>CM038141.1:10428482-10843134 GCA_021437245.1 Aegilops speltoides | reverse complement strand
TCCTACTGCCACTCCGGCTCGCCGCCGTCAAACTCCGGCCGACCCTAGGTCGTGACAGGGAACCTGCAAGAACACCCAGGCATCCCTAAGTTGGTTCCCGCAAAAGTTTCAGAGTTAGTACTTCCCAGAAGATGAACTACCAACCATACCTGTCCACCGGATCAGATAGGAACTCCAGCCCATTGCCGCCGTCGCCATGAGCTCTCGTCTTTGTTGATGGCGCTGCAGATCACTCGAAATGATGGTTTTTTTCTGTCATTTGGGCCGGGGGTGGGGAGCGGGACTTGTGGTGGGCCTGTGCTGGCATTTTCTCCATTATGTGTACGCCGTTGTCTGGACGAAACTGCGTCCGTCACGTACATGATCGAGCCGTATGTATCGACAGTAAGCTCATCTGCATGTATACGTCTACCCGAAGAGACCCACCAATCCGGTCTTGCTCTATTGGTACACTTAGCGGGGCGCCTGTGCTCTCTATCGCCATTCTCGTCTACAAAAATGTTTTTAAGAATATAAATGTTGACACGTAACCCTGAACATTTTTTTTGAGCATCAGTACAGACACAAGCGCTCATATACGCGCGCATACACCCACTCCTATGAACGCACGCACGCACACCCTACCCCTATGAGCACCTCCGAGAGACTGAGCCGGCATATCATCTTGAAATTTACAAAGTCACCGTAGGCGCCTCGTCGTCGACGGGAACGTCTCCTCCCACTGAAAGCACATCGCCGGAAATCCTGAAATAAATCCAGAAATAATGCGAGCACCAGAATTTGAACCCTGGTGGGTTGGGGATACCACTGTCCACCTAACCAACTCAACCACAGGTTGATTCGCACCCTGAACATTCGTTATGCATGTCTTTACGGATTAATTGTTTTCGACGGAGATGTCAATATGTGCTCTGATCGCATGCTATAGCTCGATCTTGCGAATCAACCTCTCGCTAGTTCCTCATTGGCTCCGTGTGTGAATTCGAGGAGAATACACACGAGAGAAGATATGGGGCGTCAAACCCAATGCTCGTGTGTTTGGTGGTCAACTGCTTTATGCCGCCTCCTTTTCTAATAATTAATAAAGTGGCCGTATGCATCGTCCAGATCAGAGGCCAGGGTCTTCCTCCTTTTTAAAAAAGCTGCTTTATGCCGCCCTGCCCTTGCGCTCCGTTTCGCCCTGAATAGCACTGCAACTTGTAGCTCATTGTCATGCCCGGTCTCTCTCTTGGCACACCGACAGACGACACAGTTGATTTTCATTGTCGATTTTTAACTCTCTACCTTTTCTCTTGCCTTACTCCAGAGGATGACTTGGATGTGCTTGACGAGCCTCTCTACGCTAATTTCTTGCGTGTCACCGGCGTTGACAGGCCCTACCACCAAGAGCTTCTCTCTAAAAATGGTGAGACTTGAACCATGCTTGAGTTGTCTGCAACTTGAGGGGATTCGTTGCATAGCCATAAATAGTTTGCTTCTGGTATTCACAGAATGCCGCAGTGACGTCATGATTTATGTGAGTATACATATAAGGTCGATTGAACCGGAATCAGGGTTTGATTTGAGTCAATGAGCTGGTTGAGAAATGGGGAACTGCTTTTGGTTATTACTACTCCCTCCGTTCCCAAATATAAGTCTTTTTAGAGATTCCAACAAGTGACTACATACGGAGCAAAATGAGTGAGTCTACATTCTAAAATATGTCTACATACATCCGTATGTTGTAATCCATTTGAAATGTCTAAAAAGACTTACATTTAGGAACGGAGGGAGTACTTTATATAGACTGCACTATCTTTATATGGATTTTCATGCTTGTTTTTCCCTGAAAGATGGCAGGAGCTCTTTATGTAGATGCTAATTGAAAATATATTAATTTGGTGTCGAGTTATTGTCTGGCTTTAGGACCATTTAAGAGGAAAATTCTCATTGTCTTATTAATCAATTTCCATTTAATGTGGAAAATGTTATGTTGCACCTCCTTTTCATATCCTCAATTCTGATTAACTATGTGAATGCTGCCTTGTGTATAGTTCAGACATTTGAGCATTTCCAGTGCAGGATCCAGAATTCCAGATGGCAACAAAGTTGTCAAAGAAGTGATTTTTGGACCAGGAGAGAGAGCACATCGTTACTGCAAGGTGCAACTTCAATTCTTAAAGTGTCAGCGCTCTCTTGATTATTTTTCATGTGTAGCACATTGCGAACAGCGCCTCCCTAATCTCACAAGTGACCTGATGAAGAAGGGAAAACATTTCATATTAATACGTAACCTTATGAATATCCTGGTATGTTCCCCCATTTCTCCGTGTAACACTCATGCATGTTCCTAATTTCTGCTGTTGTATTTGCTAATTCAGCATGAGTTACTCTTTCCCTTATGCTTTGCGTATTCGAAACATATAACCTCCTGATAATAACATTCCATATACCTCAGCCATCATTCCCTTATGCTTTGCATATTGGTTGTGGTGATTATCCATCGCACCAAATAATAATATAAATGTATGCATAGGATCTGCGGTTACTGTTTGGTAGGTTGCTTCGAAGTATCTGTATCTGGTCTTGGAATACTCAATCTATTAGGATTATTTACCAAATTGGAAATTTTGAATTTACTCATAAATTATCTCATCTATATTATTGTGTAGCAGTTCCTTAAAGGGCCTGCAGCTTAGGATTACTAAACACCGAACTGATCAATTTGAGTTTACTTCAGTTTTTATGGTTTGCAATCATGATATCTGCAGTAACTTCCATATTTATTACATTTAAATTTTTTAATGCATGAAGACATTATAATGGTCTTCACTGATATAATAACTACATTTGCAAATTGCAATCCAATTCAATGCAGTTTGTTTACCCGTCAAATGCAGGCCGTCTTGAGTGGACTCTGTGAGGACCAGGGTATGTATTCCTTTCCAGCCACAAATGCTCAAGTATGTGGGTCGTGCATAAGAATTAAATGGGTTTCATTGTCCAAGTTTTTCGATCAGAACACACATAGTAAGAAGGTGGTGTGATTTCTTAAACCATTTGGATTGTTTCTAACTTCGTAGATGGAAAGCTGGCCCCAGGGACTTTGATGGTATTTGGGCCCCCTGGTGGTATGGAAGTGTACACACATCTACGGGTTCTCAAAATTCCGCCGTTACCCTATGGTAAGCCTGGATCAAACGTCTCTTGATTTCCAGTAATTTATTAGTACTGCTATTCTAGCTAATTTTGCATATTTAGTCAGTCATACTTCAGAAAGGACATACTAATAAACATGGACACCAAGGCTGCGTTTGGCATTGCGATGGATTCTCATAATCACGTTTATCCCACCCGCTTTTCCCTATTTGGGAGTTTGTTTGACCCGCTTTCGCCTATTTCCATGTCTACTTTTCCACAGCAGATTATACAATAAGTCGAACAGTTCAGCAACCGAAAACTGAGCCTAAGAATTATTACCTCTGGCCATAAAGCCTTATTGTAATTCGTTCTGGTGTATAGAGTAGCGGGTGTATTTTTGAGAAGGTTAGGTATTGCATTTAACCCTTTCAATGAATCTCATTCCTTTCAAAAGAAATTGTCTCCAAGAGCAAATCCCAGTCACCCTATCACGTCCCCTGTGCCCAACGAAGGAAAGAAAGTGAGAAAAACGAAATTTACCACTCACTCTCTCAGGTCACCCCACTTCTCAAGCACTCTTCCTCCTCCGTTTCCAATTTTGGGGCGCTGGATTGGTTTTTAGGATTAGTAAGGGGTAGCAAATTAAGGGATTTTACCACTTTCCTTAATCTGTTGGATGTTTTCCAAAACGTCAATTACGGAACTGCAAGTATGTTTATCTAATTAGAGAGTGATATAGGGGATGCGATTTGTTGATTCTCCTTTTTTTCGATAAAGGGCGTTTTTATTATCTCAAAATGTAGCATCAAGCGATACAAAGCACTTAGAGTACCACCCGGCCTCTGCATAACTAGGATGCACACAGCCAAACCAAAAAAAAAAAAAAACTGACAAGAAAAAAAACCCGACAATTCGGCAACAGTAGAGTCCTATAGACCGACACTATGCCTATGTCGAAACGGTTGGTGGACCGATCCGGAGATTATGCTGCCACCCATGTTGGGTAAAAACCTCCATAGCCACCTGCTCCAATCGCGTACACACCGCCTTGAATAGCGGTAGGTACTCCGCACGTTGTAGCATAGACCACATACGAAGCGAGTGCGTACAACGGAAAATAACCTGCAGAGGAGAAGCATTTTTGTCATTAAAAACCAAATCGTTTCTACATAGCCAAAGCGACCATAGTAAGGCGTACGCTCCCACCCTTATTAGCGTTTTGAATCTATTTGAAATACCATCCAACCAATGACCAAAAATATTGGCAACACTTGTGGGCGGATATAAATTTGACGCTATTTGGATGAATGACCACGTAGAACGCGCAAACTTGCATTGAAAAAAAAGGTGTTTGATTGTCTCGTCAAGAGTACAAAAACAACACTTCTTACTTCCTGGCCAGTTGCGTCGTGCAAGGTTGTCTTTGGTTAGCACAACACCTCTACGAAGATACCACATGAATATTTTAACTTTTAGTGGAATCTTTGCCTTCCAGATTTTCTTGTTATTAGTCTCCGGTACCTCAGAATGCGTGAGCGCATTATACATAGAGTCTACCGTGAAAGACCCTGATGTAGTAAGGTTCCAGCGAAACACATCACGTCCTTGCGTCAGGTTAATCAAATCCAGACGGGATAATAGATTATGCCATGACATAAGTCGGGCGCCAACCAAATCCCGCCTGAATGAAATATTCGGCGGGGATGAGCTGAGCACCTGCGCAATAGTATTGTTCTTATCGCGAGCAATGTTGTACAAGGCTGGATATTGTTATCGGAGACTGGCATTGCCTAGGAAGATATCTTCCCCAAAACGAGTGTCCGAACAGTCCTCTATCGTAAAATACCCAAAGCGAAATAGAGGTTTCTTTTCTTCCATTAAGCCAGGCCAAAAGTGTGAGTCTCCAGGTTTCCAATATGCCTGAGACACCGCCTTTTGGCCTAGATACTTATTGCGCAGCATGGTTTGCCAAACACCATCCTCAGTAAGAAGTTTGAACAACCATTTACTAAGTAGGGCCTCATTCTTGACTTGCAGGTCATGAATTCCAAGGCCACCTTGGTCTTTCGGCCTACAAACCACGCTCCATTTGGTCAGCCGGTATTTTTTCTTTTCACCATCTCCTTGCCAAAAGAATCTAGACCTAAAATAGTCCAATCTTTGCAAGACTCCTTTTGGGAGTTGGAAGAAAGAAAGCATATAGAGAACCATATTTGTGAGGACAGAGTTTATCAAAACCAGTCGTCCTCCAACTGAGAGCAACTTGCCTTTCCAACTGCTCAACCGTTTCTCTAGCCGCTCCTCTACATGCTTCCACTCCGCAATGGTGAGACGTCGATAATGACTAGGTATTCCCAGATATTTGATCGGGAATTGGCCAAGTGCGCAACCAAACAGGTCCGCGTAATCGGCCGCTGCCTCCACGGCTTCTCCAAAGCAGAACACTTCGCTTTTATGGAAGTTAATTTTAAGACCTGACATTTGCTCAAACGCTGACAACAGGAGTTTCATGTTTCGAGCCTTGTCCAGGTCATGTTCCATAAAAAGTATTGTGTCATCAGCATATTGCAGAATAGAGAGGCCACCATCCACAAGGTGTGGCACTACCCCAGCAATTTGCCCGTCCTGCTTAGCGCGCTCAATCAGAATAGCCAACATGTCAGCCACAATGTTAAATAACATTGGGGACATGGGGTCACCCTGCCGTAGTCCTTTTTTTGTCTGGAAGTAATGACCTACATCATCATTGACTTTGATGGCCACACTACCTCCAGTTACAAAATTTTGGATCCACTTGCACCATTTTTCAGAGAAACCTTTCATCCTTAGGGCCTGTTGGAGAAAAGACCATTTGACCTTGTCATAGGCTTTTCAAAGTCAATTTTGAATACTACTCCACTTAGGTTTTTCCGATGCATCTCGTGGACGGTTTCATGCAGGATTACTCGCCATCAAGTATATTCCTTCCTTGCATGAAAGCCGTTTGAGATGGTCGGACAACATTATTAGCTACCGAGTTAAGCCGATTCGTAGCCACTTTGGTGAAAATCTTGAAGTGACATTAAGGAGGCATATGGGTCTGAACTGCTGGATCCGTTCAGCCTCCTTAATCTTTGGCAACAGGACAATCTCGCCAAAATTAAGCCTAAATAGCTCAAGTCGGTCGGCATGAAGACAATTGAACAACTCCATAAGGTCATCCTTGATGATATCCCGAAATTCGATAGAATTCTGGGGAAACCATCTGGGCACTGGAGCTTTGTTATGTTCCATTTGGAACACCGCAGCTTTCACCTCCTCTTCGAGAATGGTGCCGTCGAATATCGTTTTCTTCTGCCGTGACTTGTGGAATGTCATCTGTTCGGGTCTCGTCGAGGTGAAATTCCCTTCACCGGCGCTCGAACAGATTTGTAGTATTTGGTGATATAATTTTGAGCTCCTCTTGACCTTGATCCGCCCCTCATCTTGTTGGAGACTATAAATACATTTCTTCCTATGCCGCCCATTAGCGACCAATTGGAAGTATCTTGTATTACTATCACCCATCAAAATGAAATCGGCTTTGGATCTCTGGTAGTATTTGATCTCCTCTTCTCGCAGAAGACGGGCAATCTTCTCATTAGATTGATTTTCAATCTCTTGTTGAGATAAGATGCGCGTCTCTGCAATTTTGTCGAGGTCATCAATAATGGTAGAGAGCCGTTGTTTTTCTTTTTTATAAATCCCGTTGGTATGTTTTGCCCATCCAGAGAGGTGTTGCCTCATGGCCCTTATTTTAAAGTTCCATCTCTGAATATGTGTACGACCAACAGCGGGCCTCTCCCAAATATTCTTGATCATGTCTACAAATCCATCCCTATGCATCCATCCCAATTCAAATTTGAAAGGGCGTCGGGTAGCTGGGTTCGTAGAATTAGAATCCAGAATGATGGGTGCATGATCCGATAAAGCCTCAATACGCTCTAGGGCTCGCGGTTACGGAGGAAATTTTAATTCCCATTCGGTATCCATGAGTACCCTATCAAGTTTCTCGTACGTCGGCACATGTCGGTTACTAGCCCAAGTGAACTGCCGTCCTGACATACTAGCCTCCCGAAGATCCAAACTGTCTATGACAGCATTGAATAGAAAAGGCCAATGAGTGTCAAAACGGTCATTATTTTTCTCTTCCTGATACCTAAGGATATTAAAGTCCCCTCCAATAAGCATTGGATGCGGGTTATCCTTAGCCAGATTTACCAATTCCCGAAGGAAAGCGGACTTATGTTGATTCTCCTGAAACTTGAGAAAAATTTACTGGAGGAATCTTTTTGGAGGAGCTCCCGTATGGAGATATAGGGGTGTATTTTAGAAGAGTTGTTGGACTTGCTCCAGTTGTCAATACAACTAGATCATAAAGGCGCGCGTTGCTGCGCCCTTCCATTCTAAAATAATAATAACAGAAATATCTGAAAAATTATTGGAATTGAATGGTTCAATTTACAGGGTTTAAAATCCACATCCATAGTAAAAGATTGTTAGATTGAGAACCCACATGTTAACATAGGTTTCTATTCTAGCACAGATCTATTGGTGGCAAAAAGCATCCAATTGCTAAGCAGAGAAACACCAATGTTATTTTTGTAATGGCACTTGAACACCCAAGAGGAATATGCAAAAATGCATGCCTTCACTGCAATAGGACATGGATGTAAACTCAAGGTTTAGTTAGACTGACTGTTCAATATTGAACAAAGACTAACATATCATACCTGCAACGAAGACGAGCTTTAGAATGAAAGAAAAATGAGCTTTTGTAACCTGCAACTTCTAGATCTCAGAAAATATGCAGTATTTATGAGCTATATTAACATATTTGTTCAAATGTTTGCCTATATCTTCATCTGACAGTATGAAAAAACACTCTGTTTCCACAAAGTACTTTTAGCAAGCATATAATATAGGCGCAATATATATCAACAATTTTAATATGAAAGGGCAAGTCTGTTCATAATAAATGTCTATATGTATTTTCTTCCATTTAAGTGCGTAGATGATCGTGTGTCAAATAGTAAAACAGTAGTAGGATAAAATGCTAAACATAAACAATATTAATACGATGCATGTGGGATACATAAACGCACATCCATAAGGTAAATTTCAGAGGGATGTCAAGATCCATAATACCCATTGGCGAAGGTTAATATCAACAAACTAAATAAATATAAGGATGAAGCTGCTCTGTGTTGCAGATACTTGATTTTGCATGTATCTGTTTTGTTCCCTAGGATCAAATTAAAGAGCATAGTTGATCGAATAAATATAAATTATGTACTAACACTTCAAACATGTAACACCTAGGAAAAAGCAACGGACCCTCAAATTGTTAACAGGAGCTATAGAATAAACAGTTACCAATTCCACAACCTAGGATCATATCCATTAAGATTTAAGAGTAGCTTTATTAAAAAAAAAAAGATTTAAGAGTAGCAGAGATAGGCGGAAGCACTTTGGTTATTGTGAAGCTAGGTAATGGGGAGCTGCCTGAGGGTTGTGCAAGTTAGAAGTTAGGAGGAGATGCTGTGGCTCAGTGGTATTATAACAAATAAATTAGTACCATCAGTTGTGCAAGTTAGCAGTACTTTTGCAATGTCCGATGTTCGTCTAAATTATTGCAAACATTTACATTTAGTTAAAACTGGAGACAATAGGCGCTGCTGGGGCGAGGAAGAACAGGAAAGGAACACTCTAATCAACCCAAGAATCAGAACCAAATAAAAGATGTGCAGTGAAGCATGCAACCGTCACAGATCATCTATCCAACAAGTGATACAAATATGAGGAAAATTCTTAGAAGAAAAAAAAGGTAAAGAGAGATTACTTGAAGGATAGCGATTTCCCTTCATTTTTGACCAATCATCTCGGAGGCTCGGGGTAGAGAAGAAAGGCTTGCTGCTGGACGCGGCGATGGAGATAGAGAAACGGCCCTCGCGCCATCCGTATCTTCACTGTCCGTTGCAGCCTCTGTAGCCATTGATGTCGACCAGGCACCAACAACGGCGACCACCAACATCGAAGTGGGCGCGCAGCCTATGGCGTGGTGTGTATGCGCTTCCCTCGCTTCTGTGGAGGGCCGAGGATATGTACTCTCCCTTCCTTCCACTCATCCACCTCTGGCACGGATGCTAGCCGACGGAACGCCGCCCATTCGACCACTAAAGTTTCTCCAGAGGAGCGCGGAGACGGGAGCAGGACGGCGGTAGCGTGCGCCGCCGGCACCGAAACCAACTGGGGAGACAGGGAGAGACGAAGGATGCACGGAATGGGCTGGGCTGGGCATCACACAAGAAAACACTGGGAGAGAATCCCTGATGGGCTACATAGGCTTTCAGCCGCCGGTCGGCCCGAGGAAGGGTATAATTCCTAGCTCGGTCTGCGGAGCAGCGGCCCGATTACAGTTGATTGAATGGATCGCAAGAGCCAGGACGTCGTGCCGGCTTCCCTAAAAAAAACGCCGTGCGGGGTGTTGTACCAAATCTGGGACGTTGGTGAGTCAGATCGGACGGCCAAGAACCTTAAATCGATGTGGAGAGCTGTAGCTAGCTCTGTTTTACTGTTTTGTAATTGACTTCATCTTGCTTTGATGTGTTATTTGGCAATTAATTAAAACATGTCTTATTGTTAACATCAACTTTATTTGATTGCAGACTTTTCCATTGGCATTTTATGACCTACTTGAGCAAAGCTTGCCCTTCTACAATATGCTGAAGCGCCAGGTAAGGAGAACAGCAGGATCCCTGCTGCCACCACCACCGCCTCCTCTTCCTATACCAGAAAATTAAAAAAAATCTTGTTTGGATTGGAGATGAGCTTTTGCCACGTGATAGTGCAAGGGTATCTACTCATAACTTTTGCTGTTTACTCGTCACACTTGATCAGTTCTGCCCATTCTTTTTTTCCAATCATCTGCGATCTAAAGGTTTCAGTGTTTGATTCAGTTGTACAAGGAGGGGATGCTATGTGGGAAGGATTGCGTATGTATGATGGGAAAGTATTCAAACTTGAAGAACACATGGATAGGTATATCACTTCTATATTTTATACAGCTTGCCATATCTTTTCTGCTTATGATTGACTATGCAGTAACTCTCCATATTATTCTCTTCTAGATTGTTTGATTCTACCAAAACTATGGCCTTCAGCAAATGTGCCCAGTCGTGATTGGGTAACTACTTCTACATACCAAATTCCCACTTGTTAATTATAGTATTGCAAGAAACAACCATGTAGCTGCTTGTTTGGTAGGCATCTTTCTGTTTAGGTTTAAAATACTAATGCGTTACCCAATTTTCATCTAAGAGGATTGTTGAAGGCTCACTTTGAAGTTTGAACTACTGAACTGAGTGTTTGGTATGCACGTTTTTAATGCAGATTAACGATGCAATATTTAAGACTCCTAACGCAAATGGGATGTTCAATAATGCACATGATAGTACAAGGGTATGTTTTATAGATTCATTACTCATCAGTATTGTGACTCCCACTATTCTACAGTGTGTTTGCAATCGTCTTCCCATGACCTACTTCCCCACTTTGTGCACCGCCTCCCTAAACGTAATGTAGGTGACATCTGGAATGAGTCCAGCTTTCAATCTATATGGGTGTGTCTTGATTGGTATTCACATTTTGATCCCACTTTTTTTTTACCTGATTGTGTTTTTATGTGCTTAAATCTGTACACCATACTTGTTATTTTCTTGTTTCTTACTAAATTATATTATCCTATTCTGCAATCACTTCTCGTTACTAGCAATCAGTGTTGGCATGTAAGACCATACGAGTCGATTCCTTGGCTTTCACCAAAAATATAATGACTCGTAAATGGTGACTGGCTGACTGCCTGGTTGTGGTTTCACTGTCAACATGATTTCTACTTCATTGTTGGAAATGATGTGTGCCGTTGTGACTCTATTTGGTCTAGTCAATTGTCATTGGAAGACCATAGTTCAACTTAATAATGGTAAGACCATACAATTGGTATATTTCAGTACTTGCAGAGTGGAAACCACTAGTTTATGATAACTCACATGTATACCTGGACGCGAGCCAACTCGAGCCAGCTCGGGCCGAGCCTGCTCAAAGCTCGCCGTTCCTCGGGCCGAGTCGAGCCGAGCTCAATGCTCCGGCGAGCCTCAAAACGGAGCTCGGCCCGGGCTTTGACCTAGCTCGGTGCAGCTTGGCAAGCTCGCCGAGCCACGTGCGCCAAGTCACTGACATGTGGGCCTCTGATGAAGATGGGTGGTCGACCATGACTTGCCCTGACAAGAAGACGGGCGGCATGGTCGCCGACAGCAAGCGAGGAAGACGGCGGCGTCGCAGCAAAGTAGAGCGTCGTGCGGGGATTCAGTAGCTTGGCAGTGCTCTTGGCCACGGCGAGGCTGCATGCTGGATGAGGAGGCCCAGCCGGATGGGGATGGGAGCTCGACGGCACTGAGGTCGGCCGGAATTGGGGAGATGTAGGGCGGCGGCGGAGATTAACTGAAGCGACGCACCAGCGACGGATCCAGCCGAAGCATCTGGTCGATGAACTTCGTGCGGTGGCGCAGTCGACCTGCAGGAGCATGGGGGCAGACCTGCACGGGATCTGCTGCACGGTGGGGCGATGCTGATTCACGGCGGCGCCAGCACAGCTGGTCCACGGAGGGTGGTTGGCCGGGCCTCGGTCGTCAGGAGGATTTGGGAAGCGGTGTGTGTTGGCAGGGATGTTGGCGCATCCGAGAAGGAGAGGAGGAAGCAGGAGGCGGGCCGGAGAGGAGGTGCTGGGGCTGGGGGTGGCGGCGGGAGGCGGGCTAGAGAGGAGGTGCCGTGGACAGGGGGTGGCGGCGGGAGGCGTGCTGGAGGAGAGGAGGTGCCGGTGCCGGGAGGGCGGCGGCGCCCAAGGTCGCAAGGGACGGCGACTCGCCAGGTTGCCGAGTGCGGCGGCGCTCGGAATCGCAGGTGCGGCGGCGGCGCAGGCTGGCTCACATGGTATAAAGTTGGTAACAGCCACCACACAACGTAATTCTCCAAATGTAAGACCCATTTACCAACTTCTTTACAATTTGGCCTTTGGTTTCCCATCTGTTCTATTTTTGTCTGAAATCTCTTCTATTATCTCTTTATTGAACAAACATTAACCTTGGTTGAGTCCATGACTTGTTTTAGAGCGTTGATTCGATGATACATCACAACAATCTTATTAACAACATTCTGGCAAAGGTCATATATCTTAAGATTTGAAGCTCTAATCTAGCAAGCTCCTTGAATTTTATCGAAAATGAAGGCATTGGAAATTGCAATGGGCCTTAAACACTGTTACTTCTGTGCAGATAGAAGGTAATCTTACACAGGCTGAGGATGCTATCATGCTAGATCAAGATGGTTTTGTATCAGAAACAAATGTAACAAACATAGTACGTACAATTAGGATCAGTTGAAATAGCTCAATATTTCTCCATGTGGTTTTCTTAAAGTGCTTGTGCATTAATTGTAGTTTATGGTTAAGAAGGGAATTGTATTGACACGTCATGTGGACTATTGCCTTCCAGGTGCAAATGTAAGCCTGTTCATCTTCCACATGGAAATAATCGGAGCCAATCTACAGAAGTGGTTCCCACCAAACGAAAAGGTGTGACGGAACCCGGGTGCCCCGACACCCGGTTATCCCGTCCGTCCGCAGTGCTCAAGATTCGTGATGGTGAATTCTGCAGTGCAGGCGGTTGTACAGTAACCGAGCGATTAGCAGGCTTTCTTCAGGGTGACAGATAGCGACAGGAGGAGAGAGGCATAGCAGGAATAGGCTTGAAAAGGTGTTCCAGTCCACGGGCCTGTTCACTGGAACGACAGCACCTGCATGGCCCAGCGGCATGAGATGATATTATATTGCTAGCAACTTGCATGGCTGTTGTTCCTTTGTCACCATTCTAGCCTTAGTCGGGAAGGTGAGAATGTGGCAGCAGAAGTATTGGGAGGCGTAGGATGCGGGGAGGGGGCGTGGGGAGGTTGAAGTGTAAAGTAGGGTCTAGTATATTGTCCTTGTACACGTATTTGTATACGTATGTAATTGTAATTGTGATCCTCTATATATTGAGACGTGAGGCTGGATGTGAACCACCCACGCAAAACCCTAAACCCTGTGTTTCAACTTGGTATCAGAGCCAGGTCGGGCCGCCGCCGCCGCCAGTACCTCGCGCCGCCGCCCGAACCTCTCTCCGCGCAGCCGCTGCTTCCGATTGCAAGCTAGCCATCCATCCATGCAAGCTAGCCATCCATCAGCGCCGCGTAGCTAGCTATCCATCGGCACCCATCCGCCCGCTGCTATTGTCGCGCGAGACATCTAACTGCGCGGCCGCTTACGATCGCAGCTGCCGTGTGAGCCATCTTCCGCGACTTGCTCCGCTGCCGCCGCTGCGATGTCGTCCGCCGCTATGTCCGACGCCCAAACTAGCGGCGCGATCATCTCTTCTCCCGTCGCCTCGATCCCCGCCGCGCTCGCCGTCCCGACGATCTCCGTCCTCCTCGGTCGCCACAACTTCATGCTCTGGGGGGCATCACCAGCACCGTTCTTGCCGGTGCCAACCTCCATGGACACCTCGATGGCACCAAGGCGGCACCGGCCAAAACACTCGTTGTCGGCACCGGCGACGCTGCTACCACCGTCGCCAACCCGAAGTACCACCAATGGTGGGTTCAAGATTAGCGCGTCAAGGGGCTTCTTCTCACCTCCATGGATGAGGATATTGCATGCCAACTTATTGGCTGTGAGTCGGCGCATGCGGTGTGGACAGCCGTCGCTGCCATGTTCGGCGCCCAGAGCCGCGCCAATGTTCGCCACATCCGGCGGCATCTTGATCGGCGAGGAAGGACGATCCGCGCGCGGAATACATGCACAAGATGAAGGCCCTGGCCGACACTATGGCCGCCGCCGGCTCTCCGATCCGTGATGATGAGCTTATCTATCACATCCTCACTGGCCTCGGCTCCGCCTACAACTCCATCGCCGCCTCCTTGGGCGTGAGTAACGCACTCATGCCCTACTCCAGTTTTTACTCATTGGTTCTGTCCTTCGAGGCGCTGCAGGCACAACAAAGTGCGGTGGAGGGGTGGTCTCCCTCCGTGAATGCCGTGACCCATTCGGGTTTGTACAGCGCGGGCGGACGCGCGCCCTACTCCGATCCCTATCCCTCCCATGTGGGGGGGCACCCGGCTGATGGACATGGCCAGCCAGGATAGAACCGCCAGGGCGGTAATGGCGGCAACACCGGCGGCCGTGACCACAATGCTGGTTATGCTGGCAATGGCCGTCAAGGTGGAGGAGGCAACACCGGCAACAACAACGGCGGAGGAGGTGGGCGTCGCAACCGCTGGCGTCCCCGGTGCCAAATTTGCAAGAACTGGGGCCATGAAGCCGACAACTGTCGCAAGCGCTATGATCAGGATCACAACTCCCGCTCCGCCAACTCGGCCTCCACCAACACCGTCGACTTTCCTTGGGTGTTGGATACCAGGCCGGGGCTACGGATTACTTGACTAATGATCTTGAGCGCCTCCAGGTTCATGAGCGCTATGACGGCAAGGATCAGGTTCAGGTGGCCAATGGTGCAGGTTTGTCTATTTCACACATTGGTCATTCGCGTTTACCCGGTTCATCTCTTAAACTGCGTAACATCCTTCATGTTCCACACATCAGCCAACATCTTCTCTCTGTTTATCGTCTTCTTTGTGATAATGATGTGTTTGTTGAATTTCACCGTCGTTTTGTCCTTGTTAAGGACAAAGCAACCAGGCGCGTCATCCTTCACGGTAGAAGTTACGGGGGGGTCTATCCGGTCCCCTTCGCTCGTGCGTCATCTTCATCGTCTCACCGTGCCTCCTCCGGTGTTCGAGTTTTGTCGTCGCAATGGCATCAACGTCTTTGTCATCCAACAAATAATGTGGTCACTTCCATTGTTCGGAGTCATGAACTTCCGTGTTCTAGTTCAAATAATTCATTGTTAGTTTGTGATGCTTGTCAGCGTGCTAAGAGTCATCAACTACCTTATTTTACTTCGTTTCACATCACTACTGTACCTCTTGAATTAATACATTCAGATGTTTGGGGTCCCGCTCTTGCTTCGTCGGGAGGGTACAAATATTATGTTAGTTTTATTGATGACTACACGTGCTTCACCTGGATTTATTTGCTTAAACACAAGTCTGATGTTGAGCAAGTTTTCTACAACTTTCAGGCTCATGTCGAACGCCTTCTGGATTATAAAATCAAAGCCGTTCAGTCTGACTGGGGTGGTGAATACCACAAACTCCATCGCTACTTTCAACACACAGGCATCTCTCACCGAGTGTCATGTCCGCATACCTCTCAGCAGAACGGTATTGCCGAGCACAAACACCGACATTTGGTCGAGACCGGTCTTGCCTTGCTTGCGCACTCCTCTCTTCCACTTCGGTTTTGGGATGAGGCTTTTCTTACGGCATGTTACCTCATCAACCGTATGCCCACTCCGGTTCTCAACAAGGACACACCTTTGTTTCGTCTGTTTCATGTTCAGCCCAACTACTCCTCCCTTCGGATTTTTGGGTATGCTTGCTGACCTAGCCTCCGCAAGTACAATGCTCACAAGCTTGAGTTTCGGTTCAAGATGTGTGTTTTCCTTGGCTATAGTCCTTTGCATAAGGGCTATAAGTGTCTTGACCATACCTCCGGTCGGATATACATCCCTCGTGATGTTGTTTTCGACGAGACTGTGTTCCCTTACTCTCAACCCGGCGTTTCGGTTGATCCTGCTTCTCTTGAACATGCACTCACTTTTCCCTCCGATGAACCGGTTCTGGATGTCCATGTGCGCAAATATGACCTATCCTATTTGTCATCTAACTTGTCTTTTGCAGGTGATATTGCTTTGAGTTCCCCCCAGGTACATGTTGCTGCTCTGACGCCTCCTGATGCGCCCGACGTGCATGTCCTGCCGCCCGAGGCAGGCGCGACTGCCTCGCATGATGGCGCGACCGCGGACGCGGCTGGGTCGCCACCCTCGCCCGGTGCGGCTGGGTTGCCACCCTCAACCGGTCCGTCGCCCGGGCCGTCGCCCTCGCCTAGGCCGGTCCCGCACACCATCGTCTCTCGGCCCGTGTCGCCTCTTGCTGAGGTCCCCTCAGCCGCGACACCCTCGGCCGAGCCCTCGTCGCCGTCGTCTTTTCTTACTGGCGATGTAGCTTCGGCGCATGCTACGGTTACACGCCATCGTGATCATACGCGCAAGGAGAAGTCTTACACTGATGGCACGGTTCGGTACGACTCTCGCCGTCGTGCCTTCTTCCCTGCGCCGGTTTCCCATCATGATGCTCTGGGTGAACCTGCCTGGCGTGCCACCATGTCCAAGGAGTTTGCTGCTCTCCGTCACACTAACACCTGGGTGTTGGTGCCTCGGCCACCTGGTGTTAATATTGTGAGCTGCAAGTGGATTTTCAAAACCAAGCATCGTCCGGATGGGTCTGTTGATAAGCACAAAGCTTGTCTTGTTGCTCGTGGTTTCACTCAACAGCACGGGATTGACTACGGAGATACTTTTAGCCCAGTGGTGAAGCCTGCCACGGTTCGCTTGGTTTTGTCTCTTGCTGTGTCTCGTGGCTGGAGCCTCCGACAGATTGATGTGAGCAATGCCTTTTTACATGGGTTCTTGGCCGAAGATGTGTACATGCAACAGCCACCTGGGTTCGAGGATGCCACTTATCCCTCTCATGTCTGCAAACTTCAACGGTCTATTTATGGTCTCAAGCAGTCACCCCGTGCCTGGTATGCTCGTTTGAGTCAGCGCCTTTCGCAGCTCGGTTTTGTTGCTTCCAGATCAGATGCATCTCTGTTCATCTTCTCCCAGGGTACTATACAAATATACATGCTGGTGTACCTTGATGATATTGTGATTGCTGGCTCTACCCCCGCCGTGGTGGATCGTCTTGTGCAGTCGTTGTCTGCTAGCTTTCCCATCAAAGATTTGGGTCGCCTCGAGTACTTTCTTGGTTTGGAAGCGTCCTTTCATTCAGGGGGCATGACCTTGACGCAGAAAAAGTATGCTTTAGATCTTCTTCATCGCGTCAACATGGATAACTGCAAGGCCACTTCCACTCCGCTTGCTACATTCGAGAGTCTCTCACGTCATAGTGGTGCACTACTGGGTAGAGATGACTCCTTTCGGTATCGCAGTGTGGTTGGGGCACTTCAGTATTTGACCCTCACTCCTCCTGATATCTCCTTCGCAGTGAACAAAGTGTGTCAGCTCCTGTCTCAGCCAACGGTGCATCATTGGGAAGCAGTCAAATGTATTTTGAGATATGTCAAAGGTACGCTAGACATGGGACTACGGATTCGTAAGTCCAGATTCACTGGAGTGAGTATATTCACCGATGCAGACTGGGCAGGCTGTGTTGATGATAGGCGCTCCACTGGTGGTTTTGCTATATTTGTTGGACCTAACCTTGTATCTTGGAGCTCGAAGAAGCAACCCACAGTCTTGAGATCAAGCACCGAGGCAGAGTATAAGGCATTAGCCAATGGCGCGGCTGAAGCCATTTAGATAGACTCGGTTCTCACAGAACTTGGAGTCCCACGGCAGCGCACTCCTATATTGTGGTGTGATAACTTAGGGGCAACTTACCTGACGGCGAATCCAGTGTTTCATGCTCGGACCAAACACATTGAGATTGATTTCCACTTTGTGAGAGAACGAGTAGCTGCTTGTGAACTGGAAGTCAGGTTTATTTTTACAGATGATCAGTTAGCGGATGTATTTACTAAACCCGCTACTAGACAGTTGCTAGACCGTTTTAGAACCAATCTGAATCTTGTATGTAGTTCAGATTGAGGGGGCATGTAAAGTAGGGTCTAGTATATTGTCTTTGTACACGTATTTGTATACGTATGTAATTCTAATTGTGATCCTCTACATATTGAGACGTGAGGCTGGATGTCAACCACCCACGCAAAACCCTAGATCCTGTGTTTCAACTTGAAGATGACACGTCTCGTCGCCCGCGGCTCGTTTCAAACGCCGGCCGACACGTACATGTACCTCTGAATACTTCGGCAGGCAGACATGTCATATCATGTACCAATATTCATAGGTTGTAGGTGGGTGCAGGTGCGTGACAGTAGGGACTATACTAGACTAGTTTATGTCGATTGCGTCAAACAGCCAGCGCCTAATCAAGAAACAGACCTGTTATTATATTGACTGGTTACATACCTTGGCACAAATCTCAACGCAGCCAGACTGGACGAACGGTCCATATAACCGGGTGTCTAGGCACCCGGGATCTGAAAGTCCGCTCTCTCCCACCAAATGGCACGCGAGAACATTTCTTGAGAATTTTCTGTCATGTTGTGTTCTGTACCAATACTTCTGTCAAGGCCCAATGCTGTTTAGCAGTACCCAAGTCATATCATGAACCAGTACTTCATACAACTAGATATGCCCTGAAAGATTGATATACAAGCAACAAATACATAGTTCGATCCTTTTGATTCTTATCGGTCTAGTAAATGCCGTTCTAGTGCAATATGTTGAATTACTATATAAATAACATATTTAAACAAAAGAAAATCCTAAATTCTTGATTAAAAATACCTATATTTACCCAGCCCAATGGATAAAATCTTTTCATGGTAAGACAACATATGGGTTTGATATACTCTTATGGATTATGGGCAATCTGATAAACAGTCTTTTCTCACATTAATAAAGAGAACCCAGTATAATTTGGAGAGGGGCCAGTTTCCCTTTTATGGAGGCAATGAGATTCTTGAATTATGGGCATGCTCTAAACTATCTTTGAAACGAAATGTAAAATATTCGAAATCTAGAAGCGGAAAGTCATCACAATTTGTGCAGCCTTAGCATGTTCCTCTATGTGCTCTGCAACTTCTGCCCAGCTGCCTTATTTGATAGTGGTTTATGTTCCTTTTTCTTCTTCTTTTTTCCATTTGACATGAATACTCGTTTAAAAAAAGTTTCAGAGCATGTATTATTTTTGATTTATATGCCATTTATTTAGGGCCTCGGAGCATGGTCTTTAAGGAGGTAGCCTCAGAGCATGTGTTGCTGATGAGCATCATGTGAGACAATGCGTTTGTTGCTTGTAAGGCGATAGTTGTTGTGCTTGTAAGAGAGATGTAGCATTTGTTGG
The DNA here is from genome assembly GCA_021437245.1 of Aegilops speltoides. Taxonomy (NCBI): domain Eukaryota; kingdom Viridiplantae; phylum Streptophyta; class Magnoliopsida; order Poales; family Poaceae; genus Aegilops; species Aegilops speltoides. Next base: position 10,823,817 of record CM038141.1, on the reverse strand, counting down.
TAAGCACTAAATAAATGACATTTGTCTCTCCCCTGCCTTCCCCTCTGTTCTACCTGGTCATGTGCGTGTGTGTCCACCAACAATGAGCTGAGAGATTGAGAGAGGGCTGTGGTCAACATTTGCTATAGGTTGTGGCCAATACCCTAGTGGTTTGTTTAATTTTGAAAATTTCAGATTGGACAACATTTCAATGCGACTTCTATGGACAGATCATATGAACCAATTTTGGTTGCTAAAAATGGCAACGGTTGATAGGTGTAGTGTAGATGTGTTAGCTTATCTGCATGTGCAAAAATATTGTTCCGTACAAATGCACATACGAAATATGATCATGTGTTTGCCCAAATTTTTGCATGTGTTATGTTCTACATTTATGGATTTCTTGTGAAGCAACAAAGATCGGTTTGTATGAACCTATGTACAGATCAAATGTCAAAATTTCCCCGTGATGTGTTATATGCAACTCATGGTTTGAGCATGCTAGTTTGTTTTACTGGTACTATTCCATTCAAGGAATCGTATTTTGCGATTCTAATTAGAGGCCACTATTTTGATTTGCAACAGGTCGTGATGATTGACGGGCGTGAAATTGGTGATGGGAAAATCGGTTCGGTCACAAGACAAATCCAGAGTGCATACAAAGTCCTGACAGCAGGGTTAGGAGTACCGATTCCCAGGAATGCGGAGGCATAATCATTTGTGCAGACATTCTTCTTTTCCTTTTGAAAAGGAGAAGGCACTTCTTATCTATGGACAAACTTTCAGGGTTCAGTTTTGAGTAATGATAATAAATACTCACTCCGTCCGGAATTACTTGTCGTAGAAATGGGTAAAAATAAATATATCTAGAACTAAAATACGTCTAGACACATGTATTACTCTAACAAATATTTTCTGATGAAGGGAGTAGTAGCTAGCGTTCACAGAAGGACCCAATGAATGTGGCACATCGAACAAAAAACCGAGTTTTCAAAAAATGCATGTTGGGTCTATGAATTCATCATTTAGTGTGTGACTGTGTGCGCCGAACCTGTTCATGTCATTTGGAAGTTGTGGCTGATCCTGGAAATAGATCAGAAAATGGAATCTTATATGCAGTTTGTTTGCTGCTTGATTTCCTTTGATCCGTCCATCAATTTACTGTAACTGTGAAGATGTTGTGAAGTCCATGAACATCCATGGTACCGACATGTGCCAACCATCCCATGCCTCTCCGTGTCTCCCAGCCTTCCAAGTAATGTCGGGAAATGGCAAAAGGGAAAAGAAAAATGAGGTGTTTTTTTAAACGGAGGCAAAAGCTTTGCCTCATCCATTAATTAAAAAGAATGAGAGAGTTCGAGGTTATGACGCAAGCGTCAGTAACGAATACAAGAAGGCCACTACTCTCCCAGCATGATTTGACCCATGCTTGGCACCTGCGATGACCCAAAGTTTTGCTTCTCTTTTTACCTCTTTCAAAAGAATTGTCATAGGGATGGTTTTGTGTTGGAAGTCCTCGCATTCCTCTCATTCCAAATGGTCCGACACATGAGCATGGTGATAGTTGCCATTGCATTTCTATTAGGGACATTGCATTCACACATCTTGATCCACCTTTGTCGATCCTTCCGGAGCCCAAACAGTGGTGTCAAGATGCACAAGTTGAAGCCGATCTCTAAGCATGCCCCAAAGTCTCATCGTGTAGCGGCACTTGTAGAGCAAGTGTGAGGACTTTTTCGGCTCTTTTTTGCATAGGGGACAAAGGCCACAATTGTGCCAACTCTGCTTGGCAAGTCTATCTACCGTCCAAATCCTCCCTTGGATGGCCAACCACCATCGCCAAGCCCTGCACCATCCAAAAAAGACGCCACGGCCCAAGAGGGAGGAGCTAACGGACACGCAGAGGGCCATTCAGTTGGCCAAGAGGTCTAGACGGAGGAAGGTGCAGGCCGACAAGCTGGAAACCGCAAACGCCGCTGCCCTCGCTGCCGCCACCGAATAGGAGGCCACCATCACGGACATCAAGGCCCTCATTGCTGCAGCCACACAGCAGGTCGTCCTCGTACTAGGGTTTGACAATGGCCCCGGTCAGCATGGGCTCATCGCTGCCGCCATGGCTGCGCCTAGCATCACTGCTAGGAAAAGGCATGCTAGTGGCGCACCAGTTTTGCCTTCTAATGGCGCATGGCTGGTGCGCCACTGGCATCACGCCATTAGAATTTCTTTCTAATGGCGCACCACATGTGCGCCATTAGAATCTGGTATTCTAATGGCGCACCTGGCGGTGCGCCATTAGTACTGCTCACAGTGCGCCACTATTATCTGCTATACTTACAGCGCAGCACATTGTAGTGCGCCATTAGTAACAACTTTTTTAATTCTTTTCTTCTTAATCTCATGTCACTATTTCACATATGAGATATTCAACACATATATATATATACAACAAGCATCCATATAGCAATCATATCCAACACACAAGTTTCATCATATATACATACGTACATAGCCAACACATAGTTCCGTCGTTACAAAAGTTTCACATTGTTCATCCAACACCGTTATCCATCAATTCACAAAAGTTTCACATTCATACAAAATAAAAACACAAATGGAAAAGAAGCATCCCATCCACGCAAGCTTCCGTCAATTAAATCAAATCTGCAAAATGATAAACAAGAAGTTAGAAGAAGAAAAAGAAGAAGACTAGAAGAAGAATAAGAAGAGTTTTGGAAAAGAAGAAGATTAAGAAAAAGACTATAAGCTTATTATGTAAACTTGATCATTTTGTGCTAACATAAGTTATTTTGGAGCTAACCTATAGGAAACTAAGCATATAAGGTCTAAGTTAGTATATTAGAGCCAACTTAGGTAAAATGAAGCTAACCTATGTCATTTTGGAAAAGAAGAAGATTAAGAAAAAGACTATAAGCTTATTATGTAAACTTGATCATTTTGTGCTAACATAAGTTATTTTGGAGCTAACCTATAGGAAACTAAGCATATAAGCTCTAAGTTAGTATATTAGAGCCAACTTAGGTAAAATGAAGCTAACCTATAGGAAACTAAGCATATTAGAGATAACATAGGTAACTAAGTATATATATATATATCATTTTGGATAGCTAACCTATAGGAGATCGACATACACGACAAAGTAGGCAGTTCTTCTCCTTCTTCTCCTTCATCTCCGATGATCGCCTAGGCGGCGGGCGGTGGAGGCAGTGGAGGTAGTGGGATGTAGTCTTCTACCACAATTGGCGTGGTCATGTTGCCCAGTGTGGGATCGCCGGCGCCACCACCGGTGCGTGGTCATTGTCGAGCACCACCACCATCGCGAGGCCACCTTGAGCACGACCATTGCTAGGTCATCCTCAGCCACCTCCATCTCTTGCCCATGGTCAGCCACCACCATCTCTTGCCCTTGGTCAGCCACCACCAGCTTAGGTCATCCTCGGCTGATGCCCATCGTCATGATGTAGCTCCTCATCCTCACTCTGCTCCTCTTCTCCCGCACTCCAGTCCGGATCATCCTTGTTGTCTATCTTTGGTGCGGAATCGCTGCTTTGTCGCTCTGACCAGAATCGCTGCTTGCTTCGCTACAGCCATAGTCGCCGCTGCTTTGGCTGTAGCCAGATGTCGCTGCTGCTGCTCCTACCTGTCCAAAATGCAACAATGACCGTTAACAATCGATGTGAGACAAAGCCAAATGTAGAGGAATAAGAAGAGGCGAACGCATCGCATCATCATCGGCAGCATCGCATGCGACACATAGTCTTGTTGTACACCTTCACGATGAGCATGTTGGCGTCGTGCGTCAGCACGAAGACAAGGAAGTACCCCAGCTGCAGGTCGTGGCACGGTAGAAGTTCTCCCACCCACGAGACAAGTACATGTGGCCCTTCTTGATCGCCAACTGCACATCCCATCGCTGCGAAACCCGCTGCCGCCTGTCGCAGCTTCACATTATTTGGCGGATCTTCACCCATCAGCATGTTCATAAACCTGTCAGGCAGCCTCTGCAGTTTGGGAAAATGAGTGATGTAGCAAACAACAGATATCATAATGAGATGGGTGAAGGGGAGATCTCTCTCGTTTTATATACCAGCGTCATGGATCCAACTGAAGCCTCAAGTATGATAGTGAAGAACTCGGAATCATCCAACTCGTACTGCGGTGTCGCAGATCGGCGGTGGCTGCTTCTCGCCATCTCTGATAAGTAGCAGAAGAGACCAATTAGTACCCTTACAACAGATCATAAAACATGCATTAGTCGCAAGTACCCCATATGTCCTATTTTTAGCAAAGTCATGCTAAAATTCACGGAAAATTTCAGCATGACCTTTGCTGAAAATAGGACATATGGAGTGCCCGAATTTGCCGGAACGGAAGTTAATCGACATTCCGGCAAACTCAAGGGCCTCTCGGGGTACCTGCAAGTTCATCACGATACAATGGTCGGAGACAAAACCCAACAAACTAGCAAGTCTTTCTCAATGTGATCACAAGTAATTCAGAGGCATCACAATAAAGCAACACCCTGCACTAGCCTAAAAACAAGTGAAGTTTCACCCATATAAGAACAACTTTATAAATTTTTTTGTATCCTTCATACACACTGGAGTACAATGCTTTATAATGTTCCATCATCATTACAGAAATCCAAGACCATGTGTTCCATCATCATCATCGATGCAAATCCAAGAAACATCATGCTTTTTAACAGTTTTCAGTTTGGACAGAATCTCGAAAACTACAGTTTGGACAGAATTCCTAACACTTTGGTCTTCTAGTTACAAAACAAAACTAACATAATTCTAGATGCCATAACTGAATTTTTTGACAGTAGCTCCTAACAGTAGCTCCTAACTGAATTTTCTGCTTAAAGGGAAGGCTGACTTAAGTGCCAAGATGATACAATTGCGATGTCTAGTACAAGGTATAGAAGAGGAGGTAAATCAGAGACATGTAATTGCCTTTGTATTAACAGTATAATTTCAATAGATTTATAGTGCAAATTTATAGTAGAATTACAACTACAGATGTGAGCGAAACCATACTCAAAATGTAGTAGAAGATACCTTCATCCATTTGTCAATCTAAAGGGCTGCAACTTGGGCTTTGAAATGAAGATAAGTGGCCAGTTAACACACTGTCAAAAAAATTCAGTTAACACACTGCCAAAAAATTTCAGTTAACACACTGTCCAAAAAATTCAGTGAATGGATGGCAATACATCATACACTCACATTGCTACATTATTCATCAACTTGTATCATTAAGAAATACTACTCCAGTATAGTTTTGGTGTAAGTAGGTTTTGCCTCACTGTTGTATTCTTCTTTTTGTTAGCTATCTCAAAAAATTGGAATGAACCGTTAGCTATCTCAGAAGACAAAAACAAAAATTCAGTGTGTTAACCATATGGCCAAAATATTGTCCCTAGACATCTCCTGGTCCTACCCAAGATAAACCCTAGTTACAAAAATGCAGTGCGAAAATTCAGCAAGCAACATGCCTAAATCCAGTGCTTGTTTGGCTTTACTGAAGAGTTTTCCACCGGTCAATCATTGTGAGGTCTACATTAGCAGGAGACTAGTAGTGGCACCAAAATTTACCTCCACAGGTAATAGAATGGTATCCAAGATAGTTACCTCTCGGTAATAGAATACTATCCAAGATCCTGGCAGAATGACGATTACTTCTCAGCTAATTAACCTGTCAATTTTGTGCCAGCAAATGTGAAAGTGACCTCACTAAGTAGCCCTAATCATTCTCTACCTCCAAGTCAAGAGCAAGTCTTTTTGTACCAGTATAATTATTTTTTCACCTCTCCTTTTCATGCACCATTGCACCATTCATGCCCAATCAAAATCAAAGCCTAGTGTGATAATCCTAGTTCAAGGAGGAAAACAAGCAACATGCCTAAACAACACATTTATATTTTTTCAGGTCACACAACACATGCCTGAGGAGGAAGATTGAATTTTCTACAGAAGCATCATCAGGTACACTTCAACAAATGGCAATATATTGAGTAATCCACTGCAGTTTGATCTCTGCAGATAATCTATTGCAATATATTTTTCAGGTCACACAACACATGCCCGAGGAAGGAATGGGGAATGGTGGAGAGAGAGGAAGGAGGAAGGAGGAGAGGTACCAGTCGCGGAGGGTGGTCGGAGTCGTGGTCGTGAAGGGGTCGGGTCGGGTCCGAGCTCGTCAGGTCCTCGCCACCGATCGAAGGAGAGCAGGGGCGGTGGCGGAGGATGGCAGGGCAGGCGGGTGGGCACCTCGGGGCCGCTTGCCGTCTGCTGTAAGGCGGAGGAGGCCCTCGCTCGTCGGAGGAGGGAGGAGAGGAGAGGAGCGGGCAGCCTCGGCCGATCCGTTCGGGGCGCGGGCGGCGGGGTGGACTCTGCGGGTCGGGCGGCGGCGTCGGGGCAGCGCAAGACCACAGCGGCGGCGGCGGCACCGACGGCGTGCAGGCGCGACGGACGGAGGGGGCGGAGCAAGGGAGCGGCGGCGTACGGTTGGGTCGAGTGGATCTGGCGAGGGAGGGAGGGAGGCAACAGTGAGAGGGGAACAGGTGAACTGGGGAGAGGGATCTAATGGCGCACGCAACCCTAGTGCGCCATAAGTACAACCACTCTAATGGCGCACCCCGCCCCGGTGCGCCATTAGAATTTACTAGCCCGATTGGTCAGGTTATATACCACATAACCCCCACTCCATCAGAACAAGCCCACTATAGCCCGATGGTCAAGACGCAAACACACACGAGGAGGTCCTGGTTTGATTCCTGTGCTCCCCATTTTTGTATTTATGCATTTAAAATGATGTTTGATATTTATTTGTGTTTAAATATGTTCAAACTTGTTTAAATCATAATAGTAATATTTTTTATCAAAATAGAAATAATTTTTTAAAAAATATCATCAAATTTGTTATTTGAAAATATTTATGAATATGAAAAATATCATCAAATTTATTATTTGAAAATATCATCAAATTTCTTATTTAGAAATATAATCAAATTTGTTTTTTTTTGCAATTTTAGTTGCATCCATTTGTGACGGTGGAGCGGGCGGGGAGGGTGCGGGGAGAGGTGCAGTGGTCGTCGACGGCGGTGGAGTGGGGGACAGTGCGGGCGGGGTCATGGCAGCAGCGTGGAGGAGCGGGGAGGTGCGGTGGGGCGTCGTGGCGGTGGAGTGGGAAGGTCTTGTGCGGGGGTCGGCGGTGGACTGGGAATGGTGTTTTATATTTATTTGTGTTTATCAAACTTGTTTAAATTATAACAGTGTAATATTTTTTATAAAAATAGTAAAAAAATAAAAATATGTTCAAAATGTGCGGGTCTTGTGGGGGCGGGCAGTGCTCAGCGGTGGAGCGGGAGGGTTGCGATGGGTAGAGCTAGCGGGAGGTCTGCGGTGCGATCGAGATGGAGGGGATCGAGATCGAGATGGGGGATCGAGATCGAGATGGAGGGGATACTGAATATGCATTTTAAATATGTTCAAACTTGTGTTTAAATATGTTCAAACTTGTTTAAATCATAACAGTAATATTTTTATGCATTTTAAATGCTGTTTTTATATTTATTTGTGTTTATCAAACTTGTTTAAATTATAACAGTGTAATATTTTTTATAAAAATAGTAAAAAAATAAAAATATGTTCAAAATGTGCTTGGTGCTTGGGGGCGGGCAGTGTGTCCGGCGGTGGAGCGGGGAGGTTGCGATGGGTAGAGCTAGCGGGGGAGGGTGCGGGTGCGATCAAGATGGAGGGGGATCGAGATCGAGATGGAGGGGGATCGACATCGAGATGGAGGGGGATCGAGATCGAGATGGAGGGGGATACAGTAATGGCGCACATACCGGCCGGTGCGCCATTAGAAGTTATATATAGTAATGGCGCATTGGTTGACACATGCGCCATTAGTATGTATGGGAAAATGGAAAAAAAAGAAATTCATACTAATGGCGCACTCTGTCCGCCGTGCGCCATTAGAGTCTTCCACTCTAATGGCGTATGAGGAACAGGTGCGCCATTAGTATATAGTAGTGGCACACTGCATCCACGGTGCGCCATTAGAATCAATCCTATCTATAGCCCTTCTCCTAGTAGTGCATGGGCTCATCGATAGTCCGTCCGCCATGGGCAGAGTCACTGCACACGTCCACCAACCTGTAGACGCTCGGCATCCATCCCCAACAGCAAGCTTCCCGCTTCTCCACCTCTCCCGTGGACTACTTGCCAGAGGTGAGTGTGGTCGCGTCAGCCACGACAACGCCCATGGCCATTGACCTCAACACCACACCTCTGGCCGGTGGGTTGTCCATCGTGGGACAAAAGAAACGGCCGCGTGAGATCCCGGCCGGCAAACGTCCCAACGCCCACAACCGGTCTGTTCGAATCAATGTCGACATCGACAACTAATGACACGGCCAATCATTTCATCATGGAGAACATCATTTTCGAGGCCGGTGTGGGTAGCGCGGCCTTCGACCCCTATGAAACCCAAAGCCAAGACAGTCATGTCACCTTCACGGCAAACCAGGAGGGCATGGCCGACACCTTCGTGAAAGGTCAAGATGGCATGGACGACACCTTCACACAAGGCCAAGATGGCATGGGTGGCATGTTCCCGCAAGGCCAAGAGGGAAAGGACGGCACGTTCCCGCAAGGCCATGAGTTCCCGGATGACTATGGGCAAGAAGAAGAAGAGGAAGTGGACATCGAGGGGAAGCCTTTGTTTGCTGACGAGATCACAAACCAAGCCAATGCACAAAGGAAGAAGCGCCAAAGCATTCGGACCAAGGCATACACAAAGGATGAGGACAAACTCATTTGTGAATATTGGAGAGATATTGGATAAGATCCCAAGATCGGCGCCGAGCAAAAAGGATCAACCTTTTGGTTGAGAGTTCATCGCGAACTCCATGAACGCAAGAAGTTCCCTCGTACAAGTTTGAGAGAAAGCGTGGTTGGGTGTCCATCTCGAAGAGGTGGGGGCTCATCCAACAAGAGTGCAGCAAGTTTTGTGCTACCCTTGAGAGCATGTATGGTCGTCCCATGACTGGCCTCGGCATCAAAGACATTACCGTTCACCATCACCCATTACTGGATGATCATAAAAGATGACGAGAAGTTCAATGAGCAATATTACTCCCTCAATAAGAATGGAGGGCCGCGGGCCATCGAGGACCATGGTGAGGGAGAGAAACGGCCACGTGGAAATACCAATTCCAAGGAGGCGAAGCATGGTGCGGCGATATTTGCTTTGCAAGAAACTTTGCAAGGCATGATGACCCAAAAGGAAACAAGAGAGGAGAAGCGTCGACAAGATAAAGAGGAGCAAATGAAGGCCTGCATGGAGATACAAGAGAAAAAGATCGAGATGGAGGCCGAAATGCAAGCGACAAAACTAGAGATGAAGGCGGAAATGCAAACGAAGAAGCTAGAGATGGAGGCCGACATCCAAGCAAAGAAGCTCGAGATAGAGGCGACCAATGCCAAGGCCAAAGCATAAAACAAATGGCGCTCACTTGCATGATGAAGGAGGTGGAGACCATGACGGTGGACTTGAGCACGATGTCCCTGGGAAGGAGGCATTGGTTTGATAAGATGGAAAAGTGAAGGAAATATGCCCTAGAGGCAATATTAAAGTTATTATTTATTTCCTTATTTCATGATAAATGTTTATTATTTATGCTAGAATTGTATTAACCGGAAACTTAGTACATTTGTGAATACATAGACAAAACATATAGTCCCTAGTATGCCTCCACTTGACTAGCTCGTTTATCAAAGATGGTTATGTTTCCTAACCATAGACATGTGTTGTCATTTGATGAACGGGATCACATCATTAGGAGAACGATGTGATGGACATGACCCATCCATTAGCTTAGCATTATGATAGTGTTAGTTTCATTGCTACTGCTTTCTTCATGACTTATACAAGTTCCTCAGACTATGAGGTTATGCAACTCCCGAATACCGGAGGAACACTTTGTGTGCTACCAAACGTCACAACGTAAAAGGGTGATTATAAAGGTGCTCCACAGGTGTCTCTGAAGGTGTTTGTTGGGTTGGCATAGATCGAGATTAGGATTTGGCACTCCATGTTCCGGAGAGGTATCTCTGGGCCCTCTCAGTAATACTCATCACTATAAGCCTTGCAAGCATTGTGACTAATGAGTTAGTTGCGGGATGAAGTATTACGGAACGAGTAAAGAGATTTTCTAGTAATGAGATTAAACTAGGTATTGAGATACCGATGATCGAATCTCGGGCAAGTAACATACCGATGACAAAGAGAACAACGTATGTTGTTATGCGGTTTGACCAATAAAGATCTTCGTAGAATATGTAGGAACCAATATGAGCATCCAGGTTCCGCTATTGGTTATTGACTGGAAACGTGTCTCGGTCATGTCTACCTCGTTCTCGAACCGTAGGGTCCGCATGCTTAACGTTCGATGACGATTGGTATTATGAGTTTATGTGATATGTTGTACCGAAGATTGTTTGGAGTCCCTGATGTGATCACGGACATGGCGATGAGTCTCTAAATGGTCGAAACATAAAGATTGATATATTGGACGACTATGTTCGGACACCGGAAGTGTTCCGGAGAAGTTTCGGATATAACTGGAGTACCCGGGGTTACGGGACCCTACCCCCGGGAAGCTATTGGGCCTCATGGCCCTTAGTGGAGAAGAGAGAGGGCAGCCAGGAGGTGGCGCGCGGCCCCCCTTGCCCCAGTCCGAATTTGATAAGGGGAAGGGGCGGCGGCCCCCCTCTCCTTCCTTCTCTCGACATCCTCCTTCCCCCTCTTCTCCTTCTTGGACTAGGAAAGGTGGGAGATCTACTCCTACTAGGAGTACGAGTCCTCCCCCTTGGCGCACCCCTTCTTGGATGCCGGCGGCCTCCTCCCCTCCTTTATATACGGGGGAGGGGGGGCAACCCAAAGACACATAAGTTGACAATTGTTTTAGTCGTGTGCGGTGCACACACCTCGGTCATATCATCGTAGTGCTTAGGTGAAGCCCTACGCCGGTAACTTCATCATCACCGTCGCCACGCCGTCGTGCTGACGAAACTCTCTCTTGGCCTCAACTGGATCAAGAGTATGAGGGACATCTCCGAGCTGAACATGTGCTGAACGCGGAGGTGCCGTACATTCGGTGCTTAGATCGGCTGGATCATGAAGACGTTCGACTATATCAACCGCTTTAACTAAATGCTTTCTCTTTTGTCTATGAGGGTACATGGACACACTCTCCCCTCTCATTGCTATGCATCTCCTAGATAGATTTTGCGTGATCATAGGATTTTTTTTTTGAAATTACCGTGTTCCCCAACAATGGTATCAGAGCTGGGTCTATGCGTAGATGTTATATGCATGAGTAGAACATAAAGAGTTGTGGGCGATAATAGTCATACTGCTTACCAGCATGTCATACTTTTGTTAGACGGTATTGTTGGATGAAGCGGCTCAGACCGACATTACGCATACGCTTACGCGAGACTGGTTCTACCAACGTGCTTTGCACATAGGTGGCTGGTGAGTGTCTGTTTCGACATCTTTAGTTGAATCGAGTGTGGCTACGCCATGTCCTTGTTGAAGGTTAAAACAACACACTTGATGAAAAATCGTTGTGGTTTTGATGCGTATGTAAGAACGGTTCTTTCTAGAAGCCCATAGCAGCCACGTAAAACTTGCAACAACAAAGTAGAGGACGTCTAAATTGTTTTTGCAGGGCTTGCTGTGATGTGATATGGTCAAGCATGATGTGATATAAATTGTTGTATGAGATGATAATGTTTTGTAACAAAGTTATCGGCAACTGGCAGGAGCCATATGGTTGTCGCTTTATTGTATGCAATGCAATCGCCATGCAATTGTTTTACTTTATCACTAAGCGGTAGCGATAGTCGTAGTAACAATAGGTGGCAAGACGACAATGATGCTACGATGGAGATCAAGGTGTCGCACCGGTAACATTGGAGATCATGACGATGCTTCGGTGATGGAGATCATGAGCACAAGATGATGATGGCCATATCATGTCACATATTTTGATTGCATGTGATGTTTATCTTTATGCATCTTATTTTGCTTAGAACGTTGGTAGCATTATAAGATGACCCCTTACTAAATTTCAAGGTACAAGTGTTCTCCCTGAGTATGCACCGTTGCTACAGTTTGTCGTGCCGAGACACCACGTGATGATCGGGTGTGATAAGCTCTATGTTCACATACAATGGGTGCAAGCCAGTTTTGCACACGCAGAATACTCGGGTTAAACTTGACGAGCCTAGCATATGCAGATATGGCCTCGGAACACTGAGACCGAAAGGTCGAGCGTGAATCATATAGTAGATGTGATCAACATAGTGATGTTCACCATTGAAAACAACTCCATCTCACGTGATGATCGGACATGGTTTAGTTTATTTGGATCACGTGATCACTTAGATGATTAGAGGGATGTCTATCTAAGTGGGAGTTCTTAAGTAATATTATCAATTGAACTTTAATTTATCATGAACTTAGTACCTGATAGTATTTTGCATGTCTATGTTGTTGTAGGTGAATGGCCCGTGCTACCGTTCCTTTGAATTTTAATGCGTTCCTAGAGAAAGCTAAGTTGAAAGATGATGGCAGCAACTACACAGACTGAGTCCGTAACTTGAGGATTATCCTCATTGCTGCACAGAAGAATTATGTCCTGGAAGCACCGCTAGGTGCCAGGCCTGCTGCAGATGCTACTGATGATGTTAAGAACGTCTGGCAGAGGAAAGCTGATGACTACTCGATAGTTTAGTGTGCCATGCTTTAGGGCTTAGAATCGGGACTTCAAAGACGTTTTGAACGTCATGGAGCATATGAGATGTTCCAAGAGTTGAAGTTAATATTTCAAGAAAATGCCTGAGTTGAGAGATATGAAGTCTCCAACAAGTTCTACAGCTGCAAAATGGAGGAGAATAGTTCTGTCAGTGAACACATACTCAAAATGTCTGGGTATCATAATCAGTTGACTCAGCTGGAAGTTGATCTTCCAGTTGATTGTGTCATTGACAGAGTTCTTCAATCACTGTCACCAAGCTATAAAGGCTTCGTGATGAACTATAACATGCAAGGGATGAACAAGACTATTCCCGAGATCTTCGCGATGCTAAAGGCTGCGGAGGTAGAAATCAAAAAGGAGCATCAAGTGTTGATGGTCAATAAGACCACTAGTTTCAGAAAAAGGGCAAAGGGAAGAAAGGGAACTTCAAGAAGAACGGCAAAAAGGTTGCTGCTCAAGAGAAGAAACCCAAGTCTGGACCTAAGCCTGAAACTGAGTGCTTCTACTGCAAAGGGACTGGTCACTGGAAGCGGAACTGCCCCAAGTATTTGGCAGAGAAGAAGGATGGCAAAGTGAAAGGTATATTTGATTACATGTTATTGATGTGTACTTAACTAATGCTCGCAGTAGCGCCTGGGTATTTGCTATTGGTTATGTTGCTCATATTTGCAACTCGAAACAAGGGCTACGGATTAAACAAAGATTGTCCAAGGACGAGGTGACGATGTGCATGGGCAATGGTTCCAAAGTCGATGTTATCGCGGTCGGCACACTACCTCTACATCTACCATCGGGATTAGTTTTAGACCTGTATAATTATTATTTGGTGCCAGCGTTGAGCATGAACATTATATCTGGATCTTGTTTGATGCGAGACGGTTATTCATTTAAATCAGAGAATAATGGTTGTTCTATTTATATGAGTAATATCTTTTATGGTCATGCACCCCTGCAGAGTGGTATATTTTTGTTGAATCTCGATATTAGTGATACACATATTCATAGTGTTGAAGCCAAAAGATTGAAGTTTAATAATGATAGTGCAACTTATTTGTGGCACTGCCGTTTCGATCATATCGGTGTAGAGCGCATGAAGAAACTCCATGCTGATGGACTTTTGGAATCACTTGGTGCTTGCGAACCGTGCCTTATGGGCAAGATGACTAAAAACTCTGTTCTCCGGAACAATGGAATGAGCTACTGACTTGTTGGAAATAATACATACCAATGTATGCGGTCCAATGAGTATTGATGCTCGTGGTGGGTATCGTTATTTTCTTACCTTCACAGATGATTTGAGTAGATATGGTTATATCTACTTAATGAAGCATAAGTCTGAAACATTTGAAAAGTTCAAAGAATTTCAGAGTCAAGTGGAAAATCATTGTAACAAGAAAATAGAGTTTCTACGATCTGATCGTGGAGGAGAATATTTTAGTTACGAGTTTGGTCTTCATTTGAAACAACATGGGATAGTTTCACAATTAACGCCACCTAGAACACCACAACGAAATGGTGTGTCCGAACATCGTAACCGTACTTTATTAGATATGGTGCGATCTATGATGTCTCTTACTGACTTACCGCTATCATTTTGGGGTTATGCTTTAGAGACGGCATCATTCACTTTAAATAGGGCACCATGAAAAACCGTTGAGATGACGCCTTATGAACTATGGTTTGGCAAGAAACCAAAGTTGTTTTTCTTAAAGTTTGGGGCTGCGATGCTTATGTGAAAAACCTTCAACCTGATAAGCTCGAACCCAAATCAGAGAAGTGCATCTTCATAGGATACCCAAAAGGAAACTGTTGGGTACACCTTCTATCACAGATCCGAAGGCAAAATCTTTGTTGCTAAGAATGGATCCTTTCTAAAGAAGGAGTTTCTCTCGAAAGAAGTGAGTGGGAGGAAAGTAGAACTTGATGAGGTAATTGTACCTTCTCCCTTATTGGAAAGTAGTTCATCACAGAAATTAGTTCTAGTGATTCCTACACCAATTAGTGAGGAACCTAATGATGATGATCATGAAGGTTCAAATCAAGTTGCTACTGAACCTCGTAGGTCTTCCAGAGTAAGATCCGCACCAGAATGGTACGGAAATCCTATTCTGGAAGTCATGTTACTAGACCATGATGAACCTACGAACTATTAGGAAGCGATGATGAGCCCAGATTCCGTGAAATGGCTTGAAGCCATGAAATCTGAGATGGGATCCATGTACGAGAACAAAGTGTGGACTTTGGTGGACTTGCCCGATGATCGGCAAGCCATAGAAAATAAATGGATCTTTAAGAAGAAGACCGATGCAGACGGTAATGTTTCTGTTTACAAAGCTCGACTTGTTGCGAAAGGTTTTCGACAAGTTCAAGGAGTTGACTACGATGAGACTTTCTCACCCGTAGCGATGCTTAAGTCTGTCCAAATCATATTAGAAATTGTTGCATTTTATGATTATGAAATTTGGCAAATGGATGTCAAAACTGCATTCTTGAATGGATTTCTAGAAGAAGAGTTGTATATGATGCAACCGGAAGGTTTTGTCGATCCAAAGGGTGCTAGCAAAGTGTGCAAGCTCCAGTGATCCAATTATGAACTGGTGCAAGCCTCTCGGAGTTGGAATAAATGCTTTGATAGTGTGATCAAAGCATATGGTTTTATACAGACTTTTGGAGAAGCCTGTTTTTACAAGAAAGTGAGTGGGAGCTCTGTAGCATTTCTGATCTTATATGTAGATGACATATTGTTGATTGGAAATGATATAGAATTTCTGGATAGCATAAACGGATACCTGAATAAGAGTTTTTCTATGAAAGATCTCAGAGAAGCTGCTTACATATTGGGCATCAAGATCTATAGAGATAGATCAAGACGCTTAATTGGACTTTCACAAAGCACATACCTTGATAAAGTTGTGAAGAAATTCAAAATGGATCAGTCGAAGAAAGGGTTCTTGCCTGTGTTACAAGGTATGAAGTTGACTTAGACTTAGAGCCTGACTACCGCAGAAGATAGAGAGAAAATGAAAGTCATTCCCTATGCTTCAGCCATAGGTTCTATCATGTATGCAATGTTGTGTACCAGACCTGATGCATGTCTTGCTATAAGCATAGCAGGGAGGTACCAAAGTAATCCCGGAGTGGAGCACTGGACAGCGGTCAAGAACATCCCGAAATACCTGAAAAGGACTAAGGATATGTTTCTCGTTTATGAGGTGAAAAAGATCTCGTCGTAAATGGTTATGTCGATGCAATCTTTGACACTGATCCGGATGACTCTAAGTCATAAACCGGATACATAATTTTATTGAATGGAGGAGCTGTCAGTTGGTGTAGTTCCAAGCAGAGCGTCGTGGCAGGATCTACGTGTGAAGGGGAGTACATTGCTGCTTCGGAAGCAGCAAATGAAGGAGTTTGGATGAAGGAGTTCATATCCGATCTAGGTGTCATACCGAGTGCATCGGGTCCAATGAAAATCTTTTCTGACAATACTGGTGCAATTGCCTTGGCAAAGGAATCCAGATTTCACAAGAGAACCAAGCACATCAACAGACGCTTCAATTCCATCCGTCATCAAGTGTCGGAAGGGGACATAGAGATTTGCAAGATACACAAGGATCTGAATGTTGCAGACCTGTTAACTAAGCCTCTTCCACGAGCAAAACATGATCAGCATCAAAGCTCCATGAGTGTTAGAATCATTACTATATAATCTAGATTATTGATTCTAGTGCAAGTGGAAGACTGAAGGAAATATGCCCTAGAGGCAATAATAAATTTATTATTTATTTCCTTATTTCATGATAAATGTTTATTATTAATGCTAGAATTGTATTAACCAGAAACTTAGTACATGTGTGAATACATAGACAAAACATATAGTCCATAGTATGCCTCTACTTGACTAGCTCGTTTATCAAAGATGCTTATGTTTCCTAACCATAGACATGTGTTGTCATTTGATGAACGGGATCACATCATTAGGAGAATGATGTGATGGACATGACCCATCCGATAGCTTAGCATTATGATCGTAGTAGTTTCATTGCTACTGCTTTCTTCATGACTTATACAAGTTCCTGACACTATGAGGTTATGCAACTCCCGAATACCGGAGGAACACTTTGTGTGCTACCAAACGTCATAACGTAAAAGAGTGATTATAAAGGTGCTCTACAGGTGTCTCCGAAGGTGTTTGTTGGGTTTGCATAGATCGAGAGTAGGATTTGTCACTCCGTGTTTCAGAGAGGTATCTCTGGGCCCTCTCAGTAATACTCATCACTATAAGCCTTCCAAGCATTGTGACTAATGAGTTAGTTGCTGGATGAAGTATTACGGAACGAGTAAACAGACTTGCCGGTAATGAGATTGAACTAGGTATTGAGATACCGACGATCAAATCTCGGGCAAGTAACATACCGATGACAAAGGGAACAACATATGTTGTTATGCGGTTTGACCGATAAAGATCTTCATAGAATATGTAGGAACCAATATGAGCATCCAGGTTCCGCTATTGGTTATTGACCGAAGACGTGTCTCGGTCATGTCTACATAGTTCGCGAACCCATAGGGTCCGCACGCTTAACGTTCGATGACAATTGGTGTTATGAGTTTATGTGATATGTTGTATCGAAGATTGTTCGGAGTCCCGGATGTGATCACCGACATGAAAAGGAGTCTCGAAATGGTCGAGACATAAAGATTGATATATTGGACGACTATGTTCAAACACCGGAAAGTGTTCCAGACTAGTTCCGTATATAACCAGAGTATCGGGGGTTACCGGAACACCCCCCCTCCCCGGGAAGCTATTGGGCCTCATGGGCCTTAGTGGAGAAGAGAGAGGGCGGCCAGGAGAGGGCGCGCGTTCCGCTTGCCCCAGTCCGAATTGGACAAGGGAAAAGGGGCGGCGGTCCCCCTCTCCTTCCTTCTCTCCACCTCCTCCTTCCCCCTCTTCTCCTTCTTGGACTAGGAAAGGTGGGAGACCTACTCCTACTAGGAGTAGGAGTCCTCCCCCTTGGCGCGCCCCTTGTTGGCCGCCAGCCTCCTCCTCCCTTCCTTTATATATGGGGAAGGGGGCACCCCCAAAACACACAAGTTGACAATTGTTTTAGCCGTGTGCGGTGCCCCCCTCCACAGTTACACACCTCGGTCATATCGTCGTAGTGCTTAGGCGAAGCCCTGCGCCGGTAACTTCATCATCACTGTCACCATGCCGTCGTGCTGACAAAACTCTCCCTCGGCCTCAACTGGATCAAGAGTACAAGTGACGTCTCCGAACTGAACGTGTGCTGAACGCAGAGGTGCCGTACGTTAGGTGCTTGGAACGGTTGGATCGCGAAGACGTTCGACTACATCAACCGCGTTAACTAAACGCTTCCGCTTTCGGTCTATGAGGGTACGTGGACACACTCTCCCCTCTCGTTGCTATGCATCTCCTAGATAGATCTTGCGTTGTCGTAGGAATTTTTTTGAAATTACCACGTTCCCCAACAAAAAGGAGATGCTCAAGCTTGATGATGGATCTATGGCAGAGAGCGCCATCTTTTTTTATGCCGACAAGTGTGCCAGCATGACCACAGTTGAAATGTATGACATCGTTGAACTACTGCCCTTTTTTGTGTGCTGGCAACTGTGCCGGCCGCTGACAAGTGTGCCAGCATGAACTGTATGCTATTTTTTTAAAGGCTGGCATGTATGTCGGCCAGTGCCATGGCCATCAGTATGAACTATGGGTGCTGGCATGAACTCTGGTCGGTGGCCTTTTTTAAGGTCAATGTTGTATGCGGACAGAAAATGTGTCAGCCGGTTGGGCGCGCTGGTCGGGCACAGACGGACAACGAGCGACTAGCTGATCCAAACGAACGAGAAGCAGCCAAACCGCGGGTCCGTACATTAGAAGGAAGAGAGGGGCACAAAATAGTGGTCGTCTCTCCTTCGTCGGTGCTGCCGCCCAACTCGCACACCCGATATACAGCAGGCAAGCTTCCTCTTTCCCTCGCTCTCCAATTTCTCTCACCTTTTCTACCATCTCGCTTCCAGCTGATGGTTGGATCTTGCGGATGGATGAGTACGCTTGGGCTCATAGGGGAGGCACCTTCGGCCACTTCGCCATTGCCGCTCACATTGCTGGCTGCTTCACCGGCCTCACCAATTTTCATTCCCCATTTCGTATCGTTTTCCTTATCTAGATCTAAACCCCAGCTCGAGTTCATACCCAAATCCCTCGATCCACTACTCTGGGGCATGACAACCTATGCGACTATACGGAGAAGACCGAGGTCATCGCTGGTCCGGTAACGTGACTTGTTTACCGCGATGATGGGTAATATTGCTTGAACCAAACAAGTCCTCAGGAGATCTGATACAAACACGGGTTCGAAACGGTACAACGAACCACAAGTTACATCACAGAGATCCAGAGTTCCCGACACAGCGAAGCCACTTCGATAGAAACCTGAGTTCCTGACACCAAGCTAAGCTAATCACGGAAACATACAGAGAGTGGATGCCTTAGTCAACGTCATTCCAACAAGCATCCTAGTGATGATCCAAAAACATGTAATACACAGCGCCACATAACCCGCAGTCCCTTCACTTACACCACCATAGACGACGAAACCTTACATCAACCTGCCAATAAATTAAGAAGCTCAGTTCAGTGTAACACTCTGGAAGAGCACACCTGCCAAAATATGGGATAGCAAGATTGCTAGAAGAACCATGAATTACTCGATCCAATTGTACCAGATTTTGTTGCAAAGGGCCCGAGTACATTTAGATAATATTTCAGCTGTTCTTGGACAAGGTAACTGAGCACTTCAAATGAATAAAGTAAACACAATATTTCCCTAAGTATTTAGCACACTTACTAGCATATACAATAGTATCCCAGCTAGTAATCTTGGTCAAGACGGCAATCCTTTAAGATGAATTGCAATGTTCCAAATATGTTTAAAGCAGATTTGCAATAGTGATATATAAGAGCTTCCATAAATATTAAATGGTGCTTGTTCATGCATTCCTGGATAAGACATGCCCCATCCACGCCCTAAAGGGTAACATGATGACGGCTAATTAGACACTTTATTTAGTTGCTGTAACTCTTAAAGCAGAATTTTAACAGCACCAACCAAGCAAAATATTAGTTAATTTCATTTCATACATCTTGAGAGTTATGTGGATGATCAAGACATACAACAAACTGAAAATCCTGTCCTTTAACTTTGAGCAAACAAATATTTCCATATATAAAAGATAGTAAAGAAATATAAGATCATTTAGACAATCTAAACGATCTTATATTTCTTTACAGAGGGAGTAAAAGACACTGATGCAAAAAGAAAACACAAGATGTGATGTTTTTCAAAGCATTCAGACGTTACTATTAAAACATAAAAATATCCATTTTCTACCTCTTTGAACCTCAATACAATGTGATCCAATTGTAATAGTGAGTGGTGTTGATGAGAACTGTTGCAGCAATGGGCTTGCAATCTGGAAGCTATTGTTATAATTATGTCATAGCTATGTGCATAGATACTTAATTGCTTGAGATTACATGAACCAGATCTTAAAAATAGGTATTTCGCCAATGGGGCCTAAACTCTCAACTCACCTAATGCTCCTATAGGTGTCCGTGATAAAATCAATGTCATTTTATACATAGTATAAACTGAAAGAAAAAAAATACCTCATGTCACGATGGTTGGGTGAGTCTTCTCGTCAAACCTTTCTGTGCTTCTTGCGCTTTTCCGATCCATCATCTTCAGGAAAGATGGTCGCTCCTTGATCCGCAGTTAGACCAGCATCTTCAGGAGCGATTGTAGTAATTGCATTTGTTGGAGCATTGCAGTTTTCCTGGCTTATAACTCCTCTTTCTTTGTTGAACCCAGAAGATGTGATGGCAATGATAAGCTGTTTCTTTGATCTGACAACTTGATGCATACAATTGTTCTTTGTAGCTGCAACAACATAGTGAATAATTAGTTCTACTCCTGGAGGCTGCTACTAATTCTAAATACAATAAGTACAAAAAAGGTTTTGGAGCTTTCTTCCTAATCATGAACAATGAAATATAAGTTACCTAAAATAGATTTGACTGCAACATGAGCAGCCTTCTGCTCTGCGTCCTTCTTATTTACTGCAGCTTCACCAGTATAAGTTTTCCCAGAAAACAACACAGATGAAACAAACAGGGTCATGGGTGACACCCCTTCTAGATGATCTGTGGAGTAAGTCGGCTGATCAGCTTTTGTCTTAACAGCAAATTCATGGAGAATTGATTTGCAGAACACCACGCCCTAAATAGAATAGAAGAGAACATCTATGTTAGACTGAAATCAATTCCTTCATTTCAGGCATGATTATTAAAATGCTAACATGAATGGATATGGATGATAAACAATAAAATGGTAAGATTAGCTGATTCATCATTCAATAACATCTGAAACATAAAGAACACAAAGGTCATTATCTGTTCTTGGGACATATCAATTAGCAGTTATGTTGAACACAAGCATGAGTTACAAAACTCGGAAAATTAGAAGAGGACAAAAAGAGCTATTATCTTACAAGAGTACAGTATATGGTATAGATGAACCTGAAGAATGCATTTGCAGTGATCAGGAAAACTCTGAATTCTGCAGTGATAAATGTTACCACTTCAAATACCCTGAAATCACGGGTTCTTGTGGCAATATCATTTATACCTATGACTAGAAAATATATCACAAGTAGGCAAAAGAGGGAATAGTGATAAACACACCAAATTGTGTGGCGCCGTCTATTGTATGGCAAAATAAAAAAGGAGAATGATGAGGAGACATTAATTAGGATGTGATATAGCACAATTCACAGGAAAAATTTAAACATGAAATGATATGGATGATAAACAACAAAAAGGACTGTACCAAAAGTACCTGATCAATCAGCCCAAGCACGTCTGTATGATCATCATCATTATTTATTGTCTTTGTCACCAAGATATTATAGGCTACTCTGGCAGCATCCTGCTCTGCATCCTTGCGGCGGCCATGATTGCGAGCTGATTGAAACCGCTCGCCACCCACCTTAACGGTGCTTCTGAACTCAAGTCGATGATGGTCACGTTTCGACTCAGTATAATAAGCTGGCAAGTTCTGATTATTCCTTTGAGTCCACGCTTGCAAATGGTTTTTATAATTCGTACATATGTCTGCATAACAAAGTACACACAAATAAGTACAATAGACCATCCAATAATTGTTATCATTCTATCACAAGATCCTGGAGTCGAGTATATTTTGCCAGGAAAAGATATACAAGCAGACCAGATCTAGTATAACTAAGTCGTTGATCCCCACTAACATATCCACCTCAACATGCCACTATGCCACTTCAACTTGCAACTACGCATGGAAAAAGGCCCTTCTCAACATGCAACACCATGCATGCAAAAAGTCTTAAATGTTATAATTACACTATGCTACTTAAGTACTTATATTCAATAAATATTTTATAATTATACAATAATCATATGTATTTCTAGTTTTAGTTCATATATTTTTAATCCAAATATTCATGTTCATATAACCAATCTCATTGAAATATATTGCAAGAAATTCCCACATCAACACATCGGGTATCCTCTAGCAAATAAAATGCTTGATCTTAGACAGTACAAATACTGTTTATTCACTTTACAAAGAGAAGCAGATGCAAAAATATTACGGCGTTGAATCCAAGAGCTTGAACTAAACAGCATTTGGGCTAGAAAATGTTAAGAAGACAACAAACAGAACTTGGTTATGCATGCAAATGGTAACGGGCTGACGGCCTGAGACTCACATGGAGGAGCCCTCCATGCAATATAGTGTTGGACGAATAATCATTTGCCAACTGTAATCTAGCCAGTTCATTCTGGCATGCTTAAGACAGGATGAGCTATGTTAAATAGCCTCATGTCGTAGTTGTACTAACATAATACTTGTGATACCAGGTTAAAGATTAGAATGCAGTTTCGATAACTACAATAACCAGGTGCTACTGGGAGCGGGGCAACATATGATACGGAAAGGGAAACAACAACCCTGGTAGTCATAAAATAAACATTTCTCTACAAAAACCAATGGAGTACACTTAATGCAATTCTTGTAACTAAAATGAAATAATTTGGACAAAATAGAAATGAAAAACTTATTAATAAGTCGCAAGCAAATCCCCAACCATATTATCTACGGGTGTGTTTGGTTGGGGGACAAAATGGAATGGTTCCATCCCTATGTTCAGTGTGAATTGATATAAATGATGGAACTGTTCTAGAGTTTGTTTGCTTGAAGGAATGGAATGGAATGATTCCATCTCAGTGTTTGTTGGAGAGAGGATAAAATGGATATGGTTAAAATCACCACTTACACTGAAGGGTGAGGTTACCTCTACCATATGCATGTATATAGTTCATAATAATAACTCATTTGCATTCCAACCATATGTTATTTGAAAATTGAATGCTGTTTAATTCGTATTTCTAGTACCCCAACAGTGTAAACAAGATAAATCCAACAGTTCCAGTCAGCATTGCAGTGGCTCTCGCGTCGCTTCCGCTGCCGGCCACTGCACTCACTTTTTCTGCTGCCTACGAGATGTGCATCATCGTGGCTGTCGCCTGCCACCTGAGAGATGTGTGCCGCCTGCACCGCTCTGTCTTTGGCCTCTTGCTAGGAGATGCACGCCGCCGCTGGCTACAGGTCCATGTTCACGATAGTTTGCATCGGTGACCAGATCATTAGGAGGCACTCACGTGAGGTCCCCTGACTAGTCAAAACAGATCGGGATCAGTTGGTTCCATCGATCTTGAGTTATCACTTCGTTCCCCATATACATGGAATTTTCGGTCAGGCGAAAGCACATGGTTAAGTTCCACTATGCAGGATTCTGTGAACCAAACACTGGAATGAGGTTAGGCTCTAGAACGGTTCCACTACATTCTACTTCCTTACCTCAACCATATCAATCTCAAAAGAGAAAGAATACATCAACCACATACACATCCTACAAGAATAGCAGACAAAGAGCAAATCTCCCCACACAATATTCCTCCATTAATATAGGCCCTGAGGAGTCCACCTAGATTATGTGATTTACACATGAACCATAATACTAGGGCTGTTACGGATGTTCGACCAATCGGAGGATAACGCATCACTAATCGAGGAACACAACTTAGCAAATCTTAGTCCGCGAGAGATAGCCAAAAACCTAACATCGGAGAGGAAAACCAAGGAGTGCGGAGGAAACGAGGGGGGGGGGTTCACCTGGAACGGGATGCGGTTGCGTGGACGGGGGCAAGGGCGCGGCGTCTGGGACAGCAGCGGCGTCGGTTGGAATAGCATCTGGGACGGCGGCGGCGGCGGCGACTGGAATAGCGTCTGGGACAGCGGCGGCGGCGGCGGCTGTTAGAGCGTCAGGGACAACGGCGGCGGCGGCGGCTGGAATAGCGTCTGCGACAGCGGCGGCGGCGGCGGCTGTGGTGGCCATGTCGGTCTGGGACCTCGGACGGACTGGAGTCGCACTGGTGTGGACGGACTGGGTTTACGGACCAGGGCTCTGAACTAGCGACTTGCCTTGTGCTCGCTAAATTTGGGGGAAAACGGATGAGACGCACAAATCAGAGAAATAAACTGGGCAAAGGATTTTTTTTTTTGTGCGGGGGAGCCTCTACCATTAAATTATTGTCATCTAGGGTGCCCTAGGCCCTGCCGCCATAGTTGAGTACTCCCTCCGGTCCTTTTTACTCTGCATATTATGTTTGTCTGAAGTCAATCTCATCCAACTTTGACCAAGTTTATATAAAAAATTATTGACATTTACGTAACAACACCAACATCATTAGATTCATCTTGGAATATATTTTCATATTATATTTATTAGATATTATAGATGCTAATAATTTCTAATATAAATTTGGTCAAACTTAGCTAAGTTTGACTTTCGGCAAATCCAATGTGCAGAGTAAAAAGGACCGGAGGGAGTACGTTGTCCTATGGTTTTTCTTCGACATAACATACTCCACTGGTATCCCAGACAAGCTCATCTCGCACTGGACTTTTTAAGGAGTCTACACTGCCGCCTCCTGCTACCCCGCCATGTTCGTTGGCTCACTTTCAGATCCACATTCGCGGCTCACTTGAAAAACATGGGTGCCTTTTCGCGTCAAGATCTTCGTGAGGTGGGCCTCCCAATACCGATGTTGGACCGCAGAAGTACTTTCTCGCCATGGTCTACCTCATGCAGATAGGTGCCTCCCGTGCAACCAAGAATTCCAGAGCAATACCTCACCTCTTGTTCGGCTGCTCCTTCTCCCGCCAACTCTGCGTCCCGTTCAATGGTTACTCTACCCCACCCCAACTCCCCTTTCCTGGAGTGGTGGCGATATACCCTAACCATGTCCCCATCCTCCTACCGAAAAGGGCTTTCACTCCTCGTTCGGACGGCTTGGCTTTGATGGAAGCATCAGAACGGCTTTGCTGACTACAACCCTCCTTGAGCTATCTCCTGCAGCTCATCTTGGACGAAGCTCGGCTTTGGGCGCGAGCGGGTGCGGGTGCTTTTGGCTTGACCAATAGTATTACTGGGTAATCTGCATGTGGTTGTTTGTAAGCCCCCACCTCTCTCAGCCTCCCATTGAGTGTGGACCTCGTATTCTTGTTCTGCTCTTCTATCAATGAAAGATACACAAGCTTTGTGTATTCGCTGAAAAAAGCTAGTCAAGCAAGATTGCGCGCCAACCTATTCACTTTCCTTGGGTAGCAAGTGAATTAAATTAGGCATATACGATATGCTTTCTAAAATACTCTGCTAACACAGTAGTGTATGGACCACAAAGTTTGATCACATTGATGTATGATTTAATTACTTCTAATGAGGCTGCTTCGACAATCACTCGTGAACATTCGAGGTTCTCCACAAGGCCCAATCCTCGCTGAAGCGCAATCACTTTTGTTGCTGTAGCATCATGAAGATAATTCACAAGCCAAAGAAGCTCTGGTGAGAGCCTCGCCGTGGCTATTGCGGAGGATAGCAGCAGCCACCCCGATAAATTTTCAAAGTAAGCAACATCGAGATTCAACTTATATGAGTTTATAGAAGGTTTCTGACTCGCTCTAGACTATTGACCCGACGAAGATACTCATGATCGCATGCATAGCAAAGGATACATTTGAAGGGTTCAAAACCTCCCCCACCCCTTGACAATTTTCTTCCTCTGCCACCAAATGTACCAAGCACCGATGACCAGTGGCTCACTCAATACCAAGTGACCTGGGACTGGTGATTGTTTTCTTTGTTGTGCAAATAGTTTCTCCAGGATAACAATCTTAGACCTATCCAAATCTTTTACTAGTGCAAATATTTCATGCAAATCCAACTCGCTCCAAACTTCCTTAGTTCTGTTACTACTAGACAAAAGATGGCGTAGATCATCCGCTCCCTGATGGCAAACATTACATTGCAAACAGACACAAATATACCTATTTGGCTAAACCGTCATACCAGGAACAATAGCATGGAGAGCGCGTCATGTGAATATTTTTGTCTTGGTGGGAATCGGAAGTTTCCAAAAATATCCAACACTAGTTTGGTTGTAGATGAGACTTGTCCATCACCCACTACGGGGAAAAGGTCTATAGGTGAACTATAATGACTGGCGGGCACGAAGGGTCACCCGCCACTGTTATTATTCAAAAGTAGATGTGGCGGGTAATAGGGTCCACCCGCCACAGCTAACCTCATACCTGTGGTGAATGGTACCATGCGCCCGTCACAGTTTGGCTCTTTCAGATAATCCCGTGGGATTGAGAGTATAGAGGCGGGCGCCTACTCACCGCCGGCCACTGTTTCTCACATAGCTGTGGCGGGCTTTTTCCGTCGCCCACCACAACTCTGTTTTAGCAAAATGCACAAAAAATCCAAAACTTGAAAATATATTTGCAGTGGCGGGTGATGAGGTCGCCTACTACAGGTAGGGTCAAGGGGCCATCATCTAGGGCCCACCTAGGGCCCCACACCATCATTGGTGGGTCTCTGGACCATAAGCTCATTCGGATGGCCATAGCATGAAGTCCACTCGGATGCATCAACAACACTCGGATGCCTACCATCCAGTCAGCATGACCACCACCACTCAGACAAGGAAGGTGGAAGGACGACGTGGGAGCTGCAATGGTCGGGTCGTGTTAAGTTGAGCTTTAAGTAGAGTCATAGTTACCGTCACCTGTAACTGTCAGAGTTGTGACTATTTACACCTGTAACTGTTGTAGTTATGGGCATTAATCACCCTGGCGATGTGGGAGTGAGTGAGGCTACGGCGCACTCTATATAAGCCGTCCTCCTCCAGAGCAAAGGTCAAGCACTCTCTGTAATCATACCCCACCCCCCAAGAAAACAAGCCTCAGGGCACGAGACGTAGGGCTGTTACCTCCTCCGAGAGGGGCTTGAACTCGTAAACGCCGAGTATTACACCTATTTCGTAGCTAGGCTCTGCCCCTCTTCTGTATCACTAGTACTCATTGTCAGGATCGTAACCCCGACAATTGGCGCCCATCATGGGGCTACGCAACTAGCGACTTTACGGCGTAGGTGGAATTTCATGATCATCATCATGTGGGTCGGCGGCAAGATCCGTTTCGAAGCGCTCAGCTTCATCACCGACGACTTAGCGTGGCTCCGAGAGGCCCCACTTGACGTGGAGGCGATGCCCATCCATGGCACGACACACTTCTGCACTTGTTCATTCGGAGTCCTACTCCAACAGCCTTCGGTCCCGTACCGAGTGGATCCCCTCCTTCCCGCTAGACGTCTTGGCAAACACTCCGGGCGCTCACGGCTGCGACATTGGATCAAACACGTCATGGCCCTTCAGGCCGTAGTGGGGCATGTGGCGGCTCTCGAGTCTGATGAGCCCGCCCTTGACCTTTCCGACAAGTTGCACGAGGACTCCACCGAGGAGCCTGATTGTGAGAGCGTAGAGTCTATGGCCGAGGTCTTCATGGCTGACAACACGGATCATCACATGCCCCTAGGGTATACAGGCCCCTGGCATCGTCGAGCAGGCACACCAACGATGGCGGAGGGGATGACCTCCCCCCCCGGGTCAAGATCCGTACATCCCTTAGGCCCTCACTCGAGAGCAGCGCGAGGAGCTCCGTCGGAAGAATGAGAAGGCTCTACACACGGCCATCACTAGGACAACTCCCGAGGCTCTCGCCATGCAATCGACACGCTTGTCCATGATGTCTACTACACAACCTTCTTCTTGTAGACGTTGTTGGGCCTCCAAGTGCAGAGGTTTGTAGGACAGTAGCAAATTTCCCTCAAGTGGATGACCTAAGGTTTATCAATCCACGTGGTAGGCGTAGGATGAAGATGGTCTGTCTCAAACAACCCCGCGACCAAATAACAAAGAGTCTCTTATGTCCAACACACCCGATACAATGGTAAATTGTATAGGTGCACTAGTTCGACGAAGAGATGGTGATACAAGTGCAATATGAATGGTAGATATAGGTTTTTGTAATATGAAAATATGAAAACAACAAGGTAGCAAGTAACAAAAGTGAGTGGAAATGATATTGCAATGCTTCGAAACAAGGCTTAGGGTTCATACTTTCACTAGTGCAAGTTATCGCAACAATAATAACATAATTGGATCATATAAGTATCCCTCAACATGCAACAAAGAGTCACTCCAAAGTCAATAATAGTGGAGAACAAACGTAGAGACTATTGTAAGGTACAAAACCACCTCAAAGTTATTCTTTCCGATCAATCCATTGGGCTATTCCTATAAGTGTCACAAACAGCCCTAGAGTTCGTAGTAAAATAACACCTTGAGACACAAATCAACCAAAACCCTAATGTCACCTAGATACTCCAATGTCACCACAAGTATCCGTGGATATGATTATATGATATGTATCACACAATCTCAGATTCATCTATTCAAACCAACACAAAGAACTTCATAGAGTGCCCCAAAGTTTCTACCGGAGAGTAAAGACGAAAACGTGTGCCAACCCCTATGCATAAGTTCACAAGGTCACTAAACCCGCAAGTTGATCACCAGAACATACATCAACTGAATCACGTGATATCCTGTTGTCACCACAGATAAGCACATGCAAAACATATATCAAGTGTTTTCAAATCCTTAAAGACTCAATCCGATAAGATAACTTCAAAGGGAAAACTCAATCCATCACAAGAGAGTAGAGGGGGAGAAACATCATAAGATCCAACTATAATAGCAAAGCTCGCGGTACATCAAGATCGTGCCACATCAAGAACACGAGAGAGAGAGAGAGAGAGAGAGAGAGAGAGAGTAAGAGAGATCAAACACATAGCTTCTGGTACATACCCTCAGCCCCGAGGGTGAACTACTCCCTCGTCGTCATGGAGAGCGCCGGGATGATGAAGATGGCCACCGGTGATGTATTTCCCCTCCGACAGGGTGCCGGAACGGACTCCCGAGAGGTTTTTGGTGGCTACAGAGGCTTGCGGTGGCGGCACTCCCAATTTAGGTTTCTTTTTGGGGATTTCTATATTTATAGGAATTATTTGGCGTCGGTCTCACGTCAGTGGGGTCTCCGAGGCAGGGGGCGCGCCCAGGGGGGTAGGGCGCACCCTCCACCCTCGTGGATGGCTCGGAACTCTGCTAGCCCAACCCTTTTACTTCGGGGGCTTATTTTGGTCCGTAAAAAATCATCAAAAATTGGCACGTCAATTGGACTCCGTTTGGTATTCCTTTTCTGTAAAACTCAAAAACAAGGAGAAAAAAAGAAACTGGCACAGGGCTCTAGGTTAATAGGTTAGTCCCAAAAATCATATATAATAGCATATAAATGCATATAAAACATCCAAGATGGATAATATAATAGCATGGAACAATAAAAAATTATAGGTACGTTGGATACGTATCAAGCATCCCCAAGCTTAATTACTGCTCATCCTCGAGTAGGTAAATGATAAAAACAGAATTTTTTATGGGGAATGCTACCTAACATATTTATCAATGTAATCTTCTGTATTGTGGCAATAATATTCAGATCCATAAGATTCAAAACAAAAGTTTAATATTTACATAAAAAACAATAATACATCAAGCATACTAACAAGGCAATTATGTCTTCTCAAAAGCACATGGCCAAAGAAAGCTTATCCCTACAAAATCAAATAGTCTAGCTATGCTCCATCTTCGTCACACAAAATATTCAATCATGCACAACCCCGGTTTCAGCCAATCAATTGTTTCATACTTTAGTATTCTCAAACTTTTTTCAACTTTCGCACAATACATGAGCGTGAGCCATGGACATAGCACTATAGGTGGAGTAGAATGGTGGTTGTGGAGAAGACAAAAAAGAGGAAGATGGTCTCACATCAATTAGGCATATTAATGGGCTATGGAGATGCCCATCAATAGATATCAATGTGAGTGAGTAGGGATCACTACTAGGGAAAAGCCTAGCAGTAGCGCGGGTTTTGGGTGTATCAATAGCATGGGTGCCCGTGCTACTGATACGGCGCCACAGCTAACTTGTAGCAGTAGCGCGTGTTGACACGCTCTACTGCTATACATGGTTAGCTGTAGTGGGTGTTGCAGACAACACTACTGCTAATTATCTATAGCGAGTCTTATACCCCACGCTACTGCTATTACTTTCAAAAACAAAAAAAATCTCGATCCCGTGTGTGTTGTCAATGGCAGCAGTGGTTCGATCTAGCGACGGTTGGGGTCACCGGAGGCATGAACGGACAGCGGCAGACTAGATCCGGCGGTGGCTGTTGGAGAGGGCCCATCTCTATGGAAGAGCCAGGCAGCAGCGTGGGACTCCTCTTACTGACCATGCCAGATACCTCCTGGTCGTCCATGGCGACGACCTGCACGGGCATGGACATGGGAGGGTGAGTCAAACCAGAGGGAAAGAGAGAAAAGGAAAATAGAGGGAGAGAGGAAGGTGATGGAGGGAGCAACGGAGCTAGTCATCGGTGGTGAGGTGCTCCGGTGTGGTGGCGCGTGGCGGCGGCCTCCTAGATGTCGGTGGAAGACCGGCGAGCTCCTAGACGCCGGTGGCGCGAGGCGGCGGCCTCTTTCGGCCCCATGGAGGAGGAGGGGCGCATGGGCAAGAGGTCCATGTGAGAGCGTATGGAAAGAGAGAGGAGAGAGTGGCAAAAGTGAGGAGGGATTTGGGGGAGGAGATGGGGATTCGGCCGAGGATATGGGGACATCACCTACCTCGTACTTAGTAGTAGCGAGGGGTATAAAACCGCGCTACTACTATCAACTTAGTACTAGCGCCGGTTTATACCCCTTGCTACTACTATGGCATGATTCCGGGGGCACGGTAGAGACCTCTTAGTAGTAGCGAGGGTTAAAAACCCGCGCTACTACTATCAACTTACTAGCAGCGAGGGGTAAAAACCCGTGCTACTAGTAAGTAGCAGTAGCGAGGGGTATAAACCCGCGCTACTAGTAAGCGTCTAGCTATAAGCTTTTCCCTAGTAGTGGATTGCCATGCAACGGATGCACTAGAGCTATAAATGTATGAAACCTCAAAAATAAACTAAGTATGTGTGCATCCAACTTGCTTGCTCACGAAGACCTAGGGCATCTTGAGGAAGCCCATCATTGGAATATACAAGCCAAGTTCTATAACAAAAAATTCCCACTAGTATATGAAAGTTATAACATAGGAGACTCTCTATCATGAAGATCATGGTGCTACTTTGAAGCACAAGTGTGGTAAAAGGACAGTAGCATTGTCCCTTCTCTCTTTTTCTCTCATTTTTTTGATTTTTTATTGGCTTCTTTGGCCTCTTTTTTTATTGGCTTCTTTGGCCTCTTCTTTTTATTTCCTCACATGGGACAATGCTCTAATAATGACGATCATCACACTTCTATTTATTTACAACTCAAGAATTACAACTCGATACTTAGAACAAAACATGACTATATGAATGCCTCCGGCGGTGTGCCGGGATGTGCAATGAATCAAGAGTGACATGTATGAAAGAATTATGAATGGTGGCTTTGCCACAAATACGATGTCAACTACATGATCATGCAAAGCAATATGACAATAATGAAGCGTGTCATAATAAACGGAACGGTGGAAAGTTGCATGGCAATATATCTCGGAATGGCTATGAAATGCCATAATAGGTAGGTATGGTGGCTGTTTTGAGGAAGGTAAATGGTGGATGTATGGTACAGGTGAAAGTTGCGCGACACAAGAGACGCTAGCAATGGTGGAAGGGTGAGAGTACGTATAATCCATGGACTCAATATTAGTCATAAAGAACTCACATACTTATTGCAAAAATCTACAAGTCATCAAAACCAAGCACTACGCACATGCTGCTAGGGGAAGGGTTGGTAGGAGTTAACCATCATGCGATCCCGACCTCCACACATAAGGAGGACAATCAAAGAGATGCCTCGTGCTTCAAATTTGTTACACAACGGTTGCCATACGTGCATGCTATGGGACTCACAAACCTCAACACCAGTATTTCTCAAATTCACAACTACACCACTAGCATGACTCTAATATCACCATCTTCATATCTCAAAACAATCATAAAGAATCAAACTTCTCATAGTATTCAACGCACTTTTTATGAAAGTTTTTATTATATCCCCCTTGGATGCCCATCATATTAGGACTAAATTCATAACCAACACAAATTACCATGTTGTTTAAGACTCTCAAAATAATATAAGTGAATCATGAGAGTTCATCTATTTCTTCAAAATAAAACCACCGTCGTGCTCTAAAAAGATATAAGTGAAGCACTAGAGCAAACGACAAACTACTCCAAAAGATATAAGTGAAGATCAATGAGTAGTTGTATAATTATGCAACTATGTGAAGACTCTCTAACATTTAAGAATTTCAGATCTTGGTATTTTATTCAAACAGCAAGAAAAACAAAATAAAACAAAATGACGCTCCAAGAAAAACACATATCATGTGGTGAATAAAAATATAGCTCCAAGTAAAGTTACTGATGAACGAAGACGAAAGAGGGGATGCCATCCGGGGCATCCCCAAGATTAGCCTCTTGGTTGTCCTTTAATATTACCTTGGGGTGCCTTGGGCATCCCCAAGCTTAGGCTCTTGCCACTCCTTATTCCATAGTCCATCGAATCTTTACCTAAAACTTGAAAACTTCACAACACAAAACTCAACAGAAAACTCGTAAGCTCCGTTAGTATAAGAAAATAAAACCATCACTTAGGTACTGTTATGAACTCATTCTAAATTCATATTGGTGTTATATCTACTTTATTACAACTTCTCTATGGTTCATACCCTCCGATACTACTCATAGATTCATCAAAAATAAGCAAACAACACATAGAAAACAGAATCTGTCAAAAACAGAACAGTCTGTAGTAATCTGGTAACTTTGCATACTTCTGTAACTCCACAAATTCTGAAATAAATTGGCAGACTTGAGGAATTTATCTATTAATCTTCTTCAAAAAGAACCAACTGAAAAGCACTCTTCTATAAAAAATGACAGCAAGCACAAAGTTTCTGGTTTTTTACAGCAAGATCACATTAACTTTCACACAAGTCTCCCCAAAGGTTCTACTTGGCACTTTTGAAAAAAAGCTATAAAACATGATTACTACAGTAACTTAATCATGTTAACATACAAAACCAGTAGGGGTAAATATTGGGTTGTCTCCCAACAAGCGCTTTTCTTTAATGCCTTTTTAGCTAGGCATGATGATTTCAATGATGCTCACATAAAAGATAAGAATTGAAACGCAAAGAGAGCATCATGAAGAATATGAATAGTACATTTAAGTCTAACCCACTTCCTATTCCTAACGATTTCGTGAGCAAACAACTTATGGGAACAAGAATCAACTAGCATAGGAAGGCAAAACAAGCATAACTTCAAGACTTTCAACACATAGAGAGAGGAAACTTGATATTATTGCAATTCCTACAAGCATATATTCCCCCCTCATAGTAATTTTCAGTAGCATCATGAATCAATTCAACAATATAACTATCACATAAAGCATTATTTTCATGATGCACAAGCATAGAATTTTTATTACTCTCCACATAAGCAAATTTCATCCCATGAATAATAGTGAGAGCAAACTCAACAAAATAACTATCATGTGAGGCATAATCCAATCGAAAATTAAAATCTAGATGACAAGTTTCATGGTTATCATTATTCTTTATAGCATACATGTCATCACAATAATCATCATAGATAGCAACTTTGTTCACATAATAAATTGGAACCTCTACCGAAATAGTGGATTCATCACTAAATAAAGTCATGACCTCTCCAAATCCACTTTCATAATTATCACAATAAGATTCAACACCCTCCAAAATAGTGGGATCATTAATTCCTAAAGTTGACACTCTTCCAAACCCACTTTCATCAATATAATCATCATAAATAGGAGGCATGCTTTCATCATGATAAATTTGCTCATCAAAACTTGGGGGACTAAAAATATCATCTTCATTAAACATAGCATCCCCAAGCTTGTGGCTTTGCATATCATTAGCATCATGGATATTCAAGGAATACTAATAACATTGCAATCATGCTCATCATACAAAGATTTAGTGCCAAACATTTTTAATGCATTCTTCTTCTAACAATTTGGCACGATTTTCCTTTCCATCATTTTGAAGAAAAACTTTAAAAAGATGAAGAATATGAGGCACCCTCAATTCCATTATTTTTGTAGTTTTCTTTTATATACTAAACTAGTGATAAAATAACAAACTAAAATATTCGATTGCAAGATCTAAAGATATACCTTCAAGCACTATAACCTCCCCAACAGTGGCGCCAGAAAAGAGCTTGAAATCTACTACACAACCTTCTTCTTGTAGACGTTGTTGGGCCTCCAAGTGCAAAGGTTTGTAGGACAGTAGCAAATTTTCCTCAAGTGGATGACCTAAGGTTTATCAATCCGTGGGAGGCATAGGATGAAGATGGTCTCTCTCAAACAACCCTGCAACCAAATAACAAAGAGTCTCTTGTCTCCCCGACACAACCAATACAATGGTAAATTGTATAGGTGCACTAGTTCGGTGAAGAGATGGTGATACAAGTGCAATATGGATGGTAGATATAGGTTTTTGTAATCTAAAAATAAAAAAACAGCAAGGTAGCAAGTAACAAAAGTGAGCGGAAACGATGTTGCAATGCTTCGAAACAAGGCCTAGGGTGCATACTTTCACTAGTGCAAGTTCTCTCAACAAAAATAACATAATTGGATCATATAATTATCCCTCAACATGCAACAAAGAGTCACTCCAAAGTCACAAATAGCGGAGAACAAACGAAGAGATTATTGTAGGGTACGAAACCACCTCAAAGTTATTCTTTCCGATCAATCCATTGGGCTATTCCTATATGTGTCACAAACAGCCCTAGAGTTCGTTGTAAAATAACACCTTAAGACACAAATCAACCAAAATCCTAATGTCACCTAGATACTACAATGTCAACACAAGTATCCGTGGGTATGATTATACGATATGCATCACACAATCTCAGATTCATCTATTCAAACCAACACAAAGAACTTCATAGAGTGTCCCAAAGTTTCTACCGGAGAGTCAAGACGAAAACGTGAGCCAACACCTATGGATAAGTTCACAAGGTCACTGAACCCGCAAGTTGATCACCAAAACATACATCAAGTGAATCACGTGATATCCCATTGTCACCACAGATGAGCACATGCAAGACATACATCAAGTGTTCTCAAATCCTGAAAAACTCAATCCGATAAGATAACTTCAAAGGGAAAACTCAATCCATTACAAGAGAGTAGAGGGGAAGAAACATCATAAGATCCAACTATAATAGCAAAGCTCGCGGTACATCAAGATCGTGCCACATCAAGAACACGAGAGAGAGAGAGAGAGAGAGAGAGAGAGAGAGAGAGATTCCGAGGGTGAACTACTCCCTCCTCGTCATGGAGAGCGCCGGGATGATGAAGATGTCCACCGGCGATGTATTCCCCCTCAGGCAGGATGCCGGAATGGGCTCCCGAGAGGTTTTTGGTGGCTACAGAGGCTTGCGGCGGCGGAATTCCCGATCTAGGTTTCTTTTCGGGGGTTTCTGTATTTATAGGAATTTTTGGCGTCGGTCTTATGTCAGGGCGGTCTCCGAGGCAGGGGGCGCACCCAGGGGGTAGGGCGCGCCCTCCACCCTCGAGGATGGCTCGGGACTCTTCTGGCCCAACTCTTTTACTTCGGGGGCTTCTTTTGGTCCATAAAAAATCATCAAAAATTGGCACTTCAATTGGACTCCATTTGCTATTCCTTTTCTGTAAAACTCAAAAACAAGGAAAAACAGAAACTGGCACTGGGCTCTAGGTTAATAGGTTAGTCCCAAAAATCTTTTAAATGCATATAAAACATCCAAGAAGGATAATATAATAGCATGGAACAATAAAAAATTATAGATACGTTGGAGACGTATCAGTCCATTTTGCTCATGAGAGACCGCCTTGAGCGGCTGTAGAAGGAGCTACACGATTCTGCCTACCGCCAGCCCAGTTCGAGTCGGCACAAGCATTGGCTTTTCCCTAGTGACCATCCTCGAAAGTACCAGGTGCCCAGGACTCCATTGCAAAACTTGGCGGCGTCTACACGAATAGCTAATTCCATCCAGCCCTCGGACTCTACAGTCGGGGAAGGGGTCCATCAGATCTGCCGCTCCTGAAGACGACGTTGTCACAGAACGTGGTGGTGTCCCAATCCAGAGAGTATTGTAGTCACTTCTAACCGTACGATGGACTTTGGGATTGCTCAAACATCACATGTAACACGGTGATCACAACAACAACTTACAGGCTCATTGGAAAGTTTGACAAGGGACTAGATAGCTCGAGAGTGGGATGTTCTCCTCTGACAATGGAGAGATATTCTTAGGGCCCTCTCGGTGTGACGGCATGCATAAACGTCTGGCCAGACACCGGTGACTACGTTACGGGGATGCCGGAACACGATATAGAGAAAGAAGAACAAAACCGGTAATGAAGATAATAGTATAGTGAGGATATGATGACTCAGGAGGATACCGGTGCATCCACCGGTTTTGTGAAGTATCAAGAAGCAAAGGGAATATCACATGATAACCAAAGGTTCACTCGGATATCATCTGTGTGCTCATATAGATCGATATGGACGTCCATGGTTCCGCTGTCGGCATTGAACGAGTGGTTTTGTTCATGTCCATTAGTTACCGAACCTACATGGTCACAAGCTTAAGGGAATCACGATCTGCTGAGTGTTAGTGGGACGGGAGTGATGAGAACATATTTGTGAAATTGTTCCATTAATATCCGGAGAGTGAACCCGGAAGCATTTCGGTGTCACCAAAAGGGTTTCGAAGAGTATCGGGTAATACCAGGTATTACTGATAAATATATATAGGTGGAAAATGTATCCGGGGATGTTAAATTATATATATATATATATATATAACGGTCTGAAAATATTTAGAACACTTTTATATTTTGTTTAATATCAACGGGCCTAAAAAGGCCAAGTGGAGGAAGGCAACTTGGGCCACAAAGGCCCAAGTGGGAAGGCGCCCCTCTTTCCCACTTGGGGAGGCCGGATTAGGGAAGGTGAAGGACTCCCAGTCCCTCCTTGGCTGGTGCTAGGGGAGGGGAGTCCTTCTCCTCCTCTTGGCTGGCCCCTCTCCCCTCCAACCTATATATACTTGAGGTATTGAGTTCTTTTGAAAACACAAGTTTTGGAGCCTCCTCTAGTTCTACTAGTTCTAGTTGGTCCTAATTGACTAATAAGAGCTAGACTAATCCTTTAATCCTCATAATTATAAGACCACTGTGGTTCTAATCTCCTCCCTCTAATTCTCCAACAACGATTAGCTTTGGACGAAGCGCTGCCGGATCGTGAAGGCTGCACGCTTGCAACCAAGTAGAGAGGCCGGGCTTTCGGTCTTCAGTTCAAGGGACTGGTCGTGGGCGGTTCACGAGATCATTCGTCGATGGTTCAAGGGAATCCAAGTACAATCTACACCAACGCATTCTTCTTCTACTGCAACACGGTGACGACAACTATCGTGATCACAACTCGTAATGCATCTTCATATTGATCTTGGGTGTGTATAGGCGCGATTTTTTTGTTTTCTCTTACGTTTCCCAATAGCTACAGCCCAAGAAGAAGGAGCTAATGGACGCACACCGGGTTGTTCCGTCGGCCAAGAGTTCTGGACGGAGGAAGGTGCAGGCTTGCAAGCTGGAAGCCGCAAACAAGGTCGCCCTCACTGTCGGCACCCAACAGGAGGCCATCATGGACAACAACGCCATCGTCACTGCGGCCACACAACAGGCCCTCCTCATACTAGGGTTCGACAACCGCCCCGGTCAGCATGGGCTCTTTGCTGCCGCCATGGCCACAACTAGCATGGGCACGTCAGCAGTCCTTCCGCCACGAGCATAGTCGCCGCACATGTCCACCACACCGCAGACGCCTAGCTTTCATCCCCAACCGCAAGCCTCCTGCTTCTGCACCTCTCCCGCGGACTGCTCGCCGGAGATGAGTGTGGTCACACTGGTTGCGGTCGGCGGGTCGTCCACTGGGGCCCAAAGCAAACAGCTGCGTGAGATCCTCGCCGACGACCGTCCTGATGCCTGTAACCTGCTCGACTCAATGCCGACATCGATGGCTAATGACACGGCCAATCGTTTCATCATGGAGAACATCATTTTCGAGGGCGGCGTGGGTGGCGCGGCCTTCGATCCCTACGAGACCGAAGGCCAAGACGGTCGTGGCACCTTCATATCAAGCGAAGAGGGCATGAGCGACATCTTCGCGCAAGGCCATGATGGCATGGACGGCACCTTCACGCAAGGCCAAGAGTGGCATGGGTGGCATGTTCCCGCAATGCCAAGAGGGCATGGACGGCATGTTCCCGCAATGCCACGAGTTCCCGGATGACTATGGCCAAGAAGAAGAAGAAGAAGTGGCCATCGAGGCGGAACCTTTGTTTGCCAATGAGATCACACACCATGCTAATGCACAAACGAATAAGCGCCAAAGCATTTGGATGAAGGCATACACAAAGGATGAGGACAAACTCATTTGTGAATGTTGGAGAGATATTAGACTAGATCCCAAGAACAGCATCGAGTAAAAAGGATCAACCTTTTGGTGCAGAGTTCATCGCCAATTCCATGAACTCAAGAAGTTCCCGATGTACAAGTTTGAGAACAAGCATGGTTGGGTGTCCATCTCGAAATGGTGGGGGCTCATCCAACAAGAGTTCAACAAGTTTTGTGCCACCCTTGAGAGCATCGATGTCCGTCCCTGAGTGGCCTTGCCATCAAAGACATTGTCGTTCACCCTCACCTATTAATGGATGATCATAAAAGATGATGAGAAGTTCAATGACCAATATTCCACCCTCAATAAGAATGGAGGGCTGCAGGCTGTTGAGGACCATGGTGAAGGAGAGAAACGGCTGCGGGGAAAGACCAATTCCCAGGAGGGGAGCATGATGCGGCGATATTTGCCTTGCAAGAAACTTTGCAAGGCATGATGACCCAAAATGGGCAAGAGAGGAGAAGCGTCGACAAGATAAAGAGGAGCAAATGAAGGCCTACATGGAGATACAAAAGAAGAAGCTCGAGATGGAGGCTGAAATGCAAGCGACAAAACTAGAGATGGAGGTAGAAATGCAAACGAAGAAGAAAGAGATGGAGGCCAACATTTAAGCGAAGAAGCTAGAGATAGAGGCGACCAATGCCAAGGTCAAAGCAAAAGAAATGGCGCTTGCTTGCATGATGAAGGAGGTGGAGATCATGACGGTGGACTTGAGCACGGGGTGTCCCCGAAAAGGAGCCCTTGGTTCGAGAAGATGGAAAAGGAAATGCTCAAGCTTGGTGATGGATCTACGGCGGAGAGCGCCATCTTTTTTATATGCCGACAAGCCGGCATGACCACATTCGAAATGTATCGCAGGGCTGAACTACTGCGCTTTTTGTGTGCTGGTAACTGTGCCGGCTGCTGACTTGCGCCAACGTGAACTGTGTATTATTTTTTTAGAGGTTAGCATATATGTCGGCCGCTGCCATGACCAGTGGTATGAACTATGGGCGCTGGCATAAACTGGCCACTAGCCTTTTTAAGGTTAATTTACTTTGTACGTGGATGAAAAATGCATCATCCGATCGGGCATAGGCAGACAACACGCGCCCAGCCGGCCCAAACGGACGAGAAGCAGATAAACCGCGTGTCCGTTGGAGTTGCTCTTCGTCACCGACGGTAGAGAAAGGAAGAGAGGGACGGGACATAGTGGTCGCCTCTCCTTCGTCGGTGCTGCCGCCCAACTCCCCCACCCGATCTACAGCAGGCAAGCTTCCTCTCTCCCTCGCTCTCCAATTTCTCTCGCCTTTTCTCCCATGTCCCATCTCACTTCAAGCTGATGGTTGGATCTTCCGGATGGATGAGTACCCATGGGCTCATAGAGCTGGGAGGCACCTTGGGCCGCTCGGCCATTGCCGTTCACATCGCTGGCTGCTTCACCGGCCTCTCCGCCAGCCACGACATGCTCCTCTCCGCACGCCTCCGCCGCCTCATCTCCAATGCAATGCCTCCACTCATGTGGTTGTGCCTTTGACGGGAGAGAATCTAGGCCATGACACCAACAGAATACGCCACGAAGGAATCAAGGCTGTAATCATCGCCGCCGACGTCAGGCATGTTTAGCAGTCGATCACAGTCAGTTTAGTTTACAGACGAACCAGATCAAGTGCAGCTATGAAGTACCATTTCACCATCACTTTCTACTATTCATTTTCTACCATTGTCAGGCTATATAAGAACCGCTACCGAGCACCTCTAACTTATTCCCCATTTCGTATTGTTTTACTTATCCAGATCTAACCCTAGCTCGAGTTCATCCCCAAATCCCTGGATCCACTACTCTAGGGCATGACAGCCTGTGCGACTATACGGATAAGACCGACATTGTCGCTGGACCGGTAACTTGACTTGTTTATGGTGATGATGGGTAATATTGCTTGAACCAAACACGTCCTCAAGAGATCTGACACAAACACGGGTTGGAAACGGTACAACGAACCACAAGTTACATCACAGAGATCCAGGGTTCCCGACACAGTGCGAAGCCACTTCGGCAGAAACCTGAGTTCCTGACACCAAGCTAAGCTAATCACAGAAACATACGGAGAGTGGATGCCTTAGTCAACGTCATTCCAACAAAGCATCCTAGCGATGATCCAAAAACATGTAATGCACAGCGCCACATAACCAGCAGTCCCTTCACTTCCACCACCATAGACGACGAAACCTTACATCAACCTGCCGATAAATTAAGAAGCTCAGTTCAGTGTAACACTCTGGAAGAGCACACCTGCCAAAATATGGGATAGCAAGATTACTAGAAGAACTATGGGTGCCGCCATGATCGTTGGTATGAACTATGGGTGCTGGCATAAACTGGCCACTAGCCTTTTTAAGGTCAATTTGCTTTGTAACTAGATGAAAAATGGGTCATCCGATCAGGCATAGGCAAACAACGAGTGACCAGCCGGCCCAAACGGACAAGAAGCGGACAAATCGCGTGTCCGTTGGAGTTGCTCTTTGGTCGCCAATGGTAGAAAAAGAAAGAGAGGGACGGGACATAGTGGTCCATTCTCCTTCGTCTCGGGCTGCAGGTGGGACTGTATGTGGGCGTCCCACCGTAAACCCACTTCGTCCCACTGCTGTTTGCTGGGAATTAGTGGAAAGCCCACTAAAAAGCTGAAGGGATAAGTGGGATTAAGTGGGAAAGCTTCGGCGTCGGGAAGCACGTCCTCCGTCCGGAGCCTCGACATGAGCGCCACAGAGTTCCCCATCAACTGCTTCATCCTCTCAGCCGTGGCCCCCGCGGCGCCGGTGGCCGCGTAGGTGACCACCGCATTGCCGTAGCCCCTATAGGAGCCCCCTCAGCTTCACGGCCTCAACGACGAGCGCAGCCGCCTCGGCGGCGCGCAAGGGGGCAAACGAGTATGCGCGGCGCTGCAAGAGCAGGTGGACGACAACGTCGCCGTATGGCGCGAAGGAGATGTTGATCGAGCCATGGGAGAGCTCGTGCACGGGTGCAGTGAGCACACGGGAGGCGAAGGCGAGGTCGTGATTCTTGTATAGGTTTTCCGCAGCGGCCACCGTGGACACCACCAGCGTCCGCCTGCGCCCGAGCCGTAGGAGCAGGAGGTGGCCCAGCAGCGGCATACACGGCAGCGATGGCGGGAGCGTGCAGTTATTCCTTCGAGCTTTCTTGGTCACGTAGCAGAAGACGACGAGCAAGGCGTACGGAGACATCCTCCTTCCGCTCGACAACTGTGCTAGATATGCTACTTGAAAATCCTCCAGCGATAGTACCTATCTGGGGGATGGATGCTCGTGGGTTAAGGTGGGGTTCCACTGGGCTAACAGGGCTAGCCCACTTAGTTTTATCCCTATCCAGTGGGAGCCCATTAAAACTGTTTTAGTGGGATGGGATGATTAATCCCACTTAAACCCAACTCCACTTGCAGCTTCGTCGGTGCTGCCGCCCAACTCCCCCACCCGATCTACAGCAGGCAAGCTTCCTCTCTCCCTCGCTCTCCAAACACGTCCTCAAGAGATCTGACACAAACACGGGTTCGAAACGGTACGACGAACCACAAGTTACATCAAGAGATCCAGGGTTCCCGACACAGTGCGAAGCCACTTCGACAGAAACCTGAGTTCCTGACACCAAGCTAAGCTAATCACAGAAACATACGGAGAGTGGATGCCTTAGTCAACGTCATTCCAACAAAGCATCCTAGCGATGATCCAAAAACATGTAATGCACAGCGCCACATAACCAGCAGTCCCTTCACTTCCACCACCATAGACGACGAAACCTTACATCAACCTGCCGATAAATTAAGAAGCTCAGTTCAGTGTAACACTCTGGAAGAGCACACCTGCCAAAATATGGGATAGCAAGATTACTAGAAGAACGACGAATTACTTGATCCAATTATACCAGATTTTGTGGCAAAGGGCCCGATTACATTTAGATAATATTTCAGCTGGTCTTGGACAAGGTAATTGAGCACTTCAAATGAATGTAGTAAACATAATATTTCCCTAAGTAATTAGCACACTCACTGGCATATAGAATAGTATCCCAGCGCCTTTAAGATGAATTGCAATGTTCCAAATATGTTTAAAGCAGATGGCACCTTGCAGATTTGCAATAGTTATATGACTATAATAACTTCCATAGTTATTAGCTGGTGTTTGTTCGTGCATTCCTTGATAAGACATGCATGCCTCATCTACGCCCTGAGGGGTAACATGATGACGGCTAATTAGCCACTTTATTTAGTTGCTGTAACTCTTAAATCAAAATTTTGACAGAACCAACCAAGCAACCTATTAGTTAATTTCATTTCATACATCTTGACAGTTATGTGGATGACCAAGACATACAACAAACTGAAAATCATGACCATTAACTTTGAGTCAACAAATATTCCCATATATAAAACGTACTCCCTCTGTAAATAAATATAAGATCATTTAGATCATTACTTTAGTGATCAAAACGATCTTATATTTCTTTGCAGAGGGAGTAAAAGACACTGATGCAAAAAAAAAAAACACAAGATGTTTTTCAAAGCATTCAGACGCTACCATTGAAACACAAAAATATCCATTTCCTACCTCTTTGAACCTCAATACAATGTGATCCAGTTGTGATAGTGAGTGGTGTTGATGAGAACTGTTGCAGGAATGGGCTTGCAATCTGGAAGCTATTGTTATAATTATGTCTTAGCTATGTGAATAGATACTTAATTGCTTGAGATTACAGGAACCAAATCTTAAAATAGGTATTTCGCCAATGGGCCTTAAACTCTCAACTCACTTAATGCTCGTCCGCGATGTTATTTCTTAAAAATAGATAAAATCAATGTCATTTTATACATAATATAAACTGAAAGAACAAAATACCTCATGTTACGATGGATGAGAGTCCTCTCTTCAAACCTTTCTGTGCTTCTTGCGCTTTTCCGAGACAGATACAGCTTGTGGACATGCATCATCTTCAGGAAAGATGGTCGCTCCTTGATCCGCAGTTAGACTAGCAGCTTCACCAGCATGCACAATTTTTTTAGTAGCAACAGTAGTAATTGCATTTGTTGGAGCATTGCAGTTTTCCTGGCTTACAACTCCTCTTTCTTTGTCGAACCCAGAAGATGTGATGGCAACGATAAGCTGTTCCTTTGATCTGACAATTTGATGCATACAATTGTTCTTTGTAGCTACAACGACATAGTGAATAATTAGTTCTACTCCTAAAAGCACGCTACTAATTCTAAATACAACAAGTACAAAAAAGGTTTTGGAGCTTCCTTCCTAATCATGAACAATGAAATATAAGTTACCTAAAATAGATTTGACTGCAACACGAGCAGCCTTCTGCTCTGCCTCCTTCTTACTTACTGCAGGTTCACC
Source organism: Aegilops speltoides (assembly GCA_021437245.1). Taxonomy (NCBI): domain Eukaryota; kingdom Viridiplantae; phylum Streptophyta; class Magnoliopsida; order Poales; family Poaceae; genus Aegilops; species Aegilops speltoides. Next base: position 10,779,414 of record CM038141.1, on the reverse strand, counting down.
AGTATAAGTGGTCCCAGTAAACAACACAGATGAAACAAACAGGGTTATGGGTGATACCCCTTCTAGATGATCTGTGGAGTAAGTGGGCTGATCAGCTTTTGTCTTAACAGCAAATTCATCGAGAATTGATTTGCAGAACACCACGCCCTGAATAGAATAGAAGAGAACATGTATGTTAGACTGAAATCAATTCCTTCATTTAAGGCATGATTATTAAAATGCTAACATGAAAGGATGCTACTACGCACATCCGCATGTAATAATAAAATGGCAAGATTAGCTGATTCATCATTCAATAACATCTGAAACATAAAGGACACAAAGGACATTATCTGTTCATGGGACATATTAATTAGCAGTTATGTTTAACACAAACATGAGTTACAAAACCTGGAAAATCAGAAGAGGACAAAAAGAGCTATTATCTTACAATAGTACAGTATATGGTATAGGTGAACCAGAAGAAAGGATTTGCAGTGATCTGGAAAACTCTGAATTCTCCAGTGATAAATGTTATCACTTCCAATACCCAGAAATCACGGGTTCTTGTGGCAATATCATTTATACCTATGATTATAAAATGGAGTATAGCACAAGTAGGCAAAAGAGGGAAAATTGATAAACACACCAAATTGTGTGGCGCCATCTATTGTATGGCAAACAAAAAAAGGAGAATGATGAGGAGACATGAATTAGGATGTGATATAGCACAATTCACAGGACAAATTTAAACATGAAATGTTAGATAATAAACAACAAAAAGGACTGAACCAAAAGTACCTGATCAATGAGCCCAAGCACGTTTGTATGATCATCATCATTTACTGTCTTTGTCACCAAGATCTCATAGGCTACTCTGGCAGCATCCTGCTCTGCATCCTTGCGGCGGCTATGATTGCGAGCTGATCGAAACCGCTCGCCACCCACCTTAACGGTGCTTCTGAACTTAAGTCGATTATGGTCACGTTTCGACTCAGTATAATAATCTGGCAAGTTCTGATTATTCCTTTGAGTCCACACTTGCAAATGGCTTTTATAATTCATACATTTGTCTGCATAACAAAGCACACACAAATAAGTACAATAGACCATCCATTAATTGTTATCATTCTATCACAAGATCCTGGACTCGAGAATATTTTGCCAGGAAAAGATATACAAGCAGACCAGATCTAGTATAACTAAGTCGTTGATCCCCACTAACATATCCACCTCAACATGCCACTATACCACTTCAACTTGCAACTACGCATGGAAAAAGGCCCATCTCAACATGCAACCATGCATGCAAAAAGCCTTAAATGTTTTAATTACATTATGCTAGTTAAGTACTTATATTCAATAATTATTTTATAATTATAAAATAATCATATGTATTCTAGTTTTAGTTCATATATTTTAATCCAAATATTGATGTTCATATAACCAATGTCATTGAAATATATTGCAAGCAATTCCCACATCAGCACACAGGGTATTCTCTAGCAACTAAAATGCTTGATCTTATACAGTACAAATACTTGTTTATTCATCTTACAAAGAGAAGCAGATGCGACAATATTACGGCGTTGAATCCAATAGCTTGAAATAAACACCATTTGCGCTAGAAAATGTTAAGAAGACAACAAACAGAATTCGGTTCTGCATGCAAATGGTAACGGGCTAACGGCCCGAGACTCACATGGAGGATCCCTCCATGCAATATAGTGCTGGACGAATAATCATTTGCCAGCTGTAATCTAGCCAGTTCATTCTGGCACGCTTAACACAGGATGAGCTATGTTAAATAGCCTCATGTCGTAGTTGTACTAACATAATACTTGTGATACCAGGTTAAAGATTACAATGTAGTTTCGATAACTACAATAACCAGGTGCTACAGAGAGCGGATCAACATATGATACGGGAAGGGAAACAACAACCCTGGTAGTCATAAAATAAGCATTTCTCTACAAAAACCAATGGAGTACACTTATTGCAATTCTTGTAAATTAAAATGAAATAATTTGGATAAAATAGAAATGAAACAATTAAACTGATTAATAAGTCGCAAGCAAATCCCCAACCATATTCTCTATGGGTGTGTTTGGTTTGGGGACAAAATGGAATAGTTCCATCCCTTTGTTTGGTATGAATTGATATAAATAATGGAACAGTTCTAGAGTTTGTTTGCTTGAAGGAATATTATGGAATGGAATGGTTCCATCTCAGTGTTTGTTGGAGAGAGAATAAAATGGCTTTGGTTAAAATCACCTTTTACACTGAAGGGCAAGGTTACATATGCATATATATAGTTCACAATAATAACTCATTTGCAATCCAACCATATGTTACTTGAAAATTGAACGCCATTTAATTCGTATTTCTAGTACCCCAACAGTGTAAACAAGATAAATCTAACAGTTCTAGTCAGCATTGCAGTGGCTCTCGCGTCACTTCCGCTGCCGGCCACTGCGCGCACTTTTTGTGCTGCCTGCGAGATGTGCATCATCGTGGCTGTCGCCTGCCGCCTGAGAGATGTGTGCCGCCTGCACCGCTCGGCCTTTGGCCTCTTCCTAGGAGACGCACGCCGCCGCTGGCTACAGGTCCATGTTCATGATAGTTTGCATCGGTGACCACTGACCAGATCATTAGGAGGCACTCACGTGAGGTCCCCTGACTAGTGGAAGCAGATCGGGATCAGTTGGTTTCATCGATTCTGAGTTATACTTATCACTTCGTTCCCCATATACATGGAATATTCGATTGTGTGATTTACACATGAACCATAATCCTAGGGCTGTTACGGATGTTCGACCAATCGGAGGATAACGCATCACTATTCACTAATCGCGAACACAACTTAGCAAATCTTACTCCGCGAGAGATAGCCAAAAGAACCTAACATCGGAGAGCAAAACCAAGGAGTGCGGAGGGAAACGAGGAGAGAGGGGGGGGGGGGGGTTCACCTGGAACGGGATGCGGTTGCACGGACGGAGGCACGGGCGCAGCGTCTGGGACAGCGGCGGCGGCGGCTGGAATAGCATCTGGGACAGAGGAGGCGGCGGCGGCGGCGGCGGGAATTGCGTCAGGGACAGCGGCGGCCGCGGGGGCTGTGGTGGCCATGTCGGTCTCGGACAGACTGGAGTCGCACTGGTGTGGAGATGGAGGAAATCCGAGGGTTTACGGGCCTCGGCTGTTCAGTACCTACTTGCCTTGTGCTCGCTAATTTTGGGGGAAAACGGATGAGACGCACAAATCAGAAAAAGAAACTGGCACCCCTCAAAAAAAAAAAAAAAACTGGCCAAAGGATTTCTATTTTTTGGGGGAAAGCTACTTGGCTCACTTTACTACCATTAAACTATTGTCATCTAGGTGCCCTAGGCCCGGCCGCCATATTTCAGTACGTTGTCCTATGGCGTTTCCTTCGACAAAACATACTCCCTGGCACCCTAGACAAGCTCATCTTGAGTTGGACTAGTTAAGGAGTGTACACTGCCGCCTCCGCCTCCTACTACTCCGTCATGTTCGTTGGCTCGCGGCCAGATCCACATTGGCGGCTAACTTGAAAAACATGGGTGCCTTTTCACGTCAAGATATTTGTAATGCGGGCCTTCCAAGACCGATGTTGGACCGCAGAAATACTCGCTCGCCATGGTCTACCTCACACGGATAGGTGCCTCCCGTGCGGCCAAGAATTCCAGAGCAACACATCACATCTTGGTCGGCTGCACCTTCTCCCGCCAACTCTGGCACAAGGTGCTTGCGTGGTGTCGTTCAACGGTTACTCTACCCCTCCCGAACTCCCCTTTCCTGGAGTTGTGGTTAGATACCCTAGGCATGTCTCCATCCTCCTGTCGAAAAGGGTTCTCATCCCTCCTTCCGACGGCTTGGCTTTTATAGAAGCATCCGAACGGCTGCACTGACTACAACCCTCCTTGAGCCATCTCCTACAGCTCGTCAAGGACGAAGCTCGGCTTTGGGCGGCAGCGGGTGCGGGTGCTTTTGGCTTGGCCAACATCATTACCGAGTAATCCGCATGTGGTTGTTTGTAAGCCCCCCATCTCGCTTGGCCCCCCGTTGAGTGTTGGACCTTGTATTCTTGTTCTACCCTCCAACCAAAGAAAGACACACAAGCTTTGTGTATTCGCGAAAAAAAGCTAGGCAAGCAAGATTGCACACTAACCTATTCGCTTCCCTAGGATAGCAAGATTGCGCACTAACCTATTCGCTTCCCTAGTGAATTAAACTAGGCATATACGATATGCTTTCTGAAATAGTTTGCTAAGATAGTAGTGTATCGACCCCCAGTAGTGTATCGACCCCAAAGTTTGATCACACTGATGTATGCTTTGATTACTTCTAAAGAAGCTGCTTCGACAATCACTCGCGAACATTTGGGGTTCTCCAAAAGGCCCAATCCTCGCTGAAGCGCCATCGCTTTTGCTGTTGTAGCATCATGAAGACGATTCACAAGCCAAAGAAGCTATGGGGAGAGCCTCGCCATGGCTGTTGCGGAGGATAGCAGCAGCCACCTGAAACATTGACATTAAACTTATATGTGTTTATAGAAGGTTTCTAACTCGCTCTGGACTATTGACCCGACAAAGTTACTCATAATTGCATGCATAGCAAAGGATATACTTGAAGGGAAAACCTCCCCCTCCCCCTTGACAATTTTCTTCCTCTGACACCAAATGTACCAAGCACCGACGACCAGTGGCTCACTCAAAACCAAGTGATCTCGGACTGGTGATTGTTTCTTTTGTTGTTGTGCAAGTAGTTTCTCCAAAGTAACACTCTCAGACCTATCCAAATCTTTTACTAGTGCAAATATTTCGTGCAAATACAACTCGCTCCAAACACTAATAGAAAACAGGGCATCAGTCCCGGTTCCAGAGGGCCTTTAGTCCCGGTTCTACAACCGGGACAAAACAATCAGGACTAATGTCCATTACTTTTAGTCCCGGTTGGCTTACGAACTGGGACTACAGGAGCTCCACGTGGCCATTGTGGGGCACCAAGGCAGGAGGACCTTTAGTCCCGGTTGGTAACACCGACCAGGACTAAAAGGCAGCCACACATTAGCAGCTGGCAGGTGCTGGGGTTGTTTTTTTGAAAGGATGGGTTTAGGGGTTTTCAAATTGTGTTTCCCCCTTTTATTTTTGTGTTTACCCTTCAATTCTTTTACATTAAGGGTTTCATTTTTATTTAATGTTTTCCATTCAACTCGACGCTAGCTACTACATATAGCAATGAAGGAAACATTACACAAGATCATCATGAACATATATAGAGAGAAGTGACATCTCTTTCTCCGTGCTTGGTCGAACAACAAGTTTTTGTATATCTATCCGACGGTACTACATATATACAATATAACTCTCTTACAATCCCTAACATCATCTACTACCAAAATCCCATTGCATTTGCTGATGGCATTCTTCCTTTTCAGGTAAGACGTGGTCAAGAAAGTATCCCGTCAATTCCTCTTGAATTGCTCGCATGCGATCATGTGGTAGGAGTTGATCCCGCATCTCCCACATCTAATTTAAAGAAGGGGTCAATACATATATATGAATCGAACTCAACACAACTGATGGTAATAAAATAAAATTGTGAATATTGTTTACGTACTTCAAATTGTTGGTCAGAGAAGCCCTGCTCAGAGGTCGAGTGGCGACTGAACTCAACGTAGAATCCACATAAATTATTCCCGGCTGCCTGCCACCAGCACTTTATGAGAATAGAGTTCAATCAAACAGATAATCAAGCATGATAATGGTATTGATGAAACTAGAATCCATGAAAGATGCGCGGAACTAGCTAGTACTACTTACTTTGGGGTGTGTAAATCGCAGCTCCTTCTTCAGACCCGGAACCATTCCGGTGAACATTTTCCAAACCCTGCCGGCAAAGAAAATGATTACTTGATATCAGGCAATGAACTAAAGTTGCCTATATGGTGCGATAATGATTGCACTTACTTCTAGAGAATTTCACTCATGTCCGCCCACTCCTTTTGCTCTTTACGTCTCAAGTCTAAGACAGTTACTACTCCCCCATCAAGCTTAATGGATGGCAGAATAAAGTGGAAGCTGCACACGCATAACACATGAATTACACTTAACCTCGAGTAAGTGAAACCGAATATGCACAAGAAAATAGCACTCACTTGAAGTTGTAAGGAAATAGTATTTCCCTTTTGTTTTGATGTCGAAGGAACGCCTTTAGCAAGTTTTCCTCAGTATCTTTGGCTCTGGTTTTTACCGCCCATTCATTTACGGTATTTGGGTTAATGAACCCAATGTCATAGATTTGTCCTCTTTTGCACTCGACGATCTTCAACCTGCATAATATAGTGAGGATAATTATATATACATGCAATGAATGAGCTAAGCTAGATACTTAATTATAGAAATAGAACTTACAGATAGTAGCAACTCATGAGAGTTTTTTGGATGGAGTCTTGATTGAATAAATAAAATAATTCCACAAATTCAACATACATCAGGTCGACTCCAATGAAGTCGTGTTCATCTTTAATTCCCAGCAAGATATTGTTGGTCCCATCCTTGCTGCAGGTTATCAAGTAACAGTCATGCAATCTTGGTATCATCTTTGGTAGATGCGGGAGCTGATCAGGTTTGACAAGAGGCTTCCCGTGCTCGTATCTAAAGGGCACTACTACCTCAGCTATTTCAAACTGTACATCATCGCCCATGTAATCACCAAGAGTGGTGCCGGGCGCTAGCCCCGCATGATTAGCGATATCGCTAGACACCTTGAGCAGGGGGCACGCTTGCTTGTCCTGTTTGCCGAGCTGGGAATTTGTTTTCCCACTTTGTCTTGCAGCACGGGTAGTACTTCCCGACCGCCGCTCTTCATCATATGTCTTTTTAATCCATCGGTCATAGTGTGATTGTGGCGTAGGGGGTGGTGGTCGCTTAAGAGCATCCAGAGAGCGCTTCACTTTCAACGGATCTATTATTTCCTTCAGAGGTGGACGTTTCCGTTCAAAATGGGTCTGCACTTCGGCAGCCATGATGTTCTTGTTTTCCTTGTCAGTCCTCTCATATGGTAACTTGGCAGGAGCCTTGAGGCTTGGACCAGCTATGAATTTCTTGCCTGTTGTATTGCTAGCCGCCGGAGCGGCGGTGCCTCTCTTCCGCCGTTGCTGTGGTGGCAGAGTCCGCTGAGGAGGTGGAGGCCACTGACACGCCGGAGCCCGCTGAGGAGGCGGAGATGGCTGATGTGTTGGAGACAGCTGAGGCGGAGGAGGATTTTGCTGAGGGGCCTCGTCCGTTAGAGTCCGCTGAGGCGGCGGAGACGGCTGTTGCGCCGAAGATGACTTAGGCAGCGAAGATAGCGGAGCTGGACTATGAGGAGTCTGCTGAGGATCCAACTAAGTCTGCTTAGGCGGTGTCCAGTTTGGAAACCAGATGTTCTCCTTCCTCCATAGACAGGTAGTCCGTAAGGCATTTTCCAGAAGAATCTCCCCTTCACCTGTAGAGTACTGAAGCTCCAGCCCCTCAAATTCGTCCATTATTTCATCCACCCCAAAAATAACAAAGCCAGCTAGAACCGGAGCAAAATGGAAAGTTGCATCAGGTCGAGGAGGTAAGACATAGCCGACCACCACCTTCAAGGTCAGGTTATGGCATTTTGCCATTAGCACACAATGTTCATTATTCGTGATACCATCCACGGGGTAGCGAGGCCCTGTGATACCAAGCTGAACGAGCTCCGTGGAAGCCACATTGCTTCTCCGCTGAGATGGTGGGGTAGCATTATGGTCAGTATCCAATAAGGATCTTCGTGCCGCTGAGATGGTGGGCTGGTAGCTTGCGAGCTCTCAAGTGCCTCTAGTTTCGCTAATCATCTTTCATTGATCTTCTGCATTTCGCTTGCTTCATATTTCTTCTTTCTCTCTCGGCTTCTATAACCAGCGATGTTGGGAAACCCATGCACCCACAGAACAGAGCTTGATGTGCCTCATGTTCATCCAGGGTGTTCAGGATTCCCGAGGGCCTTGGACAGCTGTAACGACCGGATTTTCGGGATATTAATTTCACAGAAAATGGCACTTGTGCTCACCAGCCCTAGGATTACTATTAGCTGGAGAGACACCAACTTGATATAGAAATTCCAAGCAAAATACATAATATGTAGTACAAGACCATTCTGGCCTATGAGTACAACACAAGGTTTCTAGTGGTTGATGGCGGAAGCGGTTATGGTTCATCAGCGTCTATGCGACTCCATTTCCCACAGGAACAACTGACCTGGATAACTCCTATGTTAACGAGGCTGCTATCATCATTGCGTAGGTTCCGGGGTTGTCATCGCAACGCTCCTCTCCATGCAAGAATCTGGCCAAGACAATAGCCAGGGACAAGCCAGTGAGTACTTTTGAATGTACTCACAAACATTATGAACACATGTATAATATAACAAAATGATAATCATGCTCTGAAATATTCTATGATCACAACATCAGTCACAATATAAAATCCATGATGCAGGCAAGCAGGTTATTCATATACAACATGAATATGCAATAATGGAGTAGAAATAAAATGCACCGATCGGGTGTTTGAAGCGACACCTCGAAAGGCTAATAATTTAACGCATGCCTCAGTCAGGCGTCTGAGCGACACCACATAAAGGGCTTATAAGTAATTTAAATAACAAGCATGCCACAGTCAGGCGTCTGAGCAACACCACAAAAGGGCTTATAAGTAATTTAAATGACAAGCCTGCCACAGTCGGGTGTCTGAGCGACACCACATAAAGGGCTTATAAGTAATTTAAATAACAAGCATGCCATAGTCGGGCGTCTGAGCGACACCACATAAAGGCCTTATAAGAGAATAACCACAATGAATATCCAGGAGGTAGAACCATCCCAGGGATACTCAATAATTCAAATAATGTAAATGGTTAGTCCATAATAATAGTAGTCATAATCATCATGAGTCACAAGTCATGATCCATGTTCTGGTTTAGCAATTTTTCCTCCAAAGACCGACACTAAGATCGACACTTGACCCATCCCAGACTGTAGTCCTTAACAAGGCTATTCGAATAGATATAATCTCTGCAGAGGGTGTACTCTTTATCCACGAGTAACGGATTTCCGTTAGTCCATCGGGACTAATTCCGTCTACGGTCTTTTAATTGAAAACATACCTGACCGCACACACCAGCCTGACTTACCGGTGTCTGGAATCACCCACGACACTCGTTAAGCAAAACTCTAAGTGGGGAGGCTACAACCTCGACTAGCATGGGATCACAAAATTTATAACGCGCGAAAACTAGGGGAGCTACCCCCTCGGCTACAACTGGAAACACCCATGCCCCCGGACCAGGTGGCGTGCCTACCGGATGCAGTCGGTATCTTCCACCATGGCCTCTCTGTATGGTGTGTGCTGGGAAGGGGTTGACAACTTACTTAACCGTACCCTACCTATGGCAGGGACAAGTGGTAGTACGACACAAGTATGGGGGTTACTGGAACAAGACTCGATCTACGACTGACTCAGGAGGTTTAAGTATTCCCTGCATGATTAGCACAACAAATATGTTTCAACCAACAGACAGAATCACCACTCATCATACCTAACTATGCCATACCGGACACAACCGTCTCGACGAAGACTGGAGACAAGCTCATGTCTACGAAAGACAGAGGCTTTCCCGGATTCCTTCCGATAGGCATGAAAGGCATATGAGGGTGATTACTATCACAAGCATATCAAATTCCAACAGCTAGGAACATTCATTATGTACTCATGAGTATGATCACATCATCACATAAAATAACAAATATTTTGTGTTAAGGTGGTGTTGTAACTTTATCAAACAACACACAACAATATTATGCCAGAGTCCAGAATGCTTGCCTTCAAGAGTATGCAAGTGGGGTGCATTTTTTCGAAAGTTGCTTCCTTCTTCAAAAACCTATTTAAAGAAAATTTAAATCAACACATAGTTTCAAAACAGTACAAAAAAGTTGTTTGGAAAATTTTGAATTAAATATGAAAATAAACTAGACCAAATTTTAGAAACAACAGAAAAAGAATCAAATCATTTGGACTTATATTTAAAAAGTTATAGTCAGTCAAAGTTTAGTCAAAAATTTGTTTTTAATAATTAATAAAAAAACAGAAAAGAAAATGGTTCGCGGAGGAAATGTACTCTGGGTTTTACACTTTCACTTATGCCAGCGTGGATCGACTCGGGGTCACTGACAGTGGGTCCCTTGGGCCCACTAGTCAGGTTTGACCAGTCGTCGCGCCTCCTTTCTCCTCTGTCCGAGCGGAGGCGGAGCTCCGACGATCAACGCCGGCGAACGGCGGCTCCCCACGGGATTCCGAGGGCAGGGATGGATCCGCCAGTCCAGGGCGGTCCTCCCGGTGGTCACTAGGTTGGCGGGGGTGGAGGGGGTCACCGGCGGACGGTGGCTTCGGGAGGATTTGGGATCTTGGGCTACGGTGGCTCCCAGTCGGGGCTGAGAGTTTGGGCGGCTTCGCACGGCCGAGGGGGGTCGGGCGGTGGCACTGGATGGGCTGGGGAAGCCTTGCTTGCGGCGAGCGGGACCGGAGGGTGGCGGCGGCCGAACTGACCGGAGGCGAGGAAGACGGCCTCCCTTCATCGATTGCTGGTTGTGGGTGCTCTAGAGGGGTGTCCTGAGGTCGTCTGAGGTCTGGACGAGCTCGGGGGCTCCCTTTATAGGCGGTCGAGGTCGGTTCCGCGGCGGCCGGGGATAAGATCGACGGCGGCAGTGAATAGGAATAGCGAACCGCCGTTCTGTAGCCTGCAGCGCGACGTGTCGAGGCTGGGGATGGCGGCAGAGGCTAGCTAACGAGCGGGCACTGCTCCAGGGGCGAGCTGGCGAGCGAGGGTGGCTCGGGCAGCGCCGTCCATGGCAGGAGCCTGCTGTGGCCGGCAGCTAGCTGCCATGACCGACCTGACGGCGGCGCTGTGGGGCTCCAGGGGCGGCCTGGAGGGTTCTGGTAAGCGGGCGAGGCGAGGCGGGCGCTGCCTGCGGGCGCAGCAAAGGCGTGGGCGCGACGCGGCGGCTAAGCTGCTGCAGCGTGCAAACGTCGCCTGGCGCACCCAGAGCACGCACGCTACGTGTTCGGCAAAATGCCAAGGCATGCCAGGGGGCTCCAATCCACATGAGGTTTAGCAGGGTGGGGCTATAGACTAAGGTAGAGCCATGAGACATGCTGGTTAGGCAAAGCAAGCAGGCCCAATGTGCAAACTAAAAACTAAGTCAAAACTGACCATGCGCACAAGGTGCTTGACAGAATGCCAAAGGCATCTAGGCAAATCTTTGGGTGGCCAAAAACTCCAGATCATAGTCTCTTTGGATGATAAAGAGGGTGGCAAGGTTAGTTGGGCAAAACCAGAAACATGTTAGTGCAAGTTTTTGAGAAAACCAAATCTGGACAAAAAGTGAAGGGCATTATTACCTGGACCACAAATATTCCAATTGGTCCAATCTCCTGGACTTAAGGGTTTGGTAGGGTGGACTATAAGCAGGAAAAAGAATCATGGGCAACAGAGCAAAATAAAATGGGGTTGCAGTAGAAAATACCAAAATTGACCAGAGAGCAAAAGAGGATGATTTGCTCAAATTTTTCAAAGAACACGAGTGGGTTTTTGCATAAAGTTGAACTATACACTACTACTAACATCCCCTAATTTTTGGTGGAAGTTTTAAAGAAATATTTAAATAGGTTGTAATGCAAAATTGCAAACTCGACCAGATTTGAAAATTTGGTGTAGGGCTAAAAATTTCCAAATGACTAAAAGTTATTTTTGCATAAAAGTGGTGTGGAAACATCACATGACATCCCCAAATTTTGGTGGGGATTGTAAAGAAGTATTTGAAAGGGTTGTAGTTCAAAAGAGGCTCTAATGCTTATAAAAATTATTTTTAAAAGAAACAAAGCTCAGGGAAAATAATCATATAAATAATTCCACTGATAAAAGAAATGTTTCTTGTGAGGGTATATAAGTCCAATATTTTTGGAAAGTTTTCACTTGGGGTGAAAACTTCACAATTCAGTTGAAAAGAGTGGTTCTGAATCAAAAGAAAATCCAGAAAGTAAAAATTTTAATTTACCAAGGCAAAATTTTAATTGATAAATTATGGTTAAATTTTTGGGGTGTTACAACACTACCCCCTTAAGAAAAATCTCGTCCTGAGATTTGCTATGGGCTGTTTTGAAAAATATTACTCCTACCATCACAAGGTAATACAAAAATAACCATCCTACTCATGTAATTAAAATGTGGCTACAGTGAGTGGGCAATTATGTGGTGTAAAGCTACAGTGTGGCATACTGGCGTTGCGTGGAAAAATCTACGTGAAATTTCTAGTTTTGGTTACAGTAAATTTAGAATAAACTTCTAAATTACTAAAATACGCTGGTCGTACCCGAGAGCACAGTGCTCTCTCTGGCTGAGAGGTGGACCCGGGGTCCACTGTCAGTCTTTTCTTCTACATCTGGATCTCTCTTCTTCCTCTCTCTCGCGCGCTTTCCCGCGCTTTCCCCACCGGCGACGTCTAGCGCGTAGAGCATCTAGGCCGTACTGCGGTAGTGCGCGGCGTGCTAGCTGCCGGCGCAGCGTGCACTCACCTCGCGGACCAGTGTGCTGTCGGCACTACTCGCGGATTCGCCTCCGAACACCGGCGATCGAGCGATGAGCGGCACTGGTGGACTTCGCCCGCCGTACACCAATCTCGAGCTATAAAACGACCGAGGTGCTCCTTTCTTCTTCCTCACACCTGGCCTCGCTTCTCCTTCTCCTCCCTTCTCCTCCATTTCTGTTTGCAGGAGCTCGAAACGAGGCTCTAATGGCGGAGGTGATGCCGGACTGGTATGTGATCCTGATGTGCGGAGGGTTGGCGACGTTGATGGGGTTCTCCATGCTCTTGTGCGTGATGATCCTCGATGATCGTCGCGACGCTGTCGCTCAAGTGTTAGTTCTCCACGGTGGCGGTGATCATGAGGATTAAATGCGGTGTTGGGTCCTAACTGTTGTCGGTGTGCTGGAGGCAATCTTGCATCCGAACAATTACCCACAAATCTCTCCTTCAGAGACTGTGGTGTGTTAGGGAGGTGATCAGTTAGGTGCAACAGGTGCACGCGTATTTGCAATTAGTGCATGAGGTTGAGTAGTTATGGTTGTGCGTCTGCTGTCGTGGTGCTGCGTGAATAAAAATCTATGTCGTGAAGCGATATATGCCGCAACAACTCAGGGAAAAAAGAAATCTCACTTCAGAATTTAACGGAGTGAAAACTGTTAATAAAAAATTAACCACAGTAAAAACCACTCATATTAATTGAAACTAAAAATTTAATTCATCGTACAAATCTAGGATACCGCGCTTAAGTTGCAACACATAAATAAATGATGAGAAAATAATTATAGCAGTGACATCTACAACGACAACGGTAAATGGACAGGGTCCTGAGAAAAAGTCTCTGGAATTGGGGCACACTCTTCTTCTATCGGGGGAAGCGGATTGACTAGTCGATGAACGCGTCCCTCCTGGTTGGGCCTTAGTGGTTTCCCGATGGCGATCTGAGGATTTAAGTCAGCGAGGCTCTGGAGATAACCCATTACTCGTTGGGTCAAACACTTTTGAGCGATGCTGGGCAAGGTTGGCTAGTACTGGGTTTCTCTCGATTCATCCACCGGGAAAAGATGTTACTTATCCGGGTGCTGCAAGACTCGGGAAGTAATAATACCCCCGTTCGCTGGCATAGGGTACCGCGAATCGAAGGCGAGCAAGCGCTTCGTACGCAGCAGCTTCTATGGCCATTTGCGGAGTCGGCATAGATTTCCCCACAAAGGAGACTTCCGTTGGGTCTTGGTTTGGGTTTGTGGGAGGGATGTGCACCACTGCCCAATATTTCGAGGTGGATGGGGTGATCCTTGCTTTGAGCAGCTCGTACTGGGGTGGATGGATAGCACTCATGGTACTGCAGGTAAAGTCCCCCAATATTTTAACAAAGCTACCTGGGGTTGCATCTAGAGTTCTCAGATAAATACTGGGGCTCGGCTTGGCACGGAAATGGCTGTGAGAGTTGTGCACAAGGTGAGGGATACTTGGCAAGGTCACGAGGTGGCTTTTTATATAGCATTGGGGCTGGGTTATCGATTACGGTGTGGGGCTACTAGTTTGTCGAATCTGGTCTATGGGGTCGGGGTCAATGCTACAGATACACATATCTCACCAAAGTGACGTATTACTGTGGGTGTCGTCGGGGTGATGTTTGGTAGCTATGCCCGGAATTAAAAAATGCAACTGCACGCTAACATATTTATGCATGGCTACTATTCAAAATAGAGGCACACAAGCAGGCTGTGATTATTTATGGCGATACAAGGTCACACTATTATAGGGCGTGGACATACTGAGACTCGGTACTACTCGAGTGACTTAGTCTACCTCGTTTATATCTAAGCGGGCGTGCCTTGTGGACGTCGAGGCTTCTCCACGGGTTTCACCGTTGGGGTTAGCTGGATGGAGTTGAGTGGCTGCAGGGTCGGGGTAGAGATGATGACCATCGCGGGGGTTGTTGGCCACAATCCCGTTGGAGCGTGTTCCCAAAAGGCGACGAAGCACTTCTGGGGACACCAAAGTATTATGGTCGATGGCTGGGGCAGGCCTCAAGGACTCGATCGGTTGTCCGAACAACACGACTGGGTTGTCAGCATCGGGCTCATCTTCTCCTCTCGCTGGGGCTCGGCGAACCAGTTCTCCACGAGCTGCGATCAGATCATGGGTGATTTGATCGAATAGTTCCTCTAGTGCACTTACATAGCGCACCAGATGCAACAATGCAGGATCCATCTCGTGATCTCCGTTGGCAACCTGGGGTGGCCTACCATACCCGTCACGGCTAGGGTAGTAGTAGAACGAGCAACAGTTAACTCTGGGCGACAAGTGCCGGAGTTGAACTATAGCCTCCCGAGCAGCTAGTTGGATGCCTTGTGGCTCAAAGGAAGTTGTCCTTCCGGTGAACCTGTAGGGGCGTTATGGCGATAGACCCCTACCATAGACATGCACGGTGGCCCAGAATTGACGGCTCTCACCGCTCATGGGTCCTTGGTACACAACATATTCTTGGGGTTCTTCTAATGCAAAGGCACGGCGGGTGAGGTTTGCTAGCACGGTCACTAAACCTCCAAGGTTGGTTGCTGTGGTCTCATTGTGCACAATAGGGCCATGTATTATAGCTCGGTTTGGGGAAGAGGTTGTGCTCTGCTGGGTTGAGGCTAGCGTGCCCTTTTTATAGAAAAAGGGGACGGAGTCTTCCTTCGCACGCTTGCAAATGAGCCAATTTTAGGTGTCAGTCACTGGCGCGTGATCGACAGGCTAGGCTGATAGGTTGGGCACCGACTGCCAAAAGGTGTCGGGGTCACTGTGTGGCTATCTTACACGAGAAGCTTGGCCGGGGTTAGGTTTAGGTCTGGTGGGTTGGTTAATGTAGGTTTATTGACCTGGCTAAGATAGAATTAGCCAATGGTCATCCTGGCTCTGATACCAAGGTTGTAACGACCGGATTTTCGGGATATTAATTTCCCAGAAAATGGCCCTGGTGCTCACCAGCCCCAGGATTACTGTTAGCTGGCGAGACACCAACTTGATACAGAAATTCTAAGAAAAATACATAATATGTAGTACAAGACCATTCTGGCCTATGAGTACAATACAAGGTTTCGAGTGGTTGATGACGGAAGCGGTTTGTGGTTCATCAGCGTCTATGGGACTCCATTTCCCATAGGAATAGCTGACCTGGGATAACTCCTATCTTCGCGAGGCTGC
The DNA here is from genome assembly GCA_021437245.1 of Aegilops speltoides. NCBI lineage: Eukaryota > Viridiplantae > Streptophyta > Magnoliopsida > Poales > Poaceae > Aegilops > Aegilops speltoides. Next base: position 10,763,579 of record CM038141.1, on the reverse strand, counting down.
TATCATCATTGCATAGGTTTCGGGGTTGTCATCGCAATGCTCCTCTCCATGCAAGAATCTGGCCAAGACAATAGCCAGGGACAAGCCAGTGAGTACTTTTGAATGTACTCGCAAACATTATGAACACAGTTATAATATAACAAAATGATAATCATGCTCTGAAATATTCTATGATCACAACATCAGTCACAATATAAAATCCATGATGCAGGCAAGCAGGTTATTCATATACAACATGAATATGCAATAATAGAGGAGAAATAAAATGCACCGATCGGGTGTCTGAAGCGACGCCTCGAAAGGATAATAATTTAAAGCATGCCTCAGTCGGGCGTCGGAGCGACACCACATAAAGGGCTTATAAGTAATTTAAATAACAAGCATGCCACAGTCGGGCGTCTGAGCGACACCACATAAAGGGCTTATAAGTAATTTAAATGACAAGTCTGCCACAGTTGGGCGTCTGAGCGACACCACATAAAGGGCTTATAAGTAATTTAAATAACAAGCATGCCACAGTCGGGCGTCTGAGCGACACCACATAACGGTCTTATAAGAGAATAACCACAATGAATATCGAGGAGGTAGCACCATCCCAGGGATACTCAATAATTCAAATAATGTAAATGGTTAGTCCATAATAATAGTAATCATAATCATCATGAGTCACTAGTCATGATCCATGTTCTGGTTTAGCAATTTTTCCTCCGAAGACCGACACTAAGACCGACACTTGACCCATCCCAGACTATAGTCCTTAACCATGGACACGGCTATTCTAATAGATATAATCTCTGCAGAGGGTGTACTCTTTACCCACGAGTAACGGATTTTCGTTAGTCCATCGAGACTAATTCTGTCTACGGTCTTTTAATTGAAAACACACCTGACTGCACACACCAGCCTGACTTACCGGTGTCTGGAATCACCCACGACAATCGTTAAGCAAAACTCTAAATGGGGAGGCTACAACCTCGACTAGCATGGGATCACAAAATTTATAACGCGCGCAAACTAGGGGAGCTACCCCCTCGGCTACAACCGGAAACTCCCATGCCCCCGGACCAGGTGGCATGCCTACCGGATGCAGCCGGTATCTTCCACCATGGCCTCTCTGTATGGTGTGTGCTGGGAAGGGGTTGACAACTTACTGAACCGTACCTTACCTATGGCAGGACAAGTGGTAGTACGAAACAAGTATGGGGGTTACTGGAACAAGACTCGATCTACGACCGACTCAGGAGGTTTAAGTATGCCCTGCATGATTAGCACAACAAATATGTTTCAACCAACAGACAGAATCACCACTCATCATACCTCACTATGCCATGCCAGACACAACCGTCTCGACGAAGACTGGAGACAAGCTCATGTCTACCCAGGACAGAGGCTTTCCCGGATTCCTTCTGATAGGCATGAAAGGCATACGAGGGTGATTACTATCACAAGCATATCAAATTCCAACAGCAAGGAACATTCATTATGCACTCATGAGTATGATCATATCATCACATAAAATAACGAATATTTCATGTTAAGGTGGTGTTGTAACTGTATCAAACAACACACAACAATATTATGCCAGAGTCCAGCATGCTTGCCTTCAAGAGTATGCAAGTGCGGTGCATTTTTTTGAAAGTTGCTTCCTTCTTCAAAAACCTATTTTAAGAAAATTTAAATCAACACATAGTTTCAAAATAGTACAAAAAATTTGTTTGGAAAATTTTCAATTAAATATGAAAATAAACTAGACCAAATTTGAGAAACAATAGAAAAAGAATCAAATCATTTGGACTTATATTTAAAAAGTTTAGTCAAAAATCTGTTTTTAATAATTAATAAAAAAACAGAAAAAAATGGTTCGGGGAGGAAACGTACTCTGGGTTTTACACTTTCACTTATGCCAGCATGGATCGACTCGAGGTCACTGACAGTGGGTCCCTTGGGCCCACTGGGCAGGTTTGACCAGTCGCCGCGCCTCCTTTCTGTAACACCCCAAAATTTTTAACCAAGTTTTATATATTAAAATTTTGCCAGGAGTTATAAAATTTTGCATTCTGGATTTTTCTCTGTTGATTTCAGAACTCTTCTTTTATTGTGAAGGAGTTTTAATGTCCCAAGTGGAGCTTTCCAAAATATATTGGACTTCTATGCTCTCTGTATAACATTTTCTTATTCAGTAGATTTATTTATTAAATTATTTCACCCTGAGCTTTAATCATTAAAATGACTTTCTTTAAGTTTTGGAGCTCTTTTTGAACTGCAACCTTTTGATATATTTATCTAAAAATCCAACCAAAAATTGGAGATGTCATTTGATGTCTCTAAATCACTTTTGTGCAATAATATAATTATTTCATTGCATATTTTGAGTGTTGCACCTGTTTTTCAAATCTGGTCCAGTGGGCACTTTTGCACTATAGCCTAATTAAATATTTCCCAAGAGCCTCCACCCAAATTTTGGGATGTCAGTGGTAGCATGACATCCAACTTTATGCAAAAACATAGTGTTGTTCCTCGAAAAAATTAAATGCATCAACCTCTTTTTCATTCTGGACTAGACTTGTGTTTTCTACTGCAACCCCATTCATTCTTGCTCTATTGACCTTATGCTTTCTCATGCTTGTAGTCAACCCTGCAAAACCTCTAAGTCCAGGAGCATGCACTCTTTGTAACACTTTTGGTTCATGTAACGAGGCCATTTACTCCCTGTCCAGAAGTGCAGTTTTGCAAAACTTGCACTAGCAAGTTTCTTCTTTTTGCAAACTAACTTCACCATCCCCTCTTTCTTCTAAAGAGGCCCCACTCTAGGAGATTTGGCCACCCCAAGATTTGCCTAGGTGCCTTTGGCATTTTCTCAAACACCCTGTGCATAGCCAGATTTGGCATGATTTCAAGTTTACTTTGTGAACTTGAGCCCCTGACCTATCATGCTTGTCCCATGGATTTGCCCTAGCTTATAACCCCACTCTGCTAACTCTCTTGTGGTTTGAAACCACCTAGCATACCATAGCATTTCGTCGAGCACGTCCCGTGCGTGCTCTGGGCGCGCCCAGAGCGTGCGTTTGGCACGCACGTGCGCCCGAGTCGCCGCGTCCCGCCCCGCACTCACTCCGGTCCGTGACCGACCGCAGCTAGCACGCCGTGTCCCCTTCTGCACCCCACGCGCCCGCAGCTCTCGCCACCTCTCTGGCAGGCCAGCCGCTAGCCGCCACCGCCGCCCGACAGCTCCTGCGCTAGCCAGCGCAGCCCAAGCCATCTCCGCTCGCCCACTCGCCCTTGGAGCAGTAGCCGCTCGTCCGCTAGCTCCTACCGCCATCCCCAGCCGCGCCACGTTGCCCTGCAACTACAGAAGACGGTCGCCGACGCCCTTATCCGCGGCAGCCGCCAAACCGCCTCGACTCGCCTATTTAAGGAAGCCCCTCGAGCCCTCCGAGCACACTAGCAGCCTCACATCATGCTCCTGGTGCCCCCGTTGCCGTCAATTGGAGAGAAAGAGGCCGTCTTCCCCCACTCCGGCCAGTCCGGCCACCGCCGCCTCCTGGCTCCGTTCGGTGCAACCAAGGCCTCCCCCTCTCCACACTCTCCACCAGGAACCCCCTCACCCTCTCGTGAGTCCGTCCCCCTACTAAATCTTGATCGGGACTCGCCGCGGGCGAAATCTCACTTTTTCCCGACGACCACCGTCCGCCGCGGAGCTCGCCACCGGCAGCTCCGTCCACCCCAGAGAACAAAACAACCACCGGAGTGACCGCCTCAACCCCCTGAGCCCGCGGGTGACCTCTGTTTATCGAGCGGTGCCGCCGTTCGCCGGCGAGCGTCGCCGGAGTCCCGCCCCTCCCTCTCGGGTGGAGGAAGAGGAGGGAAGTGGACTAGTCAAACCTGACCAGTGGGCCAGGCGGGCCCACTGTCAGTGACTCAGGCGCAGTCCACGCTGGATAAGTGGAAGCGCATTTCCAGATTACGCCTTCGACGTGTACGTATATTTCGAAACGTTTTCTTTTCTGTTTTTATTCAAATAACACATTTTTGACCAAACTTTGACCAGCTGTATCTTTTTAAATAAAACTCCAAATAAATTAATTCTTTCTCCTACCTCTTTCAAATATTGTCTAGTTTATTTTAGGATTTATTTGAAAAAATTTCAAAACAACTTTTGTGCTGTTTTGATTTTGTGTGTTAATTCAAATATATTCTTTTAACAGGATTTTTGAAAGATTTCAAGATGTTTTGGAATGCATCCTACTTTCCCATGACCTGAAGGTAAGCATTCTGAACCCTGGTGTAATTTTTGTGTGTGTTGTTTGACTCGGTGACAGCACCACCCCGACACGAGCATACGTCATTTTATGTGAGGATGTGATCCTACTCATGAGTGCATAAAAATGATTTTCATGCAAATGGAGTTGACATGATTTGTGATGGTAATCGCCGTCATACACCTTTCATGCATACCGGAAGGAATGCCGGGAAGGCCTCTGTCTTGGGTAGACACGGTCTTGACCCTAGTCCTTCGTCGAGACAGTCGTGTCCGGTATGGCATGATGGGGTATGTCGCATGGTGTTTCTATCTGTTGGTTGAAGTATATGCATTGTTATGCTAATCTTGCAGGAAATATTACTACCTCCTGAGTCGACCGTAGATAGAGTCTTGTGCCAGTAACCCCCATACTTGCTTCGTACTACCACTCGTCTCTACAATAAGTAGGGTACGGTTCAGTAAGTTGTCAACCCCTTTCCTAGCACACACCGTATAGAGAGGCCATGGTGGAAGATACTGGAGGCATGCGGTAGTCATGCCACCAGGTCCGGGAGCATGGGTGTTTTGGTTGTAGCCGAAGGGGTAGCTTCCCCAGTTTGCGCGCGGTATAAATTTTGTGATCCCATGTTACGTCGAGGTTGTAGCCTCCCCACTTAGAGTTTTGCTTGACAGGTGTCGTGGGTGATTCCAAACACATGTGTGTTAAGCTGGTGTGTGCAAGTTAGGTGTGTTTTCAACAAAAACACCGTAGACGGAATTAGTCCCGATGGACTAAAGGAATCCGTTACTCGTGGGTAAAGAGTACACCCTCTGCAGAGATTAAACCTATTCGAATAGCCGTGTCCATGGTTAAGGATCACAGTCTGGGATGGGTCAAGTGTTGGTCTTAGTGTCGGTCTTCGGAGGTGAAACTGTTAAACCAGAACTGGAATTTGCTACTGGTGACTTGTGATAATTGTGAATATTATTATTGTTGACTAACCCGTGATATTATTGGTATTATCGAATATCCCTGGGATGGTTCTACATCCTGGATATTCACTGTGTTTTCTTTTAAAGCCCTTTATGTGGTGTCTCTAAGACGCCCGACTGTGGCATTTCTTTTAAAGTCCTTTATGTGGTGTCACTAAGACGCCCGACTGTGGCATTTATTTTAAAGCCCTTTATGTGGTGTCGCTAAGACGCCCGACTGTGGCATTTCTTTTAAAGCCCTTTATGTGGTGTCGCTAAGACGCCCTACTGCGGCATTTCTTTTAAAGCCTTTTATGTGGTGTCGCTAAGACGCCCGACTGCGGCATTTCTTTTAAAGCCCTTTATGTGGTGTCGCTAAGACGCCCGACTGTGGCATTTCTTTTAAAGCCCTTTATGCGGTGTCGCTAAGACGCCCGACTGTGGCATTTCTTTTAAAGCCCTTTATGTGGTGTCGCTAAGACGCCCGACTGTGGCACGCTTGTCCGCAATTTGGACAGAAATGGAGTTGTTAGGTTGGGATCCTGGGTAGAAACTGGTGATATTTTAGTAGGTAAATTAACGCCTCAGATAGCGAGCGAATCATCTTATATCGCGGAAGCTGGATTATTACGGGCCATATTTGGCCTTGAGGTTTCCACTTCAAAAGAAACTTCTCTAAAATTACCTATAGGTGGAAGAGGGCGCGTTATCGATGTTGCTTGTTATTTATTTCAAAAAATTTAATACTACTATGTTATTGTATATTCATAAATAACATGCTTGCACGCATCAGAGTTTTTTTATCTTTTGTGACTGACGTCATGAGCATAAAGTATTTTCAGCACACATTATTGTTATATTATACCTGTGTTCATAATGTTTGCGAGTACATTCAAAGTACTCACTGGCTTGTCCATGGCTATTGTCTTGGCCAGATTTTCTTGCGCAGAGAGGAGCGACCGTGGCGACAGTCCCGGAACTTAAGCAACGGTGATAGCAGCCTCACGAAGATAGGAGTTAACCTGGTCAGCTGTTCCTGTGGAATTGGAGTCCCATAGATACTGATGATCCATAAACCGCTTCCGCCATCAATCATTAGGAACCATTTGTTGTACTCACAGGCCAGGATGGTCTTGTACTACATATTTTGTATTTTGCTTGGAATTTCTGTGTCAAGTTGGTGCCTCATCAGCTAACAGTTATCCTGGGGCTGGTGAGCACAAGGGCCATTTTCTGGAAATTAACACCTGGAAATTTGGTCACCACAAACTTGGTATCAGAGCCAGACTGACCATTGGCTAATCCTATCTTAGCCAGGTCGGAAAACTTAGGCAAACCAACCTACCAGACCCTAACAAAAACCACAGCCAAGCTTCCCGTGCAAGATAGCCACACAGTGATCCCGACACTTTTGGCAGTCGGTGCCCAACCTATCAGCTTAGCCTGTCGATCACACACCAGTGACCGATGGCTAAAATGTCTCATTCGCAAGCGTGCGAAGGAAGACTCCGTCCCCTTTTCTATAAAAAGGGCACGCTAGCCTCAAACCAGGACAGCACAACCTCATCCCTGAACCTAGCCACTATGCCTTGTCCCATAGTGCACAATGAGACCACAGCAACCAACCTTGGAGGTTTCGTGACCATACTCGCAACGTCGTGCCTATGCGTTAGAAGAGCCCCCAGAATATGTTGTGTACCAAGGACCCATGAGCGGTGAAGACCGCCAATTTTGGGCCACTGTGCACATCTACGGTAGGGCTCTGTCGCCAGAACGCCCCTATAGGTTCACCGGAAGAACAACTTCCTTCGAGCCACAAACCATCCAACTAGCTGCTCGAGAGGCTATAGTTCAACTCCGGCAGTTGTCGCCCAGAGTTAACTGTCGCTCGTTCTACTACTACCCCAGGCGTGAAGGGTATGGTAGACCACCCCAAGTTGCCAATGGAGATGACGAGACGGATCCCGCATTGTTGCACCTAGTGCGCTATGTAAGTGCACTAGAGGCACTGTTCGACCAGATCACCATTGATCTGATCGCAGCTCGAGGAGAGCTGGTTCGCAGAGCCCCGGCAAGCAGGGAAGCCGAGATAGACACCGACAACCCAGTCGTGCTGTTCGGACATCCGATAAAGACCCTGAGGTCAGCCCAAGCTATCAACCTAGGTGCTTTGATGACCCCAGAAGTGCTTTGTCGCCTTTTGGGAGCGCAATCCAACGGGATTGTGGCCAACAATCCCCGTGATGGTCATCATCGCCACCCCGATCCTGCAGTCCCTCCACCATCTCCGACTAATCCCGACAGTGAGACACGTGGAGAAGCCTCGACATCCACCAGGCACGCTCGTTTAGACATAAACGAGGTAGACTAAGCCGTACGAGTAGTACCGAGTCTCCGTGTATCCTCGCTTGTAATCGTGTAACCTTGTGTATAAACACAGCCTGTCGTTGTGCCTCTGTTTTAATAGTAGCCTTGCGTGTTTTGTCAGCGCATGGTTGCACATTTTCAGGGCACAGCTATCAAAACCAACCCCGACGACACCCATAGTAACACGTCTTTTCATGAGATATGTGTATCCCTGACACTGACCCCGACCTTTGGAGCTAATCTGGCAGATTTATTACCTTTCACCACGGTAAATAAACCAACCCATATGCTATATAAGAAGGCCACCTTGTGACATTACCCAGCAACCCTCACCTCGTGCACCACTCTCACAACCATTTCTTGCCTTGCCGAGCCCTAGTATTTATCGGAGAACCCCAGATGCAACCCCAGGTAGCTTTGTCAAAATATTGTGGGACTTTACCTGCAGTACCATGGGTTCTACCCAGCCACCCCAGTACGAGCTGTTCAAATCGAGAATCACCACTTCCACCTCGGAATATTGGGCAGTAGTACACATCCCTCCCGTAGACTCCAACCAAGATCCAACGGACGTCTCCTTCCTAGGGATATCCATGCCAACCCCACAGTTGGCCATAGAAGCTGCTGCGAAAGAAGCAATTGCTCGTCTTCGATCCATAGTACCCTATGCCCGCGATCGAGGATATTATTATTTTCTGAGCCATGCAGCACCCGGAGGAGTGACGTCTTTTCCCGGTGGGCGGATTGAGAGAGACCCAGTGCTAGCCAACCTTATCCAGTACATCATCGCTCAAGAGCATTTGAACCAGCGAGTGATGGATTATCTCCAGAGTCTCGCTGATTTGAATCCTCAGATTGCCATCGACAGACCACTAAGGCCCGACCCGGAGAGACACATACATCATCTGGTCAATCCACTTCCTCCAATTGAAGAGGAATGTATCCCTTTACCAGAGACATTTTCTCGAGACCCCGTCCAGTTACCATTTTCTTTTTAGACGTCACTGTAGTGTTTGTTATTTCAGCAATTATTATTACGTTGTAACTTATGCTTGGTACCTCGAATTTGTGCAGTGAGTCGAATATTTAGTTTCTACTTATATGAGTGGTTTTCTTCGTGAGTAACCTGTGTAACCGCGAAAATCCTGGAATGAGATTTCTTTTCCCTGAGTTGCTGCATGGTTTATCCTCTCACGGCATGTATTATTTTTATTCACGCAGCACCACGGTAACAGAACCACAACCACTCGGACTCTTACACTGCTTGCAAATACTCGCAACCATGTTGCATCTCACCAACCACCCCTCTAAGCACTCCACATGCCTCCAGGGGAGAGATTAGCGGATAATCATCCGGATACTAATCACCTCCGGCACACCGATAACAGTGAATAACCGAAATTACGCCTAATCCCCGTGATCATCGCCATCGCGGAGAGCCAGCACCCGAGCGGCAGCATCACGGCGATCATCAATGATCATCGCGCACAGGAGCAAACACTGCCGCCAGCCCTCCACACACCAGGATCACGTACCAGTCCGGCACCACCTCCGCCATTGGACCCTCGTCTCGAGCTTCGGTAAGCAGAAATGGAGGAGAAGGAAGAGGAGAAATGAGGCCAAGTGCGAAGATGAAGAAGGAGCACCACGGTGGTTTTATAACTCGAGATCGGTGTACGGTGGGCGAAGTCCACCAGCGCCTCTCGTCGCCCGATCGCCGGTGTTCGGAGGCGGATCCGCGAGCAAAGGCCGACAGCCAAGACTGCCCGCTGGTGAGTGCACACGCACCGGCAGCAAGCACGCCGCGCACTACCGCAGTACGGCCTAGATGCCCTACGCGCTAGACGTCGCCGGTGGAGAAAGCCGGGAAAGCGCGCAAGAGAGAGGAAGAAGAGAGAGCCAGAGGAAGGAGGAGAGACTCACAGTGGGCCCTGGTCCCACCTGTCAGCCAGAGGGAGCACTATGCTCTCGGGTACGACCAGCGTATTGTAGAATTTAGAATTTATTCTAAATTCACTGTGTCCAGCATAGAAATCACTCGTTTTTCCTAAGCGTGGAACTTCTCCACACAACGCCAATATCCCACACTGTAGTTACTCACCACTTATTGCCCTCTCACTGCAGCCACTTTTTACCGCTGGAGTAAAATGATCTTTTGACCAAGTAAAGTATTTTGTTTGCAACCCTTAGCAAATCTCGAGGACGAGATTTTTCTTAAGGGGGGTAGTAATTGTAACACCCCAAAATTTTTAACCAAGTTTTACATATTAAAATTTTGCCAGGAGTTTTAAAATTTTGCATTCTGGATTTTTCTCTGTTGATTTCAGAACTCTTGTTTTATTGTTAAGGAGTTTTATTTTCCCAAGTGGAGCTTTCCAAAATATATTGGACTTCTATGCTCTCTGTATAACATTTTCTTATTCAGTAGATTTATTTATTAAATTATTTCACCCTGAGCTTTAATCATTAAAATGACTTTCTTTAAGTTTTGGAGCTCTTTTTGAACTGCAATCTTTTGATATATTTATCTAAAAATCCAACCAAAAATTAGTGATGTCATTTGATGTCTCTAAATCACTTTTGTGCAATAATATAATTATTTCATTGCATATTTTGAGTGTTGCACCTGTTTTTCAAATCTGGTCCAGTGGGCACTTTTGCACTATAGCCTAATTAAATATTTCCCTAGAGCCTCCACCAAAATTTTGGGATGTCAGTGGTAGCATGCCATCCAACTTTATGCAAAAACATAGTGTTGTTCCTCGAAAAAATTAAATGCATCAACCTCTTTTTCATTCTGGACCAGACTTGTGTTTTCTACTGCAACCCCATTCATTCTTGCTCTATTGACCTTGTGCTTTCTCATGCTTGTAGTCAACCCTGCAAAACCTCTAAGTCCAGGAGCATGCACTCTTTGGAACACTTTTGGTTCATGTAACCAGGCCATTTACTCCCTGTCCAGAAGTGCAGTTTTGCAAAACTTGCACTAACAAGTTTCTTCTTTTTGCAAACTAACTTCACCATCCCCTCTTTCTTCTAAAGAGGCCCCACTCTGGGAGATTTCGCCACCCCAAGATTTGCCTAGGTGCCTTTGGCATTTTCTCAAACACCTTGAGTGCATAGCCAGATTTGGCATGATTTCAAGTTTTCTTTGTGAACTTGAGCCCCTGACCTATCATGCTTGTCCCATGGATTTGCCCTAGCTTATAACCCCACTCCGCTAACTCTCTTGTGATTTGAAACCCCCTAGCATACCATAGCATTTCGTCGAGCACGTCCCGTGCGTGCTCTGGGCGCGCCCAGAGCGTGCGTTTGGCACGCACGTGCGCCCGAGTCGCCGCGTCCCTCCCGGCACTCACTCCGGTCCGTGACGGACCGCAGCCAGCACGCCGTGTCCCCTTCTGCACCCCACGAGCCGCAGCTCTCGCCACGTCTCCGGCAGGCCAGGCGCTAGCCACCACCACCGCCCGACAGTTCCTGCGCTAGCTTAGCCGCCAAGCCATCTCCGCCGCCCCGCTTGCCCGTGCAAGCGTAGCCGCTCGTCTGCTAGCTCCTGCCGCCATCCCCAGCCGCGCCACGTTGCCCTGCAACTACAGAAGACGGTCGCCGACGCCCTTATCCGCGGCCGCCGCCGAACTGCCTTGACTCGCCTATATAAGGAAGCCCCTCGAGCCCTCCGAGCACACTAGCAGCCTCACACCGTGCTCCTGGTGCCCCTGTTGCCATCAATTGGAGAGAAAGAGGCTGTCCTCCCCCACTCCGCCAGTCCGGCCACCGCCGCCTCCCGGCTCCGTTCGGCGCAACCAAGGCCTCCCCCTCTCCACTCTCTCCACCAGGAACCCCCTCACCCTCTCGTGAGTCCATCCCCCTACTCAATCTTGATCGGGACTCGCCGCGGGCGAAATCTCACTTTTTCCCGACGACCACCGTCCGTCGCGGAGCTCGCCGCCGTCAGCTCCGTCCACCCCAGAGAACAAAACAACCACAGGAGTGACCGCCTCGACCCCCTGAGCCCACGGGTGACCTCTGTTTATCTAGCGGTGCCGCTGTTCGCCGGCGAGCGTCGCGGGAGTCCCGCCCCTCCCTCTCGTGTGGAGGAAGAGGAGGGAAGTGGACTAGTCAAACCTGACCAGTGGGCCAGGCGGCCCCACTGTCAGTGACTCAGGCGCAGTCCACGCTGGATAAGTGGAAGTGCATTTCCAGATTACGCCTTCGACGTGTACGTATATTTCGAAACGTTTTCTTTTCTGTTTTTATTTAAATAACAGATTTTTGACCAAACTTTGACCAGCTCTATCTTTTTAAATACAACTCCAAATAAATTAATTCTTTCTCCTACCTCTTTCAAATATTGTCTAGTTTATTTTAGGATTTATGTGAAAAAATTTCAAAACAACTTTTGTGCTGTTTTGATTTTGTGTGTTAATTCAAATATATTCTTTTAATAGGATTTTTGGAAGATTTCAAGATGTAATGCACCCAGCTTTCCCATGACCTTAAGGCAAGCATTCTGAACCCTGGTGTAATTTTTGTGTGTGTTGTTTGACTCGGTGACAGCACCACCTCGACACGAGCATACGTCATTTTATGTGAGGATGTGATCCAACTCATGAGTGCATAAAAATGATTTTCATGCAAATGAAGTTGACATGATTTGTGATGGTAATCACCGTCATACGCCTTTCATGCATACCGGAAGGAATGCCGGGAAGGCCTCTGTCTTGGGTAGACGCGGTCTTGATCCTATTCCTCCGTCGAGACGGTCGTGTCCGGTATGGCATGATAGGGTATGTCGCGTGGTGTTTCTATCTGTTGGTTGAAGTATATGCATTGTTATGCTAATCTTGCAGGAAATATTACTACCTCCTGAGTCGACCGTAGATCGAGTCTTGTGCCAGTAACCCCCATACTTGCTTCGTACTACCACTCGTCTCTAGAATAAGTAGGGTACGGTTCAGTAAGTTGTCAACCCCTTTCCTAGCACACACCGTACCGAGAGGCCATGGTGGAAGATACTAGAGGCATCCGGTAGTCATGCCACTAGGTCCTGGAGCATGGGTGTTTCGGTTGTAGCCGAAGGGGGTATCTTCCCCAGTTTGCATGCGGTATAAATTTTGTGATCCCATGTTACGTCGAGGTTGTAGCCTCCCCACTTAGAGTTTTGCTTGACAGGTGTCGTGGGTGATTCCAGATACATGTGAGTTAAGCTAGTGTGTGCAAGTTAGGTGTGTTTTCAACGAAAAGACCGTAGACGGAATTAGTCCCGATGGACTAAAGGAATCCGTTACTCGTGGGTAAAGAGTACACCCTCTGCAGAGATTAAACCTATTCGAATAGCCGTGTCCATGGTTAAGGATTACAGTCTGGGATGGGTCAAGTGTCGGTCTTAGTGTCGGTCTTGTGAGGTGAAACTGTTAAACCAGAACTGGAATTTGCTACTGGTGACTTGTGATAATTATGAATATTATTATTGTTGACTAACCCATGATATTATTGGTATTATTGAATATCCCTGGGATGGTTCTACATCCTGGATATTCACTATGTTTTCTTCTAAAGCCCTTTATGTGGTGTCGCTAAGACGCCCGACTGTGGTATTTCATTTAAAGCCCTTTATGTGGTGTTGCTAAGACGCCCGACTGTGGCATTTCTTTTAAAGCCCTTTATGTGGTGTCGCTAAGACGCCCGACTGTGACATTACTTTTAAGGCCCTTTATGTGGTGTCGCTAAGACGCCCTACTGCGGCATTTCTTTTAAAGCCGTTTATGTGGTGTCACTAAGACGCCCGACTGCGGCATTTCTTTTAAAGCCCTTTATGTGGTGTCGCTAAGACGCCCGACTGTGGCATTTCTTTTAAAGCCCTTTATGTGGTGTCGCTAAGACGCCCGACTGTGGCATTTCTTTTAAAGCCCTTTATGTGGTGTCGCTAAGACGCCCGACTGTGGCATGCTTGTTATTTATTTCAAAAAATTTAATACTACTATGTTATTGCATATTCATAAATAACATGCTTGCATGCATCAGAGTTTTATTTATCTTTTGTGACTGACGTCATGAGCATAAAGTATTTTCAGCACATCATTGTTATATTATACCTGTGTTCATAATGTTTGCGAGTACATTCAAAGTACTCACTGGCTTGTCCCTGGCTATTGTCTTGGCCAGATTTTCTTGCGCGGAGAGGAGCGACCGTGGCGACAGTCCCGGAACTTAAGCAACGGTGATAGCATCCTCGCGAAGATAGGAGTTAACCTGGTCAGCTGTTCCTGTGGGAATTGGAGTCCCATAGATACTGATGATCCATAAACCGCTTCCGCCATCAATCATTAGGAACCATTTGTTGTACTCACAGGCCAGGATGGCCTTGTACTACATATTTTGTATTTTGCTTGGAATTTCTGTGTAAAGTTGGTGCCTCATCAGCTAACAGTTATCCTGGGGCTGGTGAGCACAAGGGCCATTTTCTAGAAATTAACACCTGAAAATTTGGTCCCCACAAACTTGGTATCAGAGCCAGGCTGACCATTGGCTAATCCTATCTTAGCCAGGTCGGAAAACTTAGGCAAACCAACCTACCAGACCCTAACCAAAACCCCAGCCAAGCTTCCCGTGCAAGATAGCCACACAGTGATCCCGACACTTTTGGCAGTCGGTGCCCAACCTATCAGCTTAGCCTGTCGATCACACACCAGTGACCGATGGCTAAAATGTCTCATTCGCAAGCGTGCGAAGGAAGACTCCGTCCCCTTTTCTATAAAAAGGGCACGCTAGCCTCAAACCAGCACAGCACAACCTCATCCCCGAACCTAGCCACTATGCCTGGTCCCATAGTGCACAATGAGACCACAGCAACCAACCTTGGAGGTTTCGTGACCATACTCGCAAACCTCACCCGTCGTGCCTATGCGTTAGAAGAGCCCCCAGAATATGTTGTGTACCAAGGACCCATGAGCGGTGAAGACCGTCAATTCTCGGCCACTGTGCACATCTACGGTAGGGGTCTGTCGCCAGAACGCCCCTACAGGTTCACCGGAAGAACAACTTCCTTCGAGCCACAAGCCATCCAACTAGCTGCTCGAGGGGCTATAGTTCAACTCCGGCAGTTGTCGCCCAGAGTTAACTGTCGCTTGTTCTACTACTACCCAACGCCTGAAGGGTATGGTAGACCACCCCAAGTTGCCAACGGAGATCACAAGACGGATCCCGCATTGTTGCACCTAGTGCGCTATGTAAGTGCACTAGAGGCACTATTTGCCCAGATCACCATTGATCTGATCGCAGCTTGAGGAGAGCTGGTTCGCAGAGCCCCGGCAAGCAGGGAAGCCGAGCCCCACACCGACAACCCAGTCATGCTGTTCGGTCACCCGATCGAGACCCTGAGGTCAGCCCCAGCTATCAACCCAGGTGCTTTGATGACCCAAGAAGTGCTTTGTCGCCTTTTGGGAGCGCAATCCAACGGGATTGGGGCCAACAATCCCCGTGATGGTCATCATCGCCACCCCGATCCTGCAGTCCCTCCACCATCTCCGACTAATCCCGACAGTGAGACACGTGGAGAAGCCTCGACATCCACCAGGCACGCCCGTTTAGACATAAATGAGGTAGACTAAGCCGTACGAGTAGTACCGAGTCTCAGTGTATCCTCGCTTGTAATCGTGTAACCTTGTGTATAAACGCAGCCTGTTGGGCGGCTTTGCACGGCCGAGGGGGGTCGGGCGGTGGCACTGGATGGGCTGGGGAGGCCTTGCTTTCGACGAGCGGGACCGGAAGGTGGCGGCGGCCAAACTGACCGGAGACGAGGAAGATGGCCTCCCTTCATCGATTGCTGGCTGTGGGTGCTCTAGAGGGGTCTCCTGAGGTCGTCTAAGGTCTGCACGAGCTCGGGGGCTCCTTTTATAGGCGGTTGAGGTCGGTTCCGCGGCGGCCGGGGATAAGATCAATGACGGCAGTGGATAGGAACGGCGAACCGCCGTTTTGTAGCATGCAGCACGACCTGTCGAGGCTGGGGATGGCGGCAGAGGCTAGCTGACAAGCGGGCACTACTCTAGGGGCGAGCTAGCGAGCGAGGGTGGCTCGGGCAGCGCCGTCCATGGCAGGAGCCTGCTGTGGCCGGCCGCTAGCTGCCATGGCCGACCTGACGGTGGCGCTATGGGGCTCCAAGGGCGGCCTGGAGGGTTCTATTGAGCAAAGCGAGGCGGTGGCGCCTGCCTGCGCGCGCAGCAAAGGCCCGGCGCGACGCTGCTGGCTGCTTGTGGCGTGCAAAGCGTCGCGGCGCCTGGCGCGCCAGAGCATGCACACTACGTGTTCGGAAAAATGCCAAGGCATGCCAGGGGGCTCCAATCCACATGAGTTTTAGCAGGGTGGGGCTATAGACTAAGGTAGAGCCATGAGACATGCTGGTTAGGCAAAGCAAGCAGGTCCAATGTGCAAACCAAAAACTATGTCAAAACTGACCATGCACACAAGATGCTTGACAGAATGCCAAGGGCATCTAGGCAACTCTTGGGGTGGCCAAAAACTCCAGATCATAGTCTCTTTGGATGATAAAGAGGGTGGCAAGGTTAGTTGGGCAAAACCAGAAACTTGTTAGTGCAAGTTTTTGAGAAAACCAAATCTGGACAGAAAGTGAAGGGCATTATTGCATGGACCACAAATATTCCAATGGGTCCAATCTCCTAGGCTTAAGGGTTTGGTAGGGTGGACTATAAGCAGGAAAAAGAATCATGGGCAACAGAGCAAAATAAAATGGGGTTGTAGTAGAAAATACCAAACTTGACCAGAGAGCAAAAGATGATGATTTGCTCAAATTTTTCAAAGAACACCAGTGGGTTTTTGCATAAAGTTGAACTATGCACTGCTACTAACATCCCCTAATTTTTGGTGGAAGTTTTAAAGAAATATTTAAATAGGTTGTAATGCAAAATTGCAAACTGGACCAGATTTGAAAATTTGGTGTAGGGCTAAAAATCTCCAAATGACTAAAAGATATTTTTGCATAAAAGTGGTGTGGAAACATCACATGACATCCCCAAATTTTGGTGGGTATTTTAAAGAAGTATTTGGAAGGGTTGTAGTGCAAAAGAGTCTCTAAAGCTTATAAAAATCATTTTTAAAAGAAACAAAGCTCAGGGAAAATAATCATATAAATAATTCCACTGATAAAAGAAATGTTTCTTGAGAGGGTATATAAGTCCAACAATATTTTTGGAAAGTTTTCACTTGGGGTGAAAACTTCACAATTCAGGACAAAAGAGTGGTTCTGAATCAAAAGAAAATCCAGAAAGTAAATTTTTTAATTTACCAAGGCAAAATTTTAATTGATAAATCATGGTTAAATTTTTGGGGTGTTACAACAGCTCGCCCTTCTCTCTGTCAATATGGAACCTCCCTTCCTGTGCTTCCTTGATTGCTTCCTCATGCTTTTTGACGGGTATTGCAAGTTGAGCTATCGTGAAAACACACTTCCCTGATTCTGGGTCCAAAGTTCCCCCAACCCCGAAGAACCAAGTCCTTGCCCAATCTGGCCAGTGAAATGTCGCTGGTTGGACCCCCTTTAGCAAGCATGTTTTTCTCAGCTTTGTCCCACGTAGGCCGGGCTTTGCTGTAGCCACCTGACCCCGTAACATGGTGATACTTCTTCTTTGCAACATTTTGCTTATTTATCTGTGACCTTTGCTTGGCCTTCTCCGATTTCTTGTAGGCCACAAATGCGGGCCAGTGATCTTTTATCTTCTCATATTGACTGGTGACTTCTGGAGTGTCGTCTTTGTCGACAAACTTTTTTACAATAGTATCTTCCAGTTCTTGAATAGTTCTGTCATCTTCTTCAGAGCAAACGCCTTGATCTTTGAGAGAATAACTGGGTTATTTGGATCCTCCTCTGGCGGTAGGTTGAAATTGGTCATCAGCGAGTCCCAAAGATCATCTTTCTGTCTATCGTGGACATCAGAAACTTCAGGGTCCTTCTTATTCCATCTTGGATGCTGATCGGGACGCTATCCCTAACAATAAATCTGCAGTGATGTATAAATTTGTCCTTGGTCCACTTGGGAGCAACCGGTTGGCCATCTTGAGAGACTTGTTCGATCGTGAGCCTTTCATCCTGCCCCAACTTTTTCTTCGGGCCTCATCTCCTTACCGAAGTTTTGCTCAGTCCGGAGGGTTAACATAAGAAATAAGCGTCAATATATGTACATACAAAACAATTAATGCATCTAGCCAGTAGAGGCTTAATATATTATATATATATATACCTCGTCGGACTTTGCAATAGCTAAGGCTCCTTCCTCCTCCATTGGATCACCGGAGCCATCATGACCTCCTTCTCCATTGGATCACCGGAGCCATCATCCTCTCTTTCCTCACCATTGGTGTCGTTCGGAAACGACAAGGTGATATCACCTCCATCGCCGATTATATCCCCCAACAACTCTTCTTTTTCTAAGTCTCTGTCCATAGTTTCTGCAAATATTACGATGTGGAAATATACAACCATGAGAGATCGATTAGTGGCAAACATAGACCTAGCTAATCACAACAATGAATGATATGCATATATAAGCAATGGATTAGTCGCAAACATCATGCAAAGTTATCGGGGGTTATACTTTTGAGAGAGGATACTTTGCAGACTCCCTCTCTCATGCATGTCCGACGTCCCCATCATTTCAAGAGTTACGAACAATCGCTATGCAGGAGATCGAACTATCCATTCTACCCCATTGACCTACGCCGCCTGCCGAATAAATAGTCCCTTCTGTTAACTGAGGTAAGACCGGTGAATTAGATGTCAATAGTATTATACATAACAAACGGGTCGGGGCGGGAGGGGGTAGGAAATCGACAACGCTCTTTCTTCTAGGGTTTGGATGACCTCGAGAGTTGGTCGGGTGAGAAGACCGGAAGTAGATTTTGAATATATGAGTTCTTACTCCCTCTCTCCATAATTAAAGTAAATTTCATTATCATCACGCCCATTTAGTAAAGTTGAACATTTTAACTTAGTAAATTTTAACCAAGTCTATAGTAACATTTAGTAACTTAGTAACTTAGTAAATTTTAGCAAATTTCTATGAACATTTTCTATATACATCCATCCATACATACATGCATGGACAAAAAAAATGCTATGAACAAAAAAAGTTCTATGACCAAAAAAATAATCATATGAACATTTTCTATATACATCCATATCCATCCATCCATACATACATACATGGACAAAAAATGCTATGAAGAAAAAAATTATATGAACAAAAAAATCATCATATGATCATTTCTATATACATCCATATCCATCCATCTATACATACATACATACATGGACAAACAAATGCTATGAACAAGGGGCGGTGACTAAGCAGAACAAAGCAGGGGCGGCGGTGGCTAGCATAGCAGGGGCGGTGGTAGCAGCGGCAGCGCATGGGAAGGGGCCAAGGAGCTCACTGGGGGTTGGCGTCGGGGTAGGGAGCGACCGCGGGCGTCGGGCCAGGGAGCGGCAGCCGGCGTCGGGGGGCGAGGGACGACGTCAGGGGCGAGGGCCGGCGATGAGGAGCGGCGGAGCAGCCTGGCGGCGTCGTGCGTTCGGCGTCGGGGGAGAGAATGGGGAGAAAATGCTAAGTGCTTGTTATATAGCCCCACCTTTGGTCTTCGTTGGTGGTTCCAACCGGGACTAAAGGCCACCCGTTCGTCGCGGTTGGA
This sequence comes from Aegilops speltoides, assembly GCA_021437245.1. Lineage (NCBI taxonomy): Eukaryota > Viridiplantae > Streptophyta > Magnoliopsida > Poales > Poaceae > Aegilops > Aegilops speltoides. Next base: position 10,744,300 of record CM038141.1, on the reverse strand, counting down.
GCCACCAACCGGGAGCAAAGGTGTATTTCACCAGGAGAAAGGGCGCGAAGCCCAGGCCTTTGGTCCCGGTTTGTGGCTCCAACCGGGACGAAAGGGGGGGGCCTTTCGTGCCAGTTCGAGCCACGAACCGGTACCAAAGGCCTGGCACAGGGTGTCAAAAGTTCAATCCCACCACGCTAGTTGAGAGGCGCTCAAACCAGTTTATAAGCCCCGCCGCAGCTTCCATTTCGAGCTCCTCTCTAAAGCAGGCCTTTGCGGGCCTAACAAACCTCTCACTACCCTGTGTGGCCCACTTTCCCTGGGGGGCTGCATCCTGGACGAAGTAGTAGTTGCGTTTCTACTCATATGCAGGCCGTTGTGGCCTAATAGGCGGGCATTTTTTATTTTTCTGTTATTTTAGTTTGCTGTTAAAGTTTTTAACAAAAAATACTTTATGAAAATTCTTTTTGCTAGTAAAGTTTTCAACAAAAAATACTTTTGATAATTTTAGTTTCATAAAATTTTATATAATTTTAAGTTAATATTATTTTCGTAATAACTAGAGGTTTATAAAAGCTTTTTAGCCAATTTTTTTTTGTTATTGAAGAATATTATAGTTTTGTTATAGTTGATCATAACATAATATTTTAATTGATTCTTTTTAGTTCATTCTTTTTGCTATTAGAGTTTTATAAAAGTTTTTTAGTTCATTCTTTTTGCTATTAGTTCATTCTTTGAGTTAAATGACCCTGAAATTGAAAAGCGCTACAATTGAACTCTGAAAAGGTTGAAACTGGCATGGTATCATAATTTCACCCACATAGCATGTGCTAAAAAGTTGAGAGGGTTACGGGAAAAACTGGATGCACTTCATGTACAAACTGGACAATCTATTTCGAAGTATCAGGGTTTCAGACGAAAACTCATCTATATACTATTAGTATCACATAAACAATGTGGACATGCGTGGTATCCCTTGTTTGTCTGTCCTGAAAGATTACTAAGAGCATGTCAATAATTAAGTGTGACAAACAGCGACGCATGTAGGTGAAATTCCTATTGTTTGTGCTCATCCCACACACGTACATCTTTTCCATTCCACAGCTGTAAAAGTTCTTGAACTAATGGCCTTAATTACACACCAATATTGTTGCAAGGTTGCTTAGGGCCTTGGATGAGCACTAGCATCATAATGAACTTCTTCTTCATGCACAACCAAGGAGGAAGGTTATAGATACATAGAGTCAAGGGCCAGGTGATATGATTGATGCTCTGCTCCCCAAAAGGTTTAATGCCATCTGCACTTAAACCAAACCATACATTCCTTGCGTCATCTGCAAAGTGCCCCCCACTTCCTCTTGATTTTTCTCCACTGTGACCCATCAGTGGGTGCTCTCAACTTCACGTCTTTCTTACGGTCTTCCTTGTGCCATCCCATCAACTTGGCATGCTCTGTGTTTCTGAACAAACTTTCAACCGTGGTATTATAGGAGCATACCACATCACCTTGGCAGGAACCCTCTTGCTAGGGCACTCGCCCTCAACATCACCAGGGTCATCTCGTCTGATCTTATACCGCAATGCACTGCATACCGGGCATGCGTTCAATTCCTCGTACACACCGCGGTCGAGGATGTAGTCATTAGGGCATGCATGTATCTTCTGCACCTCCAATCCTAGAGGGTAGAGAACCTTCTTTGCTTCGTACGTACTGTTAGGCAATTCGTTGTCCTTTGGAAGCTTCTTTTTCATGATTTTCAGTAGCTTCCCAAATCCATTGTCAGATACACCATTGTCTGCCTTCCATTGCAGTAATTCCAGTGTGGTACCGAGCTTTGTGTTGCCATCTTCGCAATTTGCGTACAACCGTTTTTTGCGATCCTCTAAAATGCGATCGAACTTCAACTTCTCCCTTTCACTTTCGCATTCTCTCTATGCATCAATAATAACCCGCGAATATCATCATCGGGCACATCGTCTGTGCCTCTTGATCTTCGGTTTACCGTTTGCAGGACCGCCGTATTGAGGGCACATACGATAGTTGTCATCATCTTCTTCTTCTTCGTTGTCTTCCATCATAACGCCTCTTTCTCCATGCATGGTCCGAACATTATAGTGTATCATGAAACCCTTCTCAAGTAGGTGCAAGTGAGGATTTTTCGAGTTAGAGTCATCCTTTGTATTCTCACGCAGACAGGGCATGGACAACACATAAAATCAATCTGCTTGTTTGCCTCAGCCACTTCAAGAAATTTACGCAGGCCCACAATGTACTCGAAGGTGCGTCGGTCACCATACATCCATTGCCGGTTCATCTGCATGCATTATATAATTAAGTGACCAAATTAATACAAGTTCATCATCACATTAAAACCAATGTACAATAGTGATCAAATGTTATTACTGAAAAAAAACATAAAGTTCATACATAGTTCTCATAGAACAACATACAGCTCTCTAGAGCATCTAATTAAAACATACATTGGAACTAACAAACAACTATATAAAACATTTAAATGCAACAACAAACTCCATCATAATTACAACTAAGGTAACAATTGATCCAACAACATAAAGATACCAAGCCTCATTATCAATAGCATATTTTTTTATCTTTCTAATCTTCAAGCGCATTGCATCCATCTTAATCTTGTGATCATTGACGACATCTGCAACATGCAACTCCAATTTCATCTTCTCCTCCTCAATTCTTTTCAATTTTTCTTTCATATACATGTTTTATTTTTCAACTAAATTTAACCTATCGACAAGAGGGTCGGTTGGAATTTCTAGTTCACATACCTCCTAGAGAAAAACATCGATGTGACGTTAGTTGGCATAATTGTCATAAACACTAAATAGCGCCCCGTGGACATGGATCCTTTCTTCCTCGATCAAACTTTTACTGTGGATCTAGCAAGGGCAGTGGCTTGAGAAAGGATATTTATCGATTAAAAGGAGGGCTGGGTCATATATATATGGAGTCGGACTCGGAGAATCAGGAGGGAGGAGTCTGTAACGCCCGGGATTCGATGCGCCAAGTGTCCGCCAGTTATTCGCCGTAGTTGCCTTGTCTTGTGCTTGCGTGTTGCATTTTTGCCATGTCATCATCTGCATTTCATATCATGTCATCATGTGCATCGCATTGGCATACATGTTCGTCTCATGCATCCGAGCATTTTCCCCCTTGTCCGTTTTGCAATCTGGCACTCCTATGTCCTCCGGCGTCCCCTTTTTGTCTCTCGTTGTGAGCGGGTATTAAACATTCTCGAAATGGACCGAGATTTGCCAAGCGGCCTTGGTATAGCACTGGTAGACCGCCTGTCAAGTTTCGTGCCATTTGGAGGTCGTTTGATACTCCAACGGTTAACCGGGTAACCGTAAAAGCCCCTTTTTCCTTGCAGCCCAACACCCCTTCCAAAGTGGCCCAAAACCCATCTAACTCTCCTCCATGCTATCGGTCGTTCGATCGCGAAAGCGTGGCCGAAAACCGCTCCTCATTTGGACTCCCCTAGCTCCCTGTGCCTATAAATTAGTCCACCTCCCCGACCATGGTGAAACCCTAGCTTCGCCTCCTCCCGCCGACGGACACGTCCTTCCGCCGCCGCCCTCCGTGGCCCTCTCGCCACCCAGCTCCACCTCCCGACTGGCCGCCCGGCTTCCTCGCCAGCGCGCCTGATCCGCCGCCTTCGCGTCGGCCCGCCGACCTCGACCGCGCCCGCGTCGAGACTCCTCCGCCGCCGTCGCGCGGATCCGCCAGATCCGGCGGGGCCCGTCCTCCCCCGACCCGCCGGCGTCTTCTCCGGCCTTCTTCGGCCCCGGCACGCTGTCTCCGGTGAGCTCCTGCCCTGTCTCCGGCGAGATCCGCGGCCACGTTGACTTTTCCCCCGAGGTCCAAATCCACTAAGTCCCTAATAATTTTGCATAATCATGCCATGTTCATTGCATCATAACTCTGTGCATACTGGTCCGTTTTGTGCGTGCAATATGTCAAATTGTTCGCCTCGACGAGTTCTTCATTTCAATCCATTGCATCATTTTCATTTGAGCTCATCTTGATGCCCGAAATGCTGTTGGAATAGTGCATGTTGATGTTAATCTGCTGAAACTGTTATAACATGCTCATTTGTCATTTTTGCCATGATTGATGTGTGCATCCTATGAGCATGAGCTCTACATGTGTTTTGATCTATGCTATGCCATCTTTCCAGTGGTGCTATCCATGTATTTTTGTCACTTATGTAGTGAGTGCATCGAGCTTGTTAAGGAGGGTACTTGCATTCTTGTTTTGCTAGGCTGATTCTGTTATATTTTGTTGCTACGTAAACATGCTTCTACTAGTCATTTCGTGCATTATTCTGGAGATGTTCACTAAGGATGTTTTGTTATACATGTCTTGCTCTATCCATTAATTCCCCTGGTTGCATTTATACACTACTGTAGCTTGTTGTTATCTTGCTCTAAACTTGCTAAATAATGTTGTTTGTCACTGTTAACATGAAGTTCAGTTTTGGCCATGTGCTTTTCTAGTGATCCATGCACCCTATGAACTCGATCTTGCCATGCTTAGCTTCACAAGCATGTCTTCTTACTGTTGGTTGCCTTTCCATGCCATGTATTGCTCTGTGGTGAGTGGTTCAAGCTCACCAACATGCCTACTTATTGTTGTTCCTGCCATGTATGAATCTGTAATATAACTTGCCATGTTTACATGGGTGCCATCGTATTTTCTGTGCCCTTTTGGCTCATGGTCAGTAAGGGACTTTTCATCTATGAATTTAGTAGTATCATTCCATGCCTTTGTTTGCCATGATACGTTCATGTAACATGTTGTTTGCTTGCTCTAAACATTGCAACCTGATGTTATTTTCTGATAAGTCTGAAACTGTTATAATTTGCAATCTTCCCATGTGTGTTTGAGCATGTTCTAGTGATTTCTGGAGATAGCTCAGTGTTCATGTTTTGATGTGCTTTACCTGTACATCATGCCCATGCCTTCTGGAGATAGCATATTGTTTTGATGCTTGCAATATGCCTAGTTGCTGTTTTGGACAGATTGTTGTTATGACTTGTATATAGTGTGTGTGTGTGTGTGTGTTCCTCCGTTTTGAGTGTGCTTTATATGAAACTTGCTTGATTTTGCATGTAGTTCCATATTAACATGGTGCATCCCTGTTTTGAGCTGTTTGCTTGATGCTTGGATGCATTTTGCATCAATACCATGTTTAACTTGTTTTGCTCATATCTTCTAGGCCGTAGCTCCAAATCTAATGAACTTTATATGTAACTTGACTAGAATTTCGTGTAGATCCTCTTGGTGCTCTTTAACTTGCTGTTTAACAACTTGAACATAAGGTTTGTTCAGATCTGGACCAATTTCGAAATATGCATGAGGACTTATCGGAATTGTTATATGTTGTTCCCGGCCTCATTTAAACTTGCCTTGATGTGTTGTTTTTGTTTGCATCATCTCTTTCCATGAGTAGCTTCATGTAGCTTTGTCATGCATTATGCCTTGTCTGTGTGTGGTGTGTTTACCATGTTGTGTGCTTCTTCTCGATAGTTCCCGTTTTGTTGCGATCGTGAGGATGCGTTCGCTCACGTGTGGTTCGTCTTCGTGGCTCCATCTTCTTCATGGACTCGTTCTTCTTCCTTGCGGATTTCAGGCAGGATGACCGCTACCTGGATCTCACTACTATCATTGCTATGCTAGTTGTTTCGTTCTATCGCTTTGTTGCGCTTCCTATAACTTGTTCCTTAAGCCTCCCCAAATTGCCATGAACCTCTAACCTTTGACACCCTTCCTAGCAAACCGTTGTTTGGCTATGTTACCGCTTTGCTCAGCCCCTCTTATAGCATTGTTAGTTGCAGGTGAAGTTGAAGATTGCTCCATGATGGACAGGGTTTATGTTTAGATATCACAATATCTCTTATATTATTAATGCATCTATATATTTGGTAAAGGGTGGAAGGCTCGGCCTTATGCCTGGTGTTTTGTTCCACTCTTGCCGCCCTAGTTTCCGTCATACCGGTGTTATGTTCCCGGATTTTGCGTTCCTAACGCGGTCGGGTGATTTATGGGACCCCCTTGACAGTTCGCTTTGAATAAAACTCCTCCAGCAAGGCCCAACCTTGGTTTTACCATTTGCCTCACCACCACCTACCTTTCCCTTGGGAGTAATTAACCCAAGGGTCATCTTTATTTTAGCCCCCCCGGACCAATGCTTGTCTAAGTGTTGGTCCAAACCGAGCGATGTCCGGCGCCCCCTGGGCAACCAGGGTCTATGCCAACCCGACGTCTTGCTCATCCGGTGTGCCCTGAGAAGGAGATATGTGCAGCTCCTATCGGGATTGTCGGCACAGCGGGCGGTCTTGCTGGTCTTGTTTTATCATTGTCGAAATGTCTTGTAAACCGGGATTCCTAGACTGATCGGGTCTTCCTGGGAGAAGGAATATCCTTCGTTGATCATGAGAGCTTATCATGGGCTAAGTTGGGACACCCCTGCAGGATAAACTTTCGAGAGCCGTGCCCGCGGTTATGTGGCAGATGGGAATTTGTTAATGTCCGGTTGTAGATAACTTGACACCAGATCCGAATTAAAACGCATCAACCGCGTGTGTAGCCGTGATGGTCTCTTCTCAGCGGAGTCCGGGAAGTGAACACGGTTTCTGTGTTATGTTTGACGTAAGTAGGTGTTCAGGATCACCTCTTGATCATTGCTAGCTTCACGACCATTCCGCTTGCTCTCTTCTCGCTCTTATTTGTGTTGGTTAGCCACCATATCATGCTTAGTCGCTGCTGCAACCTCACCACTTTACCCCTTCCTTTCCGTTAAGCTTTGCTAGTCTTGATACCCATGGTAATGGGATTGCTGAGTCCTCGTGGCTCACTGATTACTACAACAACAGTTGCAGGTATAGGTTATGCGATGATCATGACGCGATAGCGATGCTTGCTTGTTTTGGAGTTCTTCTTCTCTTCTTCTTTGATCGGGGGATAGGTTCCAGGTCGGCAGCCTGGGCTAGCAGGGTGGATGTCGTTTGAGTTTCTGTTTTTGTTTCATCCGTAGTCGGATGGTGCTCTTATGTAAGATGATATTGTATTCGTGTGGCATTGTATGTCTTATGTATGTATCCCCATCTATTATGTAATGTTGATGTAATGATATCCACCTTGCAAAAGCGTCTTCAAGATGCGCTTCTATCCTTGGTGGGACCTTCGAGTTCCTTTAGGATAGGGTCGCATCTAGGGCGTCACAAATTGGTATCAGAGCACTAATTCTTTTCAATTTTTCTGTCAAATATATGTTTTATTTTTCAACTAAATTTAACCTATCAACAAGAGGGTCGGTTGGAATTTCCAGTTCACATACCTCCTAGAGAAAAACATCGATGTGACATTAGTTGGCATAATTGTCATAAACACTAAATAGCGCCCCGTGGACATGGATCCTTTCTTCCTCGATCAAACTTTTACTGTGGATCTAGCAAGGGCAGTGGCCGGAGAAAGGATATTTATCGATTAAAAGGAGGGCTGGGTCATATATATATGGAGTCGGACTCAGAGAATCAGGAGGGAGGAGTCCTAGTTGAGGGAGGAACAAGGAGGGGGGATAGAACGACATGGATTCTTCTCTTCGATCACGCTGGCCGTCGGATGGACGGCCCTCGTCGGTCTATCTTCGCCGTAGTGCTCTCTCTTTAGTTTTGAAAAGTGGTGCCAACACTTTTTTTTGAAAGGCGAGTGGTGCCTACACTTTATTGATCTAAGTGAGCATTAAGAGGGAAACATGCTGGGTCGGAGAAGAAATGAGCCACAAGTGACGACCCTAATCAAGCAAAGGGAGTGTTTGGCTAGATTATGCGCATCAACATTCGACGCTCCACCTTCAAAAATAAAACTACAACTACTAAATTTGGACCTACGTAGTAGAATATCTCTAATGACTATCAAATAAGCTCCCCCACTACCGTCTAGAATATCTTGTACCACGAATTTGCAGTCACACGCCACCACCAGGTGTTGAAGAGAAGGATCTTCTGCAAGTGCAAGAGCCTCATGACAGGCTGTAGCTTCCAACGCAACTGAGTCAGTGACTCCCGGAATAACCAACGCAGAAGAACCCAAATATAGTCCGTTCTGATCTCTACAAACAGCTGCCGCTGAACCTACGCCATTAATTAGCATTGGATGTCCCACGATCATTGAATTTTTGCAAATTGGTGGAGGGCCATTGGTGGAGGTTTCCATGCCGGCCGAGCTTGGAAGAGCGGGAATACGTGCAGGAGGTCTAGGTACTAAAGTACGAGACAATGCGCCGATACTTTCCAACTCCGAGATGAATCTCTTAACAAAACCATGTGTCGCTAAGGGAGACTAAAAAATATCCTCTTGAATCGCCTTACGTCTAGGAGTCCATATTGCCCAAAGGAGTGACCGCTACTTCCATGAATTGTGCATGCGATAATGAACCCTGTGCATGAAATATCCAATGTTTGGCACTAGGTTCTCTAGTCTCGGCCATTACTTTCACAATCTCCTCGTCCGCCAAAGACCACACGCAGCATGCTATTGAACATTCAATCAAGGAGTGTTGCGAGGAGTTGTTGTTACCACACAATTGGCAATTTTCCACAACACTCATATGCCAATGCTTCCGGACATCCTCCGTGGCAAAGATTGCCTAGCTAGTCTCCACAAAAAGGTTATTATCTTCGAAGGGATATAGTGTTCCACAATGATGTCCATCCTTTCTCTTCTCCTAAGTAATATGAAGCTGAAGCTCTATTGCCAAGCAAATCATCTCTTCTCTTTTTCGTTTCTGCAAGCATACCGTATGCTGATTTGGCCGTATAAAACCCCTTCCTTTCAAACGGCCTCGCCCAAAAGTCTGTCATCGGGCTAGTAAATAGCGGAATGTTCTTAATAGCATTGACATCTGTTGGCAAGAAATGTTGCTCGAGAAGATAACTTTGCCAGAAGACCGTCGTAGTTTCAATCAACTCAGAAACTAACAACGGTGGGTTCTGTCCCAAGCATGCCAAAGGTTTAATACCAAAATCTCTCAGGGTCCAGTTATGTGACCACACGAATAGTGGGTTTTTCCAGAACCTACAGACATATATCGTTGTATGTTCAGTATTTGATGATTGAACATCGTGTTATCTGTAAATTTGTAATTCAAATCAGCAAGCGTATATGGGCACTAAAATTCAGAAATAGGTGTAGAACACAAAATTTGAAGAGGCAAATCGAGGATGGTAAATCAGACTGACCTTGCAATCTGACGAACACGACGATATTGGGCTTGCCCTTCTTGGTGGCGAAGGCGAGCTTCCCGGGATCCAACACAGGGCAGAGTTCCATTTCGATGGCCTTCTACGAGGAGGTGTTTGTTGGTGCTCGCGTTCTTGTACCTCTTTTCCTCGGATACACCCTCGCCGCCGACCTCCTGGCGGCGCTACTGTCGCGTCTCCTTGTCCGCCGGTGCAGATGGACTGGAGGGGGTAGAAAGGCGACCAGGCTAGGGGAGGAGGTCGAGCAGCAACGGCTTGCAACGGGAGGTGAGGTAGACGGAGAAGAAGGCGAGACGGCGGCGGCAACCCTAGAAATCCACCCGGGGAAGGAAACGAGAGATATTTTTTTGGAGAGAAAAGGGGTCTGGGGGAGGTGTATACGCAACGAGAGGCGCCGTTTCTTTCTGCCTTTTTTTCTTCTTGTACTGTTCCTAGACACGTGGCTTCGCTCATTGGTCGCCTCTTCCGCGGAGGTTAATGCGTTTAATGCTGGGCTTGTAATCGGACATCACATGCACTAGGAGCGTACGCGCGCTTTGCTGCGCCGTCTTATATAAAACATTTTGATCACATGGTTGCAGTTACTCTTATCAATAAAGAAACATAAATTCAATGGACAAAAATATTTAAAACTTGAAACACCAATATCATGTATACAAACCTCACAAGTAAAGATTGTACTTCAAATGAAAGAATTAAGACTTAAAATACTAATAATACACCCTCTTATACTACATAACTATTATACAATGGTTGTCACATTGACAGGGAAGCATTATTGAAAGTTCTCTATATTGTCAGTATTATATCTGTCATGCCTAACATTACTAATTTCCCCATTTTTGGTGAATTTTTTTTCCATGAATCAAACAATTCCTCTAAGTTTTCTGTGTAAATTATGTACACTATGCACATTGGAGATATCTCCAAATATATTTTCGTAGTCGGCGCGGAAGAATAAATCATCAAAAGACTCAAATTTGCAGAATTAATCACATCTATCACCATAGTACCATCTTTTGGTCAATTTTCTTTGGTCAGAATATTTCTGTAGTAACTAAAACATGGAAATATCTTGATCTTCAACAGTTTCATAAAAATATTTCTGTAAAGTGGAATGTTATCCAGACAAAGTTTCAATGGCCTTACTAAGATGAACGTTATCCAAACAAGGTGTTTTCTAATTCCTAAGACGGACGTTATCCGCACAAAGTGTTTTTTAATCAAAATACGATATGTGTTCTCATACCGATTAGAACCATAATTAGCATTAGAACAAAATACAAAAAATTAATAAAGAACGACCAGCATAAAGATTCAATGTGTATATAAAATAACACAAACTAAGTCATCTTAATTAATAAAGAACGACCAGCACAAAGATTCAATGTGTAGATACAATAACACAAAGTAAGTCATGTTAATTATTAAAGAACGACCAGCACAAAGATTCAACATGTAGATATAATAACACAAAGTACAGCGCAACCGAAGCATAGGGTTGGAGAATCTGCATCTGAAACACACTTGAAATGTTAAATCAACCTAGATAATAGGAGTAAATTTCAGCCGAATTGATAAATTTACCTCAAGCATCATGGGCAGCAAGCAATGCAGGTTGCATCCACACAAGCAAGATGGTTGTACTACTACCCACAGCCACCATTGTTGCAATGGGAGTCCAGAACTTAAATAAGACGGCACGGAGGAATCGATACAATCCTTTCTGTACAGTTCAGGTATACATGAATAAAAATATAAACTGAAAAGTATATAGGTAGCCCAAAACAATATAAGAGCTTGAAGAAAGCACACCCATAGGTTTGCCAAATTGAGAACCTGACAGTAATGGTTAGATACCATATATTTGTGATGTACCTTAAGCTAAGCATAAAAATATGTAGGGTAACAGAAAAGATCGGCAACTTGGTAACCCATGGTAAAACGATAATTAGCAGGACCCAATGAAGAAAATGAAGATATTTCAGGACCCAATATTGTAGGTATCATAACCACATTTATCAAATACAAAAAGTTCCAAGTTCTATTCAATAGTGTGTGAGGAGCTCCAGTTGTATACAACTAAGCTGATAAGGGAACACTTGCATTACCAGTCCACCACTATTTACTTCCCTCTACTAACACCGTCAGAAAGAGATAAGAGATGTGGAAGTTGCTCACAAAAAACTAATTTGGCTGCACAAAACATTGACCAAACTGCAAAACCAATGGGCCTGGTGCTGATAGTTCAGGCGAGCCAATGGGGATAATTTGAGACATCATATAGTGACAAATCTCACGGCAAAGCATGTTGCATTATAAGCTTCAATGGTACACTGATCACTTTGGTTGGTCAATATATAATGCGAATGTTTGCATTATAAACTTTATTATTAATGGTACACTGATTGCTTTGTACGGGGAATATTTAGATGTGTGCTTACAAATGTGTGAAATGGTGGACGCGTGGCGATAAAAAAATACCAAAAGGAGCTTGCCAGTGATTCATGCTACATGAACTGCAGGTGCATACAGGGAGAGGATGAAACAGGAGCTCTCGCGGGGCTCCTTTCCTGGGAGCGATGCAAGATGACCTCCCTCTAGCCATACGCCGCTGATATGTGCGCCGAGGAGGGCATCATTGCCTGCGGTGCCGTGCCGCTGGAAGCCGGGGTCGAGCTTGTCTCCCAAAGCACCTCACCCCGCCGTGCCGCGGGAGCCGCCCGAGGCTGAGAACCATGCGCCTACGCTGCCACGCCGTCGCCCCAAAATAGTAGCCGAGGGAGCTGCCCCACGCACCGGCTGCTGGTTGCCGCCGCCGCCGTTGCGTTAGGCATCAGCGCGGCGATGTGCGGCCACCTTTCTGCGAGGAGTGGGGCATGGGGTCGGCGCGGGCTTGGAGGTGTTTGCCTGAGGAAGCTCCTGTCGCGGCCGTCAGCTATCACCGGAACCCTAACCACCTCTCGTCGACGCGCACTCGTTTGGTCGGGTGGAAATGAGAACACGGAACCAGGTGTGAACGGGGCTTCCTCGCTTTTGACTGGAAAGATCCATCTTGCTTTCTCACACTGACATACAGGGTCCACACGCTGCCCAAACACCCGATGCATCACATGCCGGTAATTCCTCCGCCCAGCTATCCACATACAACCGCCTAGGACACGTGCCCACACAGTCAACGCGCAAATCGCGGATGCCATCCGACTAATATCACCCCCTGTAACACGGGACCCACCCGACTCCCACCACCCTCGATTCACCCGGATGCTCCTAATACAGGGAGCTTAGTAACTGTACTGATTACAACGGTAGGTAGATAAACAACATATATATATTAAAGTAGTATATACTACAGGGAGAAATGATAATGCTGGAACAGTTGGGATTAAGTCGCTGTCTTGTTCTAAAATGTGTTCCCTTGTAAGCAAAATATGTGCCTTGCATGAATAATCAGATACATGCCAAAAGTGCATGATGCCAACAGAATCAGCCATCACATTGATAGATGAAATTTTGACACATGACCAGCGATGAGTAGCAATCACAAAGGTGCTGGACCAGAGAAAACAACATCATACTCCCTCCGGTCCTTTTAGTTCGCATACAAGGTTTGTTTGAAGCCAACCTCGTAAAGTTTGACCAACTTTATATAAAAATACGAACATCCACGATGTGAAATCATTATCATTATATGCGTCGTGACTTAATTTTTTTTTCAAAACGGAGGCAAAAGCTTTGCCTTATCGATTAATTAAGAAGAAGAATTGCACAGTTAATTAAGAGAAACCGGCGAAAACCAATACAAACTTAGCACGGACTAGCTACTCACGTGACAAGAAACCCACAACCGCACATGCGACTCCTGCCAGACTCTCTGATTACACAACATCCACAAACCACGACATTGTTACTACGCCATGTGAACCCCGACAAGAACACCTCGACAGAAGACATCAAACACCTTCCAACCCACAAGGACAACCCAATCCAAAAGGATGGGCCAAGAGACTAAAGATCATCCATCAAGCAGCCAGAGACGCCTTGCCTATGGCGCTACTCTTGCCTTTGCCCCCCTTCTTTTGTTTCCCTCTCATTGGTGTCCCAGTCAGGAGGCAAGCAATCGACCTGCCCAAACCAGGTCTAGCAACATCCACACTAGCGAGCAAGTCACAAAGTGTTTTTGCGAAGAGAGCATCTGGATTTGGAGTAGGTGCAACCACACTTGGCTCAATGGTCATGTCACTCACATGCGTCACCTGCTCGATGGTCGCAGGCGAGGGAAGGGGACCACCATCTAAAACTCCGCGCTCCAAGACACCGAGAGGTAGGGTGGCTGGCGCCTGACACCCAATGGACTTGGGCGAGCGAGAGATTGCAACATCCAAATCATCAAACCCCTCGGCATCAAGAATCTGGCTAGACTCTAGGGGTGATGATGGCGGTAAAGCCACAATCGGGATCTCGGAGGGTCTACCTTCATTGTTCGACAGATAGAGGCGTAACCGAGCCCCACACAACTCCTGCAGCTCGGCATGATCTGCAGCACCGAGTAACAACCACATCATTGTCCAGTCCCTCGAGGTGACACCGCAAACATGCTCTAGCACGAGGGGAAAAACGACCATGAAGCTCGGCTCCCTTCTCGACCTCAAAGTTGTCATCAGGCACAACCAAAGGGCGCAATACGTCAGTAGTCTGCAACACAGGTGGCACCATGGAGAGCTCGCCTAGTGCAGCCTCAACACGCTCCATGAAGCTCTCCATCCGCAGCATCCAACCATGCATGGAGTCAATGACATCACGCAGAGGCTGGACCGTCTCCTCAAGCTGGAAGGAAGCCATACCAAGGATCTCAGAGCGTAGCAACTCAGCCTGCCGCTCCAAGGCGGGCCGCATTGGGATATCCGTCGAGGCCACAAAGCCAGCAGGAGCAGCAACGATCGCCGCCCACGAATCATGACAAAATGTCTTCGAGAGGGGCGAGGCTTCTTTCTGGACCTTGCAAGGAGCTGGAGCTTGTTGGTGTCTGATGGGGAGGCGTGGCAACGGCGACACGGTAGGGCTTTCCAAGAAGCTGAGGGGACGTCAAGCATTGCGACACTCGATGACCATTCTCGAGTAACCGAGAACACCTAAAAGGATCTCGGCAAACCGCTGCACGGTGACCAGGAAGGAGGCATGTGCAACATCTACCATGAAGCCAAGCAGGGAAAGGACGCGGAGCCAATGCTGGACTAGTGAGTCCGGGCGTTGCACATTGTGCCGCGGCAATATTCCTACCAACCTCCACACGTCCCGTCCGACCGAGTAGGCGGAACCGAGGATTTGGTAGTTGCCGACGGTGTCTGCGGAGCCAATTCATCGTCATCCACGTCTTCTTTGTCGGCAAGGGAATTTTCATGTTGTATAACTTTAGCATTGTAGATGTTGATACTTCTTTATATAAATATGGTCAAACTTTATGAAGTTTGACTTCAAACAATTATTATATGCAGAGTAAAAAGGACCGGAAGGAATACCACACATCCTATTCTTTCTTTTGTCTTCTTTTTTGAGATAGAAAAATCCTACTCTAGGTCCATAGGATCCATGGTGTCATCCCCTTGTTCCACTTGGGCGTTCTGCAGATTTTGTTCACTTGAGCTCCCATACATCAACGGGACAGCACGCAGCAGCTTCTTTTTAGCGGAACCAGGCAACACCATCCCAGGTCTTTTCATGTTACCCTTTTCAGCTGCACAACAAAACATTCCCAATGTTAAGAATGACGAGTCGAAACTAGTAGCTCAAGACTGCCAATGCTAAATATAGGCCAGATTGACCAGGCCAGCTAGAATAAATTCCAATTTAGAAACATTATAACCGAGCACTTTTCCAGCCCTCACACGCATCCATACCCGTGAGCCGTCCGATTTTGTGTTTGAGACGTCCATGGCCGTCCGTTCTATGCTCATGTCGCGAACTGGGCCAATTGTCCTTATGGGCTGCTACTCCCGTAGCATTTTCGGAGGCCTGTGATTAATCCGGGTCAGCGGGTGTCGACCCGTTAAACAAGTCCAGGAGTTACCCTAAAAAAAACAAGTCCAGGAGGCCCTCGCATCGACCAATCCCCCCTCCGTCCCCTCGCTCTCACCCTGCGCCTATGGTTGCGCCGCCACCGCCACCGTTCTCCCTTCCTCACCCCTGCCTCTGCCGCCATGGTGCCGCTGCCATAGATTCTATTCTCTCCTGTGTGCCACCCTCGTTCGCACGACTCCACGGCGTCGAAACCCCAAGATCCCCATCTGTGGCGGCCTGAGAGGTGGCACTGACAGATCCCTCCTCTCCTGTTGTGAAGTGACGATGACTTGCGGCGCGAGGTGATGGGCTGATGGCCACGCCTCATGGCGGCTCCTCCTCCCGTGGCAGCGTGAGACGATGTTGAATGCCCATGGCGGTGTGAGCCTGTGAGGTGACGAGGATGCTCATGTCGACCCCTCCTCTTGTGGCTGCTTGACGCGATATCAACGGCTCAAGGCGGACAGAGGCGACGGTGATGGCCCTGGTAGTGTCCCAATTCCTTCTCTCGTGATCCCTCAACTAGGATGGCTATCTCAAATTCGCTGTTAGTTATAGAATTTTCTACTCAATTGTACCCTCCTTTTAGCACATTATCGAGTTGCACTTTGCAATGTAGGTTCTTGATGTTGGTCATGTGATAAACTACACAATGGGAACGAATTATCTATGCCAATTGCTTGGAATGAGACAGAACATGTTTCGCCTTTCTGTGTAGGAGATCTTGATACTGATACAATGGCAGGTAAGATTGCTCAAACTACAATTTCAACACAAACAGGGTCTTGAGGTTAATAGTTGTGTCATTAAAAATGCCACATAAAGCATGTAATGTAATCTATTTCTGGAGTGAATTTTGTGCTTCGGGATGTCGGCTTGGATGGTAGGACTATATCCTACTTGGTAGTTCAACCATTACATAATTTCAGATATGCTCAATTGTCACCATCTATTCAGTTGCATACTTGAATGTGGGTTCTTGAGGTTTGCGTGTTAGGGTTCAACCAAGATAATAATGTGGGTTCGATTGGTCATTGATGAACCAATCGAACCAATCCCTATCAACTGACAGTTCTTGCAGAAATCCTCAACATCGAAGTCGCATATTATTATCTTGTCAAAGAGAACATGATTTCCTAGCTACAATGGAGATCCTAATACTAATGAAAATGCATTCAGTGTTAGTCATATCTGGCCTGATTGCTAACCTATGTTTTTTTTCATGTCTTGGTGCATAAATGTCCTCTTCACACAAATAGTTCCTGGAGGTTAATTATCACGACATTGGAAGTACATTCTGCAATCTGCACTTCTGTAGTAAGTTCGTTTATCCCTTTTGATTAAAATAAGTACTGCAAATTATGGTTTCTTGAAACTTAAAAAATAGGCAGTGTTTGTTATTCTTGGACAGGTCTGGCCTTATTTTTGCATAGGCAGGCTCGGAATGATACATACGCTTATGTCGGGGTCATGTTAGTTGGAGCGTCCCAAGTTCAGATGGTGATCTCAAGGACCTCAACTATATGTAATATTTCTTTCCTGGTTCTTGATAGCTGAGCCTTCTTAATGTATACAAGAGTAAATATTTTATTTCTTCTCTCCTTGCTACACACGTTGAACAACATCTGGATTTAGTTTCATAAAATAAACTAATCTGGCCACAATTAATACTCTTGCTACTGACTATTGTGTATTTCTCTGATTCCTATTTGCTTATTCAATTTTTTGTTTCCCTCTGCTGTATTGCAATAAGTGGCTCAATTAACTTGTTTCACAAAATCCTTCATTTAACAATGACGATTGGTCATTGACAGATTTCTGCAAGAACTGTCAAGAAGTCATTCAACCAATCCCTATCAACTGCTAATTATATTCCCACCTAACTCGGTCTGCGTAGATTATTCTTCGTGCTTTAGTTTCTACACTTGTTTGAAAAACATCGCTAGAAATTGAGTGGTTTTGCTGTCAAGTCTGGAGATAATTGCTCTTCTGCGTCGCTAGACCCATTTTGTTCCACCTATTGAGTTTGTGCCCCAGAGCGAAAGCTCCTTAGTCCTTAGATATTGGCAGTCTTGGCCACGCACGGTGTTGGGGAGGCATGCTGGTAGTGTCATTGGTCGAGCTCGTGAGGCGCTCTTGTTCTGCATGGTGGATATTGGGAGCTGCTTCCGGATGGAAATTATGTCGCAGTGCTGGTACAGCTAGACAATGGTGGATATGGCGAGGTGCTAGCTCCGGCGAGATGCTCTCTCTCTCTCTCTCTCTCTCTCTCTCTCTCTATGCGCCATCACTTAATTATAATGACATGCCACTCACAGCTGATACCATTGTTCGCCATAGCTTGCCCCCCTACTCGGTTCCGCTTGTCGCAGTCGAGTACCTTGATGTAGCTGAATAGGTAACATCACAACTCTTGACAATCCAATCAAACAATCACATTGACCTTGCATGATTTATGAGAAGTGCTTGCATTCTGTCATATATTGACTTCTTCTCTGCAAGAATTTGGATTAGAATTGCAACAAACTCTAATCTTTTGTGTTGAGATTTTACTGTATTTGCTAATTGGATGCATTCTTGGACGGTACAGAGGGTTGCAGTATGAGCTGTTGCAAAAGCCTGCAAGAAAATGACCGCAGATTGCTTTGAGTTTGTGATGGATTTGATTTGGTCCCAATTCTGAGTAGTCTACTACAGAGAACACCAAGAAAATGACAGCAGATTGCTTCAATTTTGTGATGTACGGGCGATCACAAATTTAAATGAGATTGTTTTTGGTGTTTTATACAGATGGATGGGCGAGGATGCGTAACAAATGAAACTTGTTTATGATGGCTTACTAATGAGCGACATGTGTGTTGGTGTAAATTATAAATTATCCCTCTAATTGTTGCTTCCTATACTTGAAGTACTATCGCATCTGTTTGGTTATCATCAGATTTTGCCGTTCGATAATTTGCCAATCCAGACCCCACATTTCAATGACATAGGGTGGGGTACATTATGAAAGTGCAAACTGAAGTTGGGCATATCATCAAATTCATTGTTGGAAGAGCATATAAATGTTGTGTTTCTATTATAGATTTCATTCATTCTAAGATTGTTGTGCATCCTCATGCCAAAGCAATTTGTATGTGAGAAAGCTTTTATAGAATGTCAAATTCCCTCAATTAGTAACTCATATATGGGTTTGTTGGTGTAAATTAAATTTTCAATATTCATGTGTAATACATTTATAGAAAAGTTTTATCATGTTATTATACAAATAGATGGGTGCGGCAACGCGCGCCAACAATGATCTAGTTAGAGAATTAATGTAGCGACAGCCAGGTGATGTGTTCTTTTTTGCGTGTCCATTTTGATGTTATAGAACACCGTAGATTTCGTTATGATGTTTAGCTCCAGACCAGAGTCTTAGGCCTGCAATTACTCCATAAGTCCTATAATATAAGATGTTATTACAACCAGCGTACTCATATATATATATCTATTGGTTGTAGGAATATCTTCTATTATGGGCCAGAGGGATTACATTTTTCTGGACCTCGCGTTAACAGGGCCATCACCGGAGCAAAAGGATTACATAAGTCTCTCAACAGAAATGGACTTGAAACGGTAAATAATGGTGAGACAGGCCAGGGATGATGTCATTAATTACCTGGTGGAGTCAGATACTTGGAGATGGTGGTTGGGATGTAGGTGAACTCCAAGCTGTGCCTGTTGCGTGGTCTAAACTCAGTAACTCCTTGCAACACCTTCTTCTTTGTGTTGACAGCAACCACCCATGCCTCCTCCTCCATCTCATCGATCTTGGCCATGAAGTAGACAACATCGTCACCGTCATCACCCAAGCTGATTGTGGGGTGACCAATGTGGAGCCTCTCCAAGGTTGTGGCAGCACCACTATGTTCCTGATCTGTTGGCAACCAAGGCAGCAATGGTGCCATGTCCGCGGGGACGGTGATATCAAAAGCACTGAGCTTGCAGTCCATGGTCCAGCGGGAGGTGACCGTCCTGCTCCACCTGAGGACCGTCCAGCCATCTGAAAAGTAGGTGCCGTGAAGCCGGGTTGGGCGAGCCCCTGGCCGGACCTGGATCTGTACCTCGACATACTCAATGCGATCATGGACCACAGCAACGGTGCGGTAACGTGTTGTGGTACCACGGAGAATGTTGCGCGGCTTAACCGGACCATCATCTGGCAGCGGGATGTATCGAATCAGTCGCGTAGTGGTGGAGGTGTCCTCCTTCCCTCCCAAGACGTCGCAGAGGGCAATGCCACGCTCAAGGTCAACCCATCCCATGGTGCCGGCATGTCCCCCGATGGTGATGACGATTTGGGATTGGTGTGAAGCAAGCAGGAAATTGTGTTTCTTGCCCTTTAGAACCGCGGTCTTGCGGTCCCATGTCTTATCCTGGGAGTCGTACGTGTAGAGGTTGTAGCGGCTCCCTTGGCGTTCGATGTCATGAGTACGGAGAGCGGCGATCTTGTAGCCGTCCAAGTCGTGGCGGCGGTAGGGCAGGAGACCAACCTCATTGTTATGGAAGTAGTACGGGGCAGCGTGACAGAAGAGGGCTGGCTCAGGAATAATGATGCGCTCGAGCATCGGCGGTACCCCACGAGCAGCGTCGGGGGCCCGGTAGATGTAGTAGTCATGCTTGATCCGGTGATCGCCGTACATCAAAAGAAACAGGGCGAGGTCCCCCGCCGTCGCAACCATTTGAGGCTCGGAGCTGAAGCTGGTGGGATGTGCGTTGGTGCAGGAGACGCAGAAGAAGGAGACGCGCGGCGGCCGGGCGATGAAGAAGCTGACCTGCATCTCGTCGCCGTCCCTGGTGTGGGAATACGCGGTGGTGTGGTTCTGCTCGTCGACGATGTAGGCGGATCGGTCGACAAGGGCTTCTTCCGCTCTACTACAAGCTGCTGCATCGCTGGGTTGTACTAGAGCATGAGCGGGCAGATGCAGAGAGGCGTCCAAATAGCGCCTCATCGTGGATGAGAGCCAAGAAAGTTTGATCCTTTCTTTCTCGATCAAATTAACTTTTGCTGTGGATCTCATCTAGGCAGTCGCGGGAAAAGGATATGAAAAGGAGGGCTGGGTGATTATGGATATGGAGTCGGACTCGGAGAATCAGGAGCCTGGATGAAAAGGATCCCAGGATTTCACGCGTACGTGCCGGTGTGCATGCGTCTTGTTTTTTGTTTTGACGACCGATCCATCCATCGCGCGTGCACTACCACCAGCCGGACCCACCGGATCGATTTTTTTCTTTTTCTTTCTCTCTTTCGTACCTAATAACGCATCGGCGGATCGATCCATCATCCATCCACGACTAATTAATTTCCCTCCCTTCCCTAAGAAAATAATAATGGAATTTCCCTCCCAGTCATGTCATGCCATCAATCCAAAAAGAATTTTTTTTTTTGACGATTTGCACGTACGCGCCCGTCCAATCCAAAATTAACTTATGCATTAATTCATTCATTCACACGCGTTGCCGTTTTCCTTGATTTAAGCCATCTCCTCCTCGGGACCGCGTGGGATAAGCTCAAAGTCGACGGATCTGGAGGTGAAGGACTCGAATCCTCTGCCCGCCATGCCAGAGACAAGTTTGGATGGCGGAGGGGAGGAATATATGTGGGGCCGGGTGGGCCAGCGTTGGCCAGGTCCGACATGGCGGGCGTGCCCGGGCGCCCCCATATCCGATCTGTATTTGAGCTGGATATGAGGGGTGCCAGTCAGCCCGGCCGTTTGAGGTGCCCGTCCGGGTCAAGGTTTTGTGACCAGACAGTGACTTGGCGGCCTGCACGGATGTATGAGGCGGGTTTGAGGCGCCAGGTTGTAGATGCTCTAAGGCTCACTCCAGCGCGACACGCTTCACCGCATCCAGCCCCCACCAGTGCAGGACCACCACGCACCACTCCGCTTACCCTGCGACAGATCACGAACCAGCTCCTCAAGGTGCGGCCGCCCCGACCTCAAATGCGTGCGGCCAAGCCTCCGTGCTAGGCTGAGGAGGGCCGCCGATCAAGGATGCTCCAAACAAAAAGCCTAGCGGGCCTTCCGCCACTGCAAGGACGACGCCCTCGAAGGCCATGCATGCGTACAAGAGAGGACACACATTCCCTTCAAAGACCTCTATTCTCTTCTTCATCTGGAGTCATCACTGGGCCCATTCCGAGGCATCTATATATGTGCTATCGGACGGACGCGACTTGAATCGGCATCCATCATCTACTGCAGTGTCTACAACTCGCCGACTCCCTGGTGCGGCCGCCACATTACTATTCGTCCTTCCTTCCCCCTCCCTCGCCGCAGCCAAAGCAGCGCTGGGCGTCTCGTCTTTCGTTGCCGGTAGCGCTCGTAGTCTTCCACGCCGTGGCTAGCCTTGACACGGCCATGGCAGCTTCTTCGACGCATAATAAAAGAGAATCGGATGGCCTCTTTGTCTCCACCCACCAAATTCCTTGCTTTTCAAACATACGTCAGAAAGGCATGACATATGTATGTGGGTAATCAGGGGCGACAAATCTCACACCGATGTGACAATCTCTTTATCATCACAAGCATGCCCCACACACATCGCCATTGCGAAAGCTGACCATCCATCTGTCTACTATAAGGATATACAAGCGCGTGCGGCCTTTTTGGACCCGACGCTGAACCGTATCTAAAAAAGAAAAAGCCCTTATGAGAAACAAACTGTGTAGACAACATCTTCTCTCCCACTTTCTGGTAAAAAACATTGGTCCACTCCGTTCAATTCAAACCAAAGTGAAAAAAGAGCAAGAGAGATGTGACCCAACGAGGCCCCGCTCTCCGCCCTTGGATCCGGGCGGACGGTTGGGATCGACTGAAAAAAGAGGTTGATCCGTGGGAGGGCAGCGTTGGCCAATCAACGTTCAGCGTGGTCTCGGCGAAATTAAATAGAACTTTGGGTGTCGTGCGCCCGGCGGCTGGATTTTTGGGGTTCACGCACATCACAGAAAACGAGGATGAAAATGAAATCCGCATCCATCTCCACAGCCAGACCAAAAGGCCAAAAGACCCAAACCAAACCTGGCCGGCCGCGTCTTCCTCCTCTGCTCGTCTCCCCCAAAATCCAATCCACCGCCGACCTCCCTCGCCTCCGCGGACCTCGGCGGCCACCTCGGACGCGACCTCCGCATCTGCTCCGGTGACGGATCCGCGCCCATCATCCTCGCCGCCGGCAACAAACGCGTCTTCCTCCCCTCCCCTCCCCTCACAAGAGAAGAGGAGAGCGAAATCGAGCGGCGGCGGCCATGGCTCGCACGCCACGGTGGTTCTTCCCCCTCAACGGACGGACGTGCGACCTCGCCCGGGCGTCAGTAGGGAGAGGCTGCTTCTTCCTTGCTCCACCCCGCCCGCCCGCCATGAATCGACCTCGCTACCCTACCCTACTCAAGGTCGTCTCTCTCCCTCTCTCTCTCTCATCCTCTCCTGTTGCTTGCTGCACCGCTCACCCTCTCCCTCCCCAACCTATCAACACAGACCCAACACTCCATGACGGAGGTCGAGGTCGAGGAAGCCACCAAG
Source organism: Aegilops speltoides (assembly GCA_021437245.1). NCBI lineage: Eukaryota > Viridiplantae > Streptophyta > Magnoliopsida > Poales > Poaceae > Aegilops > Aegilops speltoides. The sequence goes on along the minus strand of CM038141.1, from coordinate 10,721,408 downwards.
ATGGATGTGGATGGGCATCCCCCTGCTGCTGCGTCGCTCGTCAAAGGTCATCCACTCGCATTCCCATTCCCCCTTCCCTCCCTCATGTGCTCTTGGTTGGTTCCTTGCTTGGATTCCTCCTCTATCCAAGACAGGATGCGATTTCCCTCCACCATCGACAAAGCCACCTTCCTCTCACTCTCACTCTCACTCATGATTAATTGATTCTGTAACAAAAACAGACCCTTTGTTTTTTGTAGGGGCTGGACGACTCCATTCTTGTTTTCCGGCAGAGATGGCCCTTCCGCTGACCCGGCCTGTTATCATTGGATTGGATTGGATTGGATGCAACCCCTTCAAGGTATGCAATTTGGCTCCCTCATTTAGTGTTACCAACTAGTAATCAATGAATAAATGGTTTATAATGGATACTGATTGATCCGACTCCACACCCATTGCAATCATCATATATAGCATCTCTGTTCTTGCATGTGCAGGCACCTGCTCAATTTCTTGCTCTTCATCAGTGGGATGGGTGTTTTATCAACGCAAGAAGAACCTGTTTAATTTCGTTTCTCAACAAAATAAAAACAAGCTTGGTTACTTGGCAAAGACCAAACATATGTGCCTGTGTGTAGTCAACTAGTCAACCATTATACATCATTGGGTTGTGAACCAAGGAATCTTCTTCATAGATGGGCATATCCTGAAGTATATTTTCTGTTCAAATTTGCTCGCGGCAAAATGTGAGTCTGCACTATACATTCACAATAAATATAATCTAGCAAGAAGTCAATCCTTTGTCCTTTTGTTTTGTCTTAAAGAACTGTAAAAAATATTCATGATTATGTAGTCTTCTGTTGTTTCTTATGCTTATGTGCTTTGTTTACTAGCTTGCCTGTAGCATCAAGTATACTGGCTGTACTACAGTCAGTAGTCAGAACTACATATTTGGAAGAAATACCAAGTTGTATAAGTTGTAGATTTCATAAGACAAAAAGTTTAGGTTCGGCTTTTTAGTTCAGCATATTAAGCAGATGATTTCGATGTGCTACAGTACATGGGTTTGGTTCTTGTATGAACATGAGGTGATTCTCTTGTCTCTGCAAAGGAATTCTTATTGTACAAGTTTTAGTTCTTCATGTTTGGCGCACGACCGATCAATACATTTCTATAAGAAGGAAGAAAACCACTCATTCCTAGCTGTGTACGCGTGTATTGACAATTAGTTTCCTAATTTCTTGGATAAATTAGGATGATATTGCCCTGTTGTTTAGGCATGATGCTTTCGTGGTAAGAAAAAGATTAGGCAACTTGAGAAAGGTTATTCTTTGTAGCTCTGTTAATGTTGTATGCTTTCTTTCTTTTCCAGCAAATGGTAATTTGTTTGTTATTTTGTACCTAATGGATTGATTGGTCAAGAGTGGCCTGTTTCAGTTTTGTGATGCATCAGTTTGATGTCAAATGATAATTGACGAACTTTGGCTGTGTAGTTGTGCTCCATGTTTAGCATTACTAGAGTGAGTTCTATGAATGGCTAGAGGAGGTCCTGTCATGCATGATTAATATGTTGATTGTTTGATTGCTCTCTTCCTATACTGTTGTGCGGATTAATTAATAGTTAGTGCAGTTGATCCAAATCCTCTGCTCATGGCCATTGAGCCGTGCAAATTTTAGTGACTTGTTAGGTTATGCTGATGCCAAAACTGTTTCACAAATGTTGGAGCTACTGCTGTTAGGATGGACTAGGATATAGGCATTGTCATTGTGTGACACTAGGCATAGTTAACTAGTAACTACTCCCTCCATTCCTAAATATAAGATGTTTTGGCAGATCAAATTAAACTGCCAAAACATCTTACATTTAGGAACAGAGGGAGTAGTTATTCTCTAGATGCAACTCATAAGCCATCATACACTACTGTTCTTGTCTGCTTCATCATACAACACATGTACGTACAGTGGTCTCCTCTACTATGATCGTGTGGGTCGGAAATGTTACAATTTGAAGCTCTCTTTGTTTGGCTAGAAACTGCAGTCCACACTCCAGTAGAGTGGCCTCATCTGATTTGATAAACAGGCTTGTGTAGGAGTGTCCGGTAACTTAATCTACTTGTCAGCAGTGCTATTTTTTCATTTATTAGGAGCAGCATATTTATCAAGGATAAAAGCAAACCTCAACTTGATTACTTGGCAAAGAACAAGCATATGTGTGTGTGTGTGTGTTGTCATGATCTTTAGTTGTGACAAGTTTGGTTACTTGGCAACTTGCTTGCTTAAGAAAACTTGTTTGTCCTGCTTGTTACAAGTACAGAACAATGTCAATGGTGGAGCTTTAATTATTTTTGTTACCTTACATCCCCGGATTACGCTGTTTTTCTTTGGAATTTTGCCAAACTTCACTGCCCTGCTGTAATCATAACCTAGCTCCATTATTGTTGCCTCCTCACAACCCAGGATTATGATGTTTTCTTCTTTAATTAATTGATGAAGCCTCACTGCCTTGTTATAGTCTAGTTAATACTCACCCACACCTCCCTCCCCTTTGCTCTGCTCCATTCATCATTCACCAACAGTAGGACTGCATTTTCATATTCCTCCTCTTTAGTTGTCTGTGCCCAAGTGTTGGCATTTTCTTTTTCTTTTTCTTTTTCAATTATTTGTGCCAATAGTGTTGGCATTTCCATTTCTCATGGTTATCATGTTGACCCCGCAGGCCCACCGAAAATCAGGGCATCCTGTTTGCAACATGGACTTCTGCAAAGAGACCTACAGCAAGGATGTCGCAACAAAAAAAATCAAGGTATGTGTGATAAAATCAATCTTGGAGAATTTGTCGTTCCAGCACTACTGAAGCTCAGTTGAAATGCCTAGAACAGAGCCATGTTTGTGAACTGAAGGTTCCATGTTTTGCGTTAAGAAACCTATTTGTTAGACAACAATCAATCTTGGCTACGGAAACCTGCTCGCTCTAGTGATTGTATCTTGTGAAAGACGCCGAGAACTCTTTTCATTTTGACCAAAAAAATCTCATATTGTTATGTTGAGAGCTACAGATATATTGTTCTCAAATCAGTAGAAGATAACCACAAATGTTGAAATTGGCCAAAACCTGACAGCTTACTCTCTGCTGTAGTAAGGTACTTGGTTGTGTAATGGAGCCCATTTGTGGTTGCTGCGCTGTCTGTGTAATGGAATCTTCTTCTTAGATGGGGATATCTCGAAGTATATTTTCTTTTCTTATATGCTCGCGGGAAAATGTAACTCTGCACTATGCATTGACAATAAATACAATCTAGCAAGATGTCAACCCTATGTCTTTTTGTTTTGTATTAACGAGCTGTAAAAAATATTCATGATTATGTAGTCTTCTGTTGTTTCTTATGCTTATGTGCTTTGTTTACTAGCTTGCCTGTAGCATCAAGTATAATGGTTGTACTACAGTCAGTAGTTAGAAATACATATTTGGAAGAAATACCAAGTTGTATAAGTTGCAGTTTTTGTAAGACAAAAAGTTTAGGTTTGGCTGTTTAGTTCTGCACATTAAGCTGATGATGTTGATGTGCACATGGGCTCATTTTATATGAACATGGGCTCATTTTCTTATCTCTGCAATGGAATTCTTATTGTACGAGTTTAGGTTTAGTTTTTATATGAACAAGGGCTCATTTTCTTATCTCTGCAATGGAATTCTTATTGTACGAGTTTCAGTTCTTGATGTTTTGGGCACAGACCGGTCAATACCTTTCAAGAGAAGAAAGAAACCCACTCTTTGCTAGCTGTGTACGCATGTATCGACAATTAGTTTCCTAATTCCTTGGGTAAATTAGGATGATATTGACCTGTTGTTTAGGCATCATGCTTTCATGGTAAAAAAAGATTAGGCATCTTGAGAAAGGTTATTCCTTGTAGCTCTGTTTGTCATATTCTTTCTTTCTTTTCCAGCAAATGGTAATTTGTTTGTTATTTTACACCAAAGGGATTGATTGGTCAAAAGTGGACTGTTTTAGTTTTATGATGCATCAGTTTGATGTGAAATGATAATTGATGAACTTTGTCAGTGTAGTCGTGCTCCCGGTTTAGCATTACTAGAGTGAGTTCTTTGAATGGCTAGAAGAGGTTCTGTCATGCATGATTAATATACTTACTTGTAAGCACTATTAACATGGTTGTAAGAAGAAGAAAAGGTTGTGCGGATTAATTAGTAGTTAGTTCAATTGATCCAAATCCTTTGCCCGTGGCCAACGAGCCATGCAAATTTTAGTGCTTTATTATGTTGTGTTGATGCCTAAACTGTTCCACAAATTTTGTCGCTGCTGCTGTTAGGATGCACAAGGATATACACATTGTGTCACTGTGTGACACTAGGCCTTGTTAAATAGTAACTACTCCCTCCATTTCTATATATAAGACGTTTTGGCAGTTCAAATTGAACTGCCAAAACATCTTATATTTAGGAACAGATATACTACTATTTTTGTCTGCTTCATCATACAACACATGTACATACAGTGGTCTCCTCTATTCTGTTGTACAATGATTGTGTGGGTTGGAAATGTTACAACTTGAAGCTCTCTTTGTTTGGCTGGAAATCTTCCATTTTCTGTCAACACTTCTTTTTCTATAATTTTGTGTACATAAAACCTTGTCCATTTCACCCAGTCGTGGCTTCTTTCGGCTGTGACTGTATAAATTCTTTCCTTTCTGAGTTCTCGAAGGAACAAAAAAACTCACAAATCCCAACATAAGCTTTTCTTTTCGACGAATAACTGTAGGCCAACTTTTATTGTGTTATTATGCTGCCCTTCCAGTTGAGCCATGGGTTGTGCGAGCTATGGACCCCATGATGTAGTAGTAGCGTTCAAACCTGTGATGGTGGTCTTCTGGTTCCAGCGACCACAATGAACTTTTTCTCTCTTATTACACTTATTTGCTGGTTAGGCCCCTTTTCCTACTCCATGATACTGTAGCAGCAACGCTTTGTAATGAGTAGTCCATGTTCTTTTCCTACACGCCTCTGCTTGTGAGGGTTTTTGACTTGTTATCAAGCACGCTCTCATACTACTTTACGGAGGGAGTAGCATTTTAATAGAAAAGGTGTTGTTGTTTCCTTGGAATCAATCTTATTTATGCTATTATTTTGGTTTCCTCACGCAGGCAGGTGCTCGCGTGAGACGCCCAACATCACCAGCGACTCCCTAGCCACCGGCCAAGCAGCTCTGCCTGCCTGCTCCGGCATGGTTGGCCATGAGGCACTAGCGATAACCCAAGGCAGAGGCGTATCAGACTAGCTGTCTTGTTTGAGGTCCTCAAGGCCATTAATGTTTCGCACAAGATCCAACTTGATCAGCTGGTAAGCTGCTCTAGCTAGTAGCCAACATTAACCGCAATCTTTTTTTTCTTTGGTACTGCTCCTGTTATGTTTCCTCAGAACAACAACAGCAAAAACCACTGCCATTGATTGAAAAATATATACTTGGTTTCACCTCCCCGCTGCCTGCCACTGTTGCAGAATTTAGAAACACACAAACCAAGTCGATCCTGACAGTGTTGCTCTTATGCAATATCCCAAGGTTGCCTTGATTTTACCACACACTAGCTACTCATATGATACCTAGCTAGGGTCTCAAAGATATGTAAACTATCTTGCTTGCCTCTTTTTAACAAATAACAAGTATAGAAACAACAATTAAAGCATTCAACATTTAAAGTATAGCTTTGCCATCGAGCGAGCCATGGGTGCGAGTTTGGTGATTTTGTGTTTGGATCTGTGCTGCTGCTGGTCTTCCCTTCCGGCCACCACAATTATTTTTTCTCGACACATTATTCTAAGCATTAAACCTTTGGAGCATGTTGGTGGTTCTTCTTGCACATTCTAGGCAATTAAGGTTTGTCGTTGGCTAGGTTAACTAATTCTATTTTAATGCAGCAATCAATTCTGGATATTGTCTTGAGCTGGAAAGCAAGAAGCGTGTGTCTTGCTGTTAGTTGAACTCCGGTTCCTTCCCTAATGGTAAGAAGAAACATGACATGGAACACCATGGAGCTTCCTCTGACCCAACCCTAGTGCAGCAGAAGCTGCTCCTTTCAAGGTACATAGGTACTCTCTCGACCATCTTCCATCTCCTCCTCTTCTCTGATGCACTCTTGGTTGACTAAGCTGATTCCCTTCCCCATGCAGTGCATGCCTGCCTGATGGATCCAAGATAGATCGCCAATGGCGCACAGCCAGGGGTGATTATTGCTGGTCGTACCCCGGCGTCCAGCCCTCACTCCAACAGCATAGGTGGTGGTTCCTCTTCTCTCTCTCTCTCTCTCTCTCTCTCTAGTGTTTGTTTGCTTTGGGTTGTGTTCCTGGTGCAAATTAATAGTTCTAATATTTTCTTCTGTGATGCTTTATTATCACCTCTTCATTGGTTGGATTTAGCCCTCAATTGATAATTTTATCTACTAGCCAGTGGCATGATTATTCGGTTCCTCCTAGGCTTCTCTCTTTCATAGTACGTACATCGATGATATGTAAATCAGCTTGCCTCTTTTTATTAATGAGTGAATGTCGTAACAATAAAAAAGTTATCAAATTTTCTTGTTTTATTTGTTGTGCTGGCCATCTAGCCATGGCTGATTATGGTGATTTAGTGGTGTGATGGTGGTGGTTATCTTCCGTCCACCACAATCTGTCACCATTTTACTTGGGATTTAGCCCTCAATGTGCCAGTATTTGATTCCTAGTTTTCTTTTTCTTTTCTTTTTACGGTACCTCAAATAAGCTTGCCTACCTCTTTTTAACGAATAAAAGCTATCAACTTCTATTGTCTTGTTATGCTTGCCATCCAACCGTTGTAGGATTACTTGTACGGATCTATGGTGCTACTGTTTTTTGCTTCTTTGGGGTTGTAGTGTTCATGCAAAACATTTGTGCTTGCCTCCGGTTATTCTGTCTGTCTTGCTAATGAATTAATTACTCACCATTTTGATGGATTTACCCAATTCAGCCCTGATTTTACCACCTACTTGTTACTGATGTGATTCCTAGATAGGGTCTCAAAGATATGTACAATAGCATGCTCGCCTCTTCTCAACAAATAACAAGTACATTAGGAACAATTAAAGTTATCAACAATTAACGTATAGCTTGCTTGCCATCGAGCGCGACTCTGTTGATTTCGTCTTCGGATCTGTGCTGCTGCTGGTGTTTTCTTCCGGCCAACACAATTAGTTTTTCTCGACATATTATTCTAAGCAATAAACCATGGGAGCAAGCATGTTGGTGGTTCTTTTTGTTCATACTATGGCAACGCTTATCATTGGTTAGGTTTACTAAATATGTTTTAGTGCAGCAATTCTGGACATTGTTTTGAGCCGGAAAGCAGGAAGAAGCATCTCTCTTGTTGTTAAACTCCGGTTCCTTCCCTAATTGCAAGAAGAAGCGTCATCTGGGATGCCATGGAGCTTCCCCCGACCTGACCCTATTGCAGTAGTTGCTGCAGCTGCTCCTTCTCAATGTATGTAGGTACTCTCTCGCCCATCTTCCATCTTCTCTTCTTCCCTACTCTGATGTGCTCTCGGTTGACTTGGCTGGTTCCCTTCCCCACGCAGGTGCATGCCTGCCTGATGGACCCAACATCCATCACCAGCGGCCAACCCTGGCCACTGGCGCACACCAGGGTTAGTTGTTGCTGGCCGTACCCGGCACCGAGACATGCACAAGTTTGGTTCTTCCTGCTACAGCCCTCACTCCGAAGGCATAGGTGGCGGTTCTTCTCTTCTACCCTCACGCTCTCCCTCTCTCTTGATTTCTTTGCTTGTTCTTTTTGGCTGTTCTGCTGATCAGTGTTTTTGAGTAGCGCGACTAGTCGACGAGTTGCACTGCCAGGGTTGAATCAAACCCCTCGACTAATCAAGACTAGTCACAACATGTTGACTGGCCAGGCTCGACTCGTCACGAGTCGCTACCCCAGAACGACTCGTTGACTCATCGACTCAAACCTTGCTGCTGATGCAAATTAACATTTCTATTGTTTGCTTCTATGATGCTAATTAATTACAGTCACCCCTTTATTGGATTGAGCCCTCAACTGATAGTTTGGCCCTGATTTTGTGCACTAGTAGTGACACGGTTATTTGATTTCTCCTAGGCTTATCATTTCACAGTACCCACCTCAGTGATATGTAAATTAGCTTACCTCTTTCTATTAATGACTAAGTGTCGAAACCATAAAAAAGTTATCAACTTTTTCTGTTTTATTGTGCCGGGCATCGAGCCATGGCCTACTATGGTGATTTAGTGTTTGGTTCTGTGGTGGTGGTCTTCCAGCCACCACAATCATGCAATTGCCATCGTCTTGCTCTTTGTCAATCAGACTGCTCTCTCACACACTTCTTTGCTGGTTAGGGCCCTTTTCCGGTTGCTAACAAATACAACAAAATGCTTGCGTGTTGTGTTGGGCTGTTGTGTACTATAGGCTATTCTTCCATAGCATTTCAATAGAACTAGTGCTGTCATTTTCTCAGAATAAATATTATCTATGTCCTATGCTTTCAATGTAAAGATAATTTTTCTAGTCTTACATGTTCGTTGTTACCTATGAATCATGTGTATGTGCAGGGCAAAAGGTGACGGCATCATCCAGTTGTTTACGGCTCAGCGGACTATCGCCTCTGAGGCTTCCCACCCTCACCGCGAGATGAAAGTCATTTGGCTTCAACCATGGTGGTTTATTTGTTCTGGTGAGTCGATGTCTTATCTCTAACTCTGTGGGCCCTGAGATGGTCTGGCCATCCAGCCAATGATTTAGTGGTCTCATTCTTAGTGGTGGTGATCTTTGGCCCCCACAGTCTTGGATCTTGTCGTTTAAAATGGTTCCCCTGCTACTGTATGTGATGTTTGTTAGGGTAGTAATTTGGCCCTGGTCTTATCTACTCCCTCCATAAAGAAATATAAGAGCGTTTAGATCACTATAGTGACATGACTATTTGATTCCTAGTTTTTTCCTTTTTTCTAACAGCCCCTCAAAAACATGTAAATAAGCTTGTCTCCATTCCCACTGCCATCTAGCCGTGGTGCTGGCCAGCGAGCCCATCATTTAGTGTTCGGATCTACGGTGGTGGTCTTCTGGCCACTGCAATCATTATCATCATCTTTGTTTTGGGCGTCTTCTTATACTTCTGTGCTGGTTGCTATAGGGCTTGGTACTGAATGGTCCATTGCTATTTCCTGCTAATTTTTTTTACTATAGGATTCTTGTGTGTTACGTACTGCTGCTATGTACTATAGGATTAAGCATGCTACTCTTTTATAGCACACGTAGAAAAAGTGTTGTCATTTTCTTGGAATAAATCTTATTTATGTCATGTGCTTTTAGTGTAGGCGTAAATTATCTAGGTGAATAAAAGAGGTCTGGGGATAGATGGACTTGAACCCTCACAACTTATAAAGCCAACGGATTTTCCTACCTATGAATCATGTGTATGTGCAGGACAAAATAAGATGCAGGTGCCTGTGTCATAACCACCAAGTACGGCTACTTATGGATCAGTGGACTACCTCGGTTTTTCTCCCCGTGAGATGACAGTGGTTTGGCTGCGACCGTGGCACTTTCTTGGTTCTGGTGCGTCCCTGCCCCCCCCCCCCCTCTTTCTCCCTGTGCCCTGATATGGTCTGGCTATTGAGCCAATGATTTAAATTCATTTATGTGGTTGTGGTGTTTGTGGTGGTGGTCCCTCGTCTCCGCTCTCTACATGGGCCTTGAAATGGTCTGGCCGTCGAGCAAATGATCTAGTTTGCTGGTTGTGGTGCTGTTGAGACTTGTGGTGGTGGTTTTCAGGCCGCCACAGTCTTGTATCTTCTTGTTGAAATTGCTCCCTGTACTACTACTGTATATGGTATTTGTTAGGATTTGATATTTATTTAGGATCTTGGCATCTGAAATTTATATTTCATTCTTGTTCTTGTTGTTGTTTCTTCAAGGAGCATTGTTGATGTAGATGAGGAGACATAATTTTTATGGGTAATTTGCGTTTGAGGCTTCTCTGTGATGCCAGACCATTTTCACCTTGGAGATCTGTTGCATCCTTGATAATATCAATGTTGTTTGTTTTTTCTTGCTATTTTTGATTCGTTTGGGTGAGATGAGGATATTTGCATTGTTGATGGATGATATGATGTCCAATGAATCATGTATTGGTTCCATCTGATAATATCCCATACTGTTTCTCTCTCTTTCTTGTAGAAAGAATACTTCGCCAGTTTATCTATTGTCTCTCCTTTTAATGTGTTTGTAAGTTTCTTTTTTGTTGTTGAAAGAGAGTTGTCGATGCAGATGAGGAGACACAAGTTTATGATTAATTTGCGTCTGAGGCATTTATGTGATGTCACTCTTTTTCACCTTGGAGATCTCATGCATCCACCTCAGTCATGTCTTTCGTGTTCTTACAATTTTGTTAAAAAATCCTTTGTTTTGGGTTTTAATTGGCGAGAGATGAGATGATGAATGATATTAAATTTCCTATTGTTTCGATTGGCCGATATGATGGCCCAAATACTGAACCAAATAGGATAATCAAAAAAGCCGACCTGTTTTTGGTCACCTCATCATGCTCATTAGATTTGCTATTTGTATGGTACTTTCATTTATTCAATGGATCTATTTTCTAGTTAAATAGACAGAGATAAGATGACGGATGATTAATTTTCCTATTGGCTTGATTGGTCAACATGATTGCGTAAATATTGAACATAATCTGATCATCGACCATGAGGTCATGGGTTCATGTCCCGGAAACAACCTCTTACAGAAATTTAGGGAAATGCTACGTACTATAGACCCAAAGTGGTCGGACCCTTCCCCGGACCCTGCGCAAGCGGGAGCTACATGCACCGGGCTGCCCTTTTTTCCCCTGGTTCAAATATATTGTGGTGTTTGTTGCAGAATTCTACCAAAGATCGTTTTAGTACAGTTTAAGAACAAACAAGCAATGTTAGATCAATTCAAATAGAAACTTTGTTTTCTAATTGAAATGGGCATAGTGGATGCAGATTGTTGGTAATTTGCATCTGAGGCATTTCTGTGATGTCACATATTCTTTCTTACCTTGGAGATCTGATGCAGCCGCCCTCACTGTTGTATTAAAAAATATTAATTTTTTGGTTCATCCTTTCTCTTTTTGAGAGCAGAGCTGAAAAAGATGGACAGTAAATATTGCTACAGTAGCTCGAACTCAGACTATCTATGAAAAACGTAAAGACGAGAGATGAGGTTAATTTTCCTATTGGTTTGATTGGCTGATATGATAGCCTCAATACTGAACCGAATCTTATCATCCTCTCGTTTCCACAAAAAAAACAAGTTGTTTTCTTCTTGGCTTTGTTTTCTAGCTTAGTTCTTGGTAGAGTAATTTCATGTATTCAAGAGATGGTTATTTTGAATAATTAATTTCCCTATTGGTTTTATTTGCATGGTCGATAGCCTGAATTCTAAACCGAACCTGATCATAGTCCCTAGTTAGTTCCTGAGAAATTAATTTAGTTCAGTTTAAAATTAAACCACAAAGCTATTAGCTTTGAAATTAGAACCGAGCTTAGTCTCAAGTAAAATGAATTATCTGTTGGGTTTGTGGATGTGGATGCAGGAATGGATAGCCATGGGCTGTGCTGCAAGTCCTGTCATTCTTTTCCTATTCGTCATTCTTTGTTTCTCTTGAATTTAGTCTTTCCTTGTTCTTGTTGTTGTTTCTTGGAAGAGCAATATTGATGCAGGTGAGAAGACACAAGTTTTATGTGTAATTTGCGTCTGAGGTGTCTCTGTGATGTCCCACCCTTTTAACGTGGGATATCTGATGCATCCTTGATAATATTCCCTTATGTTGTGTTCTTGTTTCTTCATTTGTGGCGTTTGAGCACAGTGAGGATGAAACAATACTGATAATAACATATTAACAGTGTGCGTCACTTTCAGAACTCCGGTGGTGCTTGGAGCAAAAATATGTCTAGATGGATCTCTGCTCCGAGATTCCAGTTTAATCTATGCTCTTCTACATTTTTTGATGTTTTTCCTATCTAGTATTCTTTTGGTATTTCTGATTTAGCAAGTTGAACCATTTGTGGTGTAGTGCTTATAAAATATTCCTCATACTGTCAGGAGAATCCTGTGAATGACTCATATTCACCCATAGAATCTGAGCACCAACAAACCATTCTTTTTCTGGCTTCATTGGATGATTGTTTTTTGTGTTTATTTCATGTAAAGTTTGTTTTGTGTTTGAACCAAATGCTTATCTGGATCTATTGAAATTTCTGATATGTCATCATTGGAGCTCATATTTAATTGACTTGAGTTGTGTTATTCAACCCCAAGACTTGAAACTCGTGTTCCTAGTTCAATTTTTTAAGCTTGTGTGATTTGGTAAATGATTTATTATTGTTGCTGGTGGTTGCAATTGTGCAATGATTACAAAACATACCTCATATCGACGGGATATCCTCATGAACGACTCCTATACACACGTTGATTCTGAGCACCTATAAACCATTCGTTCTTGTTCAATCTGCTTTTCTGGTTTCATAACTTTTCTTGGTTGTAACCGCTAATTTGCAACGGAGTGTTTTTTTTGTATATATATCTTTCTTGTTTGTCACAACTGGCATCTTCTTTCATTGGCAACCATTCTGTTGTGTCACCAACTATATTCCGAGTTCACTTGATCAAAACGCTCTCCCCCTACTATCCCATTTGATCCTTCTGCTGATATGCCTTGTGTCTCTGTTCTGCCTTTCTTTTAGCGAAATATTCTTAGTTTCTTAAAGAACATCTGGTGGTTTTCTTGATTCTTAATATTTAGTCCTCTTTGTTTACTATCAAGTTGGACTTGATTTGTGGAAGAGCGTGGAGCACTGCCTATTAAATCAAATGATTGCAACAGTTTGGACTTGATTTGTCAATTTGCCAATAAAGGTCTGTTGCAGTTCATAATTCTTCATGTATCCATTGCATCATGTGTATTGAACTGTTCAGTTATAGAGATCTTTGGTTTTGATTACCTCGTGAACTTCTCAATACAAAAATTCTAGCTAGTTTACACTGGTTTCCTGTTTCTAAGATATGTTGTGGATGATGATGAAATCATAGCACATTCATTAACCTGCTAGCAGTAGAACCTGATTTTCGGAAGAGTTTGGAGCACTGCTCGTTAGATCACAACTTCCCAGCGAAATGCTCTGTTGCACTTCATGCTTCTTTTTTGCTGTTGCATCTTCTGTTATAGTAGTTCTGGCTTTGCTGTTGCAATTTTTTTGGACTATCTCTATCATGGTCAAGCTCGTATGTGTTCCTCTTCAGTTTACAAGTTGAACAACCAGGTTAATATATACCACCGTGCATTCGATCTCATATTTCCGCTACAAGGTTGCAGTTCTTCTAACAGAGGCGACTCACTTACTGAATGCATGCATGTCCAATTTAATAGACCAAACATTCATTTTGTTTCGCACTCCGGCTCCAGCAGCTTGCACACATCTGTAACTGGGTTTGCCCAACCAGAGTTTAGTTTTATGTCGTACATTTATCCTCCCTGATTCCCTCGGTTGGCTGACTGAAGCAGAGGAAAATGATCATCACGCCTTTGTTTCTTATGGATCATACAACCAAATAACTCCCACTCTACTAGCTTGCCAGCCATATACGGAAAAGCACAAGGGCGAAAATTGATCAGTGTCATGCATGGATAGTTACCTTTATGCTGATGTGGCTACAAGGGTAACATTCTTGCACATTGTGTAGTGTTGTATGTATTGTAGGGATGCAATTTGTGTTTTGTATCCTGTTAAATAATACTCCCTCCGTCCAGAAATACTTGTCGGAGAAATGGATGTACCTAGATGTATTTTAGTTTTAGATACATCCATTTTTATCCATTTTGGCGACAAGTAATTCCGGACGGTGGGAGTATAACTACTTGAGATCAAATTGTACTCTAACAGGATCTTTATCATGATTAGTGCCTTTTGGCATCCTTTATCTACTGCTGGCATCAACAACATCTCACAGCAGATGTTCTTTGCCTATGTGCACCTAAATGGTGTTCATTATATTGATCATCTTCTCATTTGGAATGTGGAAGCTATATTACTGGAAGGCTACAAGTTCTTTGTCCTATCTTACCTACCTTGGCATGTTTACTTGATTATTAATATTGTAGTCGATTTCTTCACACGACATCTCTAGATTTCAGTTTTGTACTTCCCATGACTAAAATCACATATATTTTTTCTCCTCAGATTTTCAAGAGGGCTCTGTTACGGATAGCCACGGAGCAGAAAGAACAGAAACACTACTTAAGCAAGATTGTAATGATCCTGATGGTGTGGTTCTGCCTCGACTACAAACATTTGAAGGTATCCTCTGCTCCTCCCCTTGCTTTGTGCACATGGTCATCGAGCCACGGTATAGCCTGGGGTTGCCTCTGTGTGCAATGACTACTTAGCTTTTCTGTTTGGTCTTGATGGCCCCAATTGGGCTCGGCAATGCTTGTTGGTAAGCTGACTTGTGTACTTATCAAGTAAATCACTTGCATGTTACTTTAGGAGCATAGTTCTCATTCGTCCCAGGAAGAGGAAACCTCAACTTGATTAGTTGCTTGCCAATGGCCAAGCATATGTGTGTTATTAGTTTGATGACGTTGGAAGGGTTGTTGAACTCGCGGTACAAGTTCATGTTCTTGTAAAAATTCAGAGTCTACCTTAATAAGAACTTTATTTGTGTCTGTGTCTGTGTGTGTGTGGGGGGGGGGGCATGTTCCTTATGACGTTTGTGGAGGGTCCTTGATCTCACGGCACATATTTTGGTTTTGCCGTATGCATCATGAACCAATTGAGAGGACTAGCCTTTCTTCCTTCTCTCTTCTCTTCTCTTGTACCTCCAGACTACTTGTTTAGAGAAGCTCTAGAGCTGGAAAACGAACAGATTCAGTTTTGGCAGCGGTCTTTGCCGACGGAACTTGATCAATTTGTTTTTAGTTTTTTTTTCAATCTGGTTCTGTTTGCATGGCTCACTTGTCAGCTTTGGATGCATGTGTGGTCAGTTAGTGTTTTTGCATAGTTCTGAAGCTACTGTTATTTTACTGATAGCTTGATAGCTAGAAAAGGCTTTCATATAGAAAGCTCCGAAATGGCACTAATATAAAAGATCATTTGATGTCAAGAGCTGTTAGAATCTCATTCTTGTTTGCAGAAAGATTATCATGCTTTTTCTTTTGCTATTAATCAAGGATACCACACCCACACCTTGGTGTCTTTTTAACCGCTGCTTATGTATTTTCCTTTATTACTTCTATCTATTTATCTACCCTAACCCAGATTGACGTTTTTATTTAATTTGCTGACTTCTTCTGCTGAGAACTTGGCCGATTGTTTGGTGTAGGTGCCATGGAGATTGACGAAGACGATGCCGTGGCCCCCATAAGTGGAGACTTGGAAGCACTAGAGGAAATGGCAACTTGTGCTCCGTTTGTTGATATGCCTGGCCAGTGATATTGTTGTCTACTTGGCATGGACGTTTGTGCTTTATTTCTTGGCTGGTGGTGTTAGCGAACTGTTGGAGACCGGTATTGTTGCCGTGCGAATTTGGTAAATGGCAAGCTGAAGATTTGTACAAGCTTAAGATCTGGTTCTCAGTGCCAGTGTTGTAGAACTATCTAGTGTTGAAATGAAATGGCAAGCAAGCATTAGATAAAGAATTTATTGCTTGCTAGTTGATTTATTCTTGCTTTCGTGGCCAAGTTGTAATGAATGTGATTGTTGTAGAGGTGGTGTAACTAAATGGTTGGAACTATATAGGTTTCCTTTTTGTTGGGTGAGTCGTTAGCCATCTATTCTTGGCTGGCTGTTGACTGGTGTAAATGGCACCAAAAATATCATTCTTTGTGTTGTTGGCGCTAGATAAAATGGCGAGATGAGAAGCTGTTTGAGCTTTGTGTTGTTGGCTGTGAAACTGAACCGGAGTTGTCTTTGTTGGTTTCGATGGTTGAGAGTGGTGTGCTAAATAGGGCTTGAATTGTCTGTTTGGAGGAGGCATGCATGCATGATTTATTTTGCAACACAAGAGATTTTGTTCTAAATATAAGTTTTTGGAGGGATTTCACTATCGGGACCACGTACGAAGTAAAATGAATGAATCTACACTCCATAGTGAAATCTCTACAAAGAGTTGTATTTAGGAACGGAGGGAGTAGTCGAGAAGAATTTGGCCGCGGCTCGCTATGCATATTGTGAATGTAGATTTCCCGGGCATCACCATCATGCATATATAAAGTTCTTGAGTTTGACGACAGAATTGTTGCCAGCAGTAACCAAATTATATACATGCAAAAGAAAGAAGAGAACAGGTGGCTGTTGCTAGCAGTAACCAAATGATATATTATGCAACTGAAAGAAGAAACAGGTGGCTGCCTGGCCGATCCATGAAGCAAACCTCAGCCATCCGTTTAGTAGCAAAATCAAACAAAAAGGCAAGCACAAATGTCCAACCAGTCAGCAGCAAACCAACACACACGAGCACACTCGTCGATCGATGCCATTATATTATATTGATGTGACGTACCATGCATGCTTAGCGGCGTCCATCTCATCTCGTACGTCCTCCCTCTCTTCAGTGCTTGGATCCCTTTGGGTGACATAACATAGTACAATTAATCTGGTGCCGATCGATCAATTCAACCTCTGTAACTAATGCCCCGCCTGGTGCAAACGAAGTGAAGAGAAGAGGCCAAACTATATCATCCTGGGATCTTTCACACTTCTTTCAAAATACTATAGATAGGTACTATAAAAATCGGCTGAGATACAACAATTGTTCCTGATCTGATTTTGTTAAGCTGAGCCAAGCAATTGACCAAGCCTGCAGATGTGCATGCAGAGATAGTAACTACCTGCCGTTATAGTTATAACCTCTCTGTACGATGCGTTATTTGAGGGAGTAGTCCTGGTTTTTAGGAAAGAAAGTTCGTACCTACCAAAACTTTCAACGGAGAAATAAAAGGGATCATTGTTTCACCTTGAAATCAGGCGCAGCTTCCTTCAATTCTCCCACAAACCAACGCATGCAGCCGCGCCTTCTCCTCCATTACTCCATCCATGGCATCGATCGAGGCCACTCTGGATTCAATCCTGCTTGGCTTTCTTCGACCCCATCCCATCCATCCATGCAGCCTCACGCGGATCCCTCCCCCATCCAACACCTCGCCACGTCTGTCGCCCGCTCCTCTCCCTATAAATGGCTCCCTGCGTTCACCCTTGCTGTTCCTTTCCGCTGAATCCAACAACTCCCATTTTCTACCCGCATTCCTCACCCGCCCGCCTCCCCGCGTTCCTCACCCGCTTGATGATGCCCAGGCTCCTCTCCCTATAAATGGCTCCCCCTCCTTCTCCCTTTCCGCTCCTTTCCGCTGAACCCAACAACTCGCCTTGTCTACCCATATTGTAGTGTAGCAAGATTGATCAGCAGTATCCATGCCCCTATCTTGAGCACCCCATCCGCCGCCTAAAGCTCGTCCACAGCTTTCGCCCTCTCTACTATGTGATGTAAGAGTGTGCCCTTTTTCCGATCAATCTGACCTTGTTTATTGAAATCTTGGCATGGTGCCATTCAGACTGATGTGTTCTTTCTTATGGACCTGTTGGTGATGCAGTGAGATGCAACCATGTATTGACATGGACACAGAGGTGCTGGCAGGAAGTCGCTGGACAAGAGCACAACATCACACGACGAGTCAATTCAGTTAAAGGTTAGTGCAAAAACTATACATACATTGACATCTGCTCGATGCTTCCTTCCTTTCATGTGTAAAGATGCTTTACCATTATTAATCTCCTGAATTTAAAGCCAGAACAGTAGTATATCATCCATTCATGGGATCTTTCTTGCTTCTTCAAAAATACAGTAGTAGATAGATGTGTGCTAGAGAAACCAGCCGAGATACTATCATTGTTCCCGATCTGATTTTCTTAAGTTGGGCTAGTCAATTGACCAAGCCTGCAGATGTGCATCCAGACTGATCTAGCAGTTTTATAGTAGCTAGCTCTCATGCCAGTAAAAGATTTAAATGCCATCAATTAACCGAGAGGAATTTGCAAAGGGATACGAGGAAACTGAGCCAGGTAATCGAGATGTGCACACAGAGATACTAACTACCCAATGTTGTATTCTCTCTTTATGATGCGTTATTTAAGGGAGTACCCCTGCTTTTTAGGAAACCAACCACGTACCGTAACTTCAATACAGGAATCAAAGGGCTCGTTCCACCTTGAAATATGGAGCAGCTTCCTTCAACACTCTCCCAAACCAACGCATGCAGCCCCTCTCGTTTCAATCCCGCTTGGCTTTCTTCGATCCCATCCCATCCATCCATGTTGACTCGCACGGATCCTAGCTAGCCTGGAGCTAATTTTTATGTGTGAAATTCGTTCTCTGAATCTGTGTCTGTTAAATCCTAGCTAGCAAGCTACCTACATGATGCTAGCTGCATGCATTTCTGATTGACCACATAACATATCTCTCTAATAGCATGTAAATATTAATTAGTTGGTACTAGTAGTATGATTCATACAAGTGTGCTATGCCATGATAATAATATGCTAGCAGTACTACTACAATGGAACGGGAGAAGCTTGTCATCATACCCCTACTAATTAGTTAGTATTCAAGAGCTACTTAATTCTGAACCTCTGAATGATCGACACTCCACCAAAATGAATAAACATTGCTGTCCAGGAGGATTGATTAGGTGTTTGTTTTACGACATCTTGACTGAATGCATCAAGTGTTTGTCTTTTGTTTTCCATAACATAGTTGTGAGCTGCTTCATTTATAGTTAATGTATTTTCTTGAAAATATGCATGTCACCACAATTCTATATGTAACAGTAACCAAGGTTGAAAGCCAAGTATAGTTTTGAGAAAACAATTTGCTTGAGTTTTAAAGCTTCTGGGCGTTAATTGAATGTGCCGGTCTTGAATTAAGTTAGTATACAATATGTTTATCAGTGCGTGTCATATGATTAGCTTGACTACCGCCAATTTCGTTTTAGCATAGGCATGTGAGAGTAATGTTTTACGTAGGGAGAAAAGGCATGTTAATTAATGTTTCCTTCTTCATTTGTCATCTATAAGTTGCCATGATAAACAAAAGAGATTTTATGGCTTTTTTATTTTGCTCTCTCTATTGAAAGAATTTGCTACTATTGTAGTCTCAGTCGGTGTATTAAAACAATTGCTACTTCTTGTTTGATCATTGCGGTGGCAAGACGCTCGCGACGAGGAGCCGGTGCTGGCTCCGCCTAGCCTAGGTGACGGGAAGAAGGCTTTGAAGGATGCAAGCAGATGGTAGAGCAGGTTCTTGGAGTGGGTGGAGGATAGGATCGGTCTGATGATGAAGGTGCATTCTTTTTATTACTTGCATTCTGGTATCTGCGTTCATTTGTTGTGTCGCCGTTCTGTATTGAACCGTCTCGGGAGAAACAAGTTAAGTTGCCGGCCCATGGCAAGCAGCGCATGTGCAATGGGCCTGAATCGCACGACAGAGAGTGGACGTTGTTGGACGCTGACGACGAGGTAGATTCTTCGCAATGACGCGTTATGCTGCCGAAATTTCCGGTGAAAACGGCCACGACTTGTCAAAATTTTGGGCTTGTTTGTAAGGAAACATAAATTGTAGGGTGGTGGATGTAAAATTTTGGGCTTCTTTTTCATGATTTTCAGTAGCTTCCCAAATCCATTGTCAGATACACCATTGTCTGCCTTCCATTGCAGTAATTCCAGTGTGGTACCGAGCTTTGTGTTGCCATCTTCGCAATTTGCGTACAACCGTTTTTTGCGATCCTCTAAAATGCGATCGAACTTCAACTTCTCCCTTTCACTTTCGCATTCTCTCTATGCATCAATAATAACCCGGCGAATATCATCATCGGGCACATCGTCTGGTGCCTCTTGATCTTCAGTTTCGCCCGTTGCAGGACCGCCGTATTGAGGGCACATACGATAGTTGTCATCATCTTCTTCTTCTTCGTTGTCTTCCATCATAACGCCTCTTTCTCCATGCATGGTCCGAACATTATAGTGTATCATGAAACCCTTCTCAAGTAGGTGCAAGTGAGGATTTTTCGAGTTAGAGTCATCCTTTGTATTCTCACAGACAGGGCATGGACAACACATAAAATCAATCTGCTTGTTTGCCTCAGCCACTTCAAGAAATTTACGCAGGCCCACAATGTACTCGAAGGTGCGTCGGTCACCATACATCCATTGCCGGTTCATCTGCATGCATTATATAATTAAGTGACCAAATTAATACAAGTTCATCATCACATTAAAACCAATGTACAATAGTGATCAAATGTTATTACTGAAAAAAAACATAAAGTTCATACATAGTTCTCATAGAACAACATACAGCTCTCTAGAGCATCTAATTAAAACATACATTGGAACTAACAAACAACTATATAAAACATTTAAATGCAACAACAAACTCCATCATAATTACAACTAAGGTAACAATTGATCCAACAACATAAAGATACCAAGCCTCATTATCAATAGCATATTTTTTTATCTTTCTAATCTTCAAGCGCATTGCATCCATCTTAATCTTGTGATCATTGACGACATCTGCAACATGCAACTCCAATTTCATCTTCTCCTCCTCAATTCTTTTCAATTTTTCTTTCATATACATGTTTTATTTTTCAACTAAATTTAACCTATCGACAAGAGGGTCGGTTGGAATTTCTAGTTCACATACCTCCTAGAGAAAAACATCGATGTGACGTTAGTTGGCATAATTGTCATAAACACTAAATAGCGCCCCGTGGACATGGATCCTTTCTTCCTCGATCAAACTTTTACTGTGGATCTAGCAAGGGCAGTGGCTTGAGAAAGGATATTTATCGATTAAAAGGAGGGCTGGGTCATATATATATGGAGTCGGACTCGGAGAATCAGGAGGGAGGAGTCTGTAACGCCCGGGATTCGATGCGCCAAGTGTCCGCCAGTTATTCGCCGTAGTTGCCTTGTCTTGTGCTTGCGTGTTGCATTTTTGCCATGTCATCATCTGCATTTCATATCATGTCATCATGTGCATCGCATTGGCATACATGTTCGTCTCATGCATCCGAGCATTTTCCCCCTTGTCCGTTTTGCAATCTGGCACTCCTATGTCCTCCGGCGTCCCCTTTTTGTCTCTCGTTGTGAGCGGGTATTAAACATTCTCGAAATGGACCGAGATTTGCCAAGCGGCCTTGGTATAGCACTGGTAGACCGCCTGTCAAGTTTCGTGCCATTTGGAGGTCGTTTGATACTCCAACGGTTAACCGGGTAACCGTAAAAGCCCCTTTTTCCTTGCAGCCCAACACCCCTTCCAAAGTGGCCCAAAACCCATCTAACTCTCCTCCATGCTATCGGTCGTTCGATCGCGAAAGCGTGGCCGAAAACCGCTCCTCATTTGGACTCCCCTAGCTCCCTGTGCCTATAAATTAGTCCACCTCCCCCGAATTCGCGGTCGAAACCCTAGCTTCTGCCTCCTCCCGCCGACGGACACGTCCTTCCGCCGCCGCCCTCCGTGGCCCTCTCGCCACCCAGCTCCACCTCCCGACTGGCCGCCCGGCTTCCTCGCCCGCGCTCGCGCCGACGACCGCGCCGCCTTCGCGTCGGCCCGCCGACCTCGACCGCGCCCGCGTCCAGACTCCTCCGCCGCCGTCCCGCGCCGGATCCGCCAGATCCGGCGGGGCCCGTCCTCCCCCGACCCGCCGGCGTCTTCTCCGGCCTTCTTCGGCCCCGGCACGCTGTCTCCGGTGAGCTCCTGCCCTGTCTCCGGCGAGATCCGCGGCCACGTTGACTTTTCCCCCGAGGTCCAAATCCACTAAGTCCCTAATAATTTTGCATAATCATGCCATGTTCATTGCATCATAACTCTGTGCATACTGGTCCGTTTTGTGCGTGCAATATGTCAAATTGTTCGCCTCGACGAGTTCTTCATTTCAATCCATTGCATCATTTTCATTTGAGCTCATCTTGATGCCCGAAATGCTGTTGGAATAGTGCATGTTGATGTTAATCTGCTGAAACTGTTATAACATGCTCATTTGTCATTTTTGCCATGATTGATGTGTGCATCCTATGAGCATGAGCTCTACATGTGTTTTGATCTATGCTATGCCATCTTTCCAGTGGTGCTATCCATGTATTTTTGTCACTTATGTAGTGAGTGCATCGAGCTTGTTAAGGAGGGTACTTGCTGTTACTGTTTTGCTAGGCTGATTCTGTTATATTTTGTTGCTACGTAAACATGCTTCTACTAGTCATTTCGTGCATTATTCTGGAGATGTTCACTAAGGATGTTTTGTTATACATGTCTTGCTCTATCCATTAATTCCCCTGGTTGCATTTATACACTACTGTAGCTTGTTGTTATCTTGCTCTAAACTTGCTAAATAATGTTGCTGTCAGCCTGTTAACATGAAGTTCAGTTTTGGCCATGTGCTTTTCTAGTGATCCATGCACCCTATGAACTCGATCTTGCCATGCTTAGCTTCACAAGCATGTCTTCTTACTGTTGGTTGCCTTTCCATGCCATGTATTGCTCTGTGGTGAGTGGTTCAAGCTCACCAACATGCCTACTTATTGTTGTTCCTGCCATGTATGAATCTGTAATATAACTTGCCATGTTTACATGGGTGCCATCGTATTTTCTGTGCCCTTTTGGCTCATGGTCAGTAAGGGACTTTTCATCTATGAATTTAGTAGTATCATTCCATGCCTTTGTTTGCCATGATACGTTCATGTAACATGTTGTTTGCTTGCTCTAAACATTGCAACCTGATGTTATTTTCTGATAAGTCTGAAACTGTTATAATTTGCAATCTTCCCATGTGTGTTTGAGCATGTTCTAGTGATTTCTGGAGATAGCTCAGTGTTCATGTTTTGATGTGCTTTACCTGTACATCATGCCCATGCTTTTCTGGAGATAGCATATTGTTTTGATGCTTGCAATATGCCTAGTTGCTGTTTTGGACAGATTGTTGTTATGACTTGTATATAGTGTGTGTGTGTGTGTGTGTTCCTCCGTTTTGAGTGTGCTTTATATGAAACTTGCTTGATTTTGCATGTAGTTCCATATTAACATGGTGCATCCCTGTTTTGAGCTGTTTGCTTGATGCTTGGATGCATTTTGCATCAATACCATGTTTAACTTGTTTTGCTCATATCTTCTAGGCCGTAGCTCCAAATCTAATGAACTTTATATGTAACTTGACTAGAATTTCGTGTAGATCCTCTTGGTGCTCTTTAACTTGCTGTTTAACAACTTGAACATAAGGTTTGTTCAGATCTGGACCAATTTCGAAATATGCATGAGGACTTATCGGAATTGTTATATGTTGTTCCCGGCCTCATTTAAACTTGCCTTGATGTGTTGTTTTTGTTTGCATCATCTCTTTCCATGAGTAGCTTCATGTAGCTTTGTCATGCATTATGCCTTGTCTGTGTGTGGTGTGTTTACCATGTTGTGTGCTTCTTCTCGATAGTTCCCGTTTTGTTGCGATCGTGAGGATGCGTTCGTCTACGTGTGGTTCGTCTTCGTGGCTCCATCTTCTTCATGGACTCGTTCTTCTTCCTTGCGGGATTTCAGGCAGGATGACCGCTACCCTGGATCTCACTACTATCATTGCTATGCTAGTTGTTTCGTTCTATCGCTTTGTTGCGCTTCCTATAACTTGTTCCTTAAGCCTCCCCAAATTGCCATGAACCTCTAACCTTTGACACCCTTCCTAGCAAACCGTTGTTTGGCTATGTTACCGCTTTGCTCAGCCCCTCTTATAGCATTGTTAGTTGCAGGTGAAGTTGAAGATTGCTCCATGATGGACAGGGTTTATGTTTAGATATCACAATATCTCTTATATTATTAATGCATCTATATATTTGGTAAAGGGTGGAAGGCTCGGCCTTATGCCTGGTGTTTTGTTCCACTCTTGCCGCCCTAGTTTCCGTCATACCGGTGTTATGTTCCCGGATTTTGCGTTCCTAACGCTGTCGGGTGATTTATGGGACCCCTTGACAGTTCGCTTTGAATAAAACTCCTCCAGCAAGGCCCAACCTTGGTTTTACCATTTGCCTCACCACCACCTACCTTTCCTTGGGAGTAATTAACCCAAGGGTCATCTTTATTTTAGCCCCCCCGGACCAATGCTTGTCTAAGTGTTGGTCCAAACCGAGCGATGTCCGGCGCCCCCTGGGCAACCAGGGTCTATGCCAACCCGACGTCTTGCTCATCCGGTGTGCCCTGAGAAGGAGATATGTGCAGCTCCTATCGGGATTGTCGGCACAGCGGGCGGTCTTGCTGGTCTTGTTTTATCATTGTCGAAATGTCTTGTAAACCGGGATTCCTAGACTGATCGGGTCTTCCTGGGAGAAGGAATATCCTTCGTTGATCATGAGAGCTTATCATGGGCTAAGTTGGGACACCCCTGCAGGATAAACTTTCGAGAGCCGTGCCCGCGGTTATGTGGCAGATGGGAATTTGTTAATGTCCGGTTGTAGATAACTTGACACCAGATCCGAATTAAAACGCATCAACCGCGTGTGTAGCCGTGATGGTCTCTTCTCAGCGGAGTCCGGGAAGTGAACACGGTTTCTGTGTTATGTTTGACGTAAGTAGGTGTTCAGGATCACCTCTTGATCATTGCTAGCTTCACGACCATTCCGCTTGCTCTCTTCTCGCTCTTATTTGTGTTGGTTAGCCACCATATCATGCTTAGTCGCTGCTGCAACCTCACCACTTTACCCCTTCCTTTCCCGTTAAGCTTTGCTAGTCTTGATACCCATGGTAATGGGATTGCTGAGTCCTCGTGGCTCACAGATTACTACAACAACAGTTGCAGGTATAGGTTATGCGATGATCATGACGCGATAGCGATGCTTGCTTGTTTTGGAGTTCTTCTTCTCTTCTTCTTTGATCGGGGGATAGGTTCCAGGTCGGCAGCCTGGGCTAGCAGGGTGGATGTCGTTTGAGTTTCTGTTTTTGTTTCATCCGTAGTCGGATGGTGCTCTTATGTAAGATGATATTGTATTCGTGTGGCATTGTATGTCTTATGTATGTATCCCCATCTATTATGTAATGTTGATGTAATGATATCCACCTTGCAAAAGCGTCTTCAAGATGCGCTTCTATCCTTGGTGGGACCTTGAGTTCCTTTAGGATAGGGTCGCATCTAGGGCGTCTAAATTGGTATCGAGCACTAATTCTTTTCAATTTTTCTGTCAAATATATGTTTTATTTTTCAACTAAATTTAACCTATCAACAAGAGGGTCGGTTGGAATTTCCAGTTCACATACCTCCTAGAGAAAAACATCGATGTGACATTAGTTGGCATAATTGTCATAAACACTAAATAGCGCCCCGTGGACATGGATCCTTTCTTCCTCGATCAAACTTTTACTGTGGATCTAGCAAGGGCAGTGGCCGGAGAAAGGATATTTATCGATTAAAAGGAGGGCTGGGTCATATATATATGGAGTCGGACTCGAGAGAATCAGGAGGAGGAGTCCTAGTTGAGGGAGGAACAAGGAGGGGGATAGAACGACATGGATTCTTCTCTTCGATCACGCTGGCCGTCGGATGGACGGCCCTCGTCGGTCTATCTTCGCCGTAGTGCTCTCTCTTTAGTTTTGAAAAGTGGTGCCAACACTTTTTTTGAAAGGCGAGTGGTGCCTACACTTTATTGATCTAAGTGAGCATTAAGAGGAAACATGCTGGGTCGGAGAAGAAATGAGCCACAAGTGACGACCCTAATCAAGCAAAGGGAGTGTTTGGCTAGATTATGCGCATCAACATTCGACGCTCCACCTTCAAAAATAAAACTACAACTACTAAATTTGGACCTCGTAGTAGAATATCTCTAATGACTATCAAATAAGCTCCCCACTACCGTCTAGAATATCTTGTACCACGAATTTGCAGTCACACGCCACCACCAGGTGTTGAAGAGAAGGATCTTCTGCAAGTGCAAGAGCCTCATGACAGGCTGTAGCTTCCAACGCAACTGAGTCAGTGACTCCCGGAATAACCAACGCAGAAGAACCCAAATATAGTCCGTTCTGATCTCTACAAACAGCTGCCGCTGAACCTACGCCATTAATTAGCATTGGATGTCCCACGATCATTGAATTTTTGCAAATTGGTGGAGGGCCATTGGTGGAGGTTTCCATGCCGGCCGAGCTTGGAAGAGCGGGAATACGTGCAGGAGGTCTAGGTACTAAAGTACGAGACAATGCGCCGATACTTTCCAACTCCGAGATGAATCTCTTAACAAAACCATGTGTCGCTAAGGGAGACTAAAAAATATCCTCTTGAATCGCCTTACGTCTAGGAGTCCATATTGCCCAAAGGAGTGACCGCTACTTCCATGAATTGTGCATGCGATAATGAACCCTGTGCATGAAATATCCAATGTTTGGCACTAGGTTCTCTAGTCTCGGCCATTACTTTCACAATCTCCTCGTCCGCCAAAGACCACACGCAGCATGCTATTGAACATTCAATCAAGGAGTGTTGCGAGGAGTTGTTGTTACCACACAATTGGCAATTTTCCACAACACTCATATGCCAATGCTTCCGGACATCCTCCGTGGCAAAGATTGCCTAGCTAGTCTCCACAAAAAGGTTATTATCTTCGAAGGGATATAGTGTTCCACAATGATGTCCATCCTTTCTCTTCTCCTAAGTAATATGAAGCTGAAGCTCTATTGCCAAGCAAATCATCTCTTCTCTTTTCGTTTCGCAAGCATACCGTATGCTGATTTGGCCGTATAAAACCCTTCCTTTCAAACGGCCTCGCCCAAAAGTCTGTCATCGGGCTAGTAAATAGCGGAATGTTCTTAATAGCATTGACATCTGTTGGCAAGAAATGTTGCTCGAGAAGATAACTTTGCCAGAAGACCGTCGTAGTTTCAATCAACTCAGAAACTAACAACGGTGGGTTCTGTCCCAAGCATGCCAAAGGTTTAATACCAAAATCTCTCAGGGTCCAGTTATGTGACCACACGAATAGTGGGTTTTTCCAGAACCTACAGACATATATCGTTGTATGTTCAGTATTTGATGATTGAACATCAGTGTTATACTGTAAATTTGTAATTCAAATCAGCAAGCGTATATGGGCACTAAAATTCAGAAATAGGTGTAGAACACAAAATTTGAAGAGGCAAATCGAGGATGGTAAATCAGACTGACCTTGCAATCTGACGAACACGACGATATTGGGCTTGCCCTTCTTGGTGGCGAAGGCGAGCTTCCCGGGATCCAACACAGGGCAGAGTTCCATTTCGATGGCCTTCTACGAGGAGGTGTTTGTTGGTGCTCGCGTTCTTGTACCTCTTTTCCTCGGATACACCCTCGCCGCCGACCTCCTGGCGGCGCTACTGTCGCGTCTCCTTGTCCGCGGTGCAGATGGACTGGAGGGGGTAGAAAGGCGACCAGGCTAGGGAGGAGGTCGAGCAGCAACGGCTTGCAACGGAGGTGAGGTAGACGGAGAAGAAGGCGAGACGGCGGCGGCAACCCTAGAAATCCACCCGGGAAGGAAACGAGAGATATTTTTGGAGAGAAAAGGGTCTGGGGAGGTGTATACGCAACGAGAGGCGCCGTTTCTTTCTGCCTTTTTTCTTCTTGTACTGTTCCTAGACACGTGGCTTCGCTCATTGGTCGCCTCTTCCTGGAGGTTAATGCGTTTAATGCTGGGCTTGTAATCGGACATCACATGCACTAGAGCGTCTGTGCGCTTTTTGCTGCGCCGTCTTATATAAAACATTTTGATCACATGGTTGCAGTTACTCTTATCAATAAAGAAACATAAATTCAATGGACAAAAATATTTAAAACTTGAAACACCAATATCATGTATACAAACCTCACAAGTAAAGATTGTACTTCAAATGAAAGAATTAAGACTTAAAATACTAATAATACACCCTCTTATACTACATAACTATTATACAATGGTTGTCACATTGACAGGAAGCATTATTGAAAGTTCTCTATATTGTCAGTATTATATCTGTCATGCCTAACATTACTAATTTCCCCATTTTTGGTGAATTTTTTTCCATGAATCAAACAATTCCTCTAAGTTTTCTGTGTAAATTATGTACACTATGCACATTGGAGATATCTCCAAATATATTTTCGTAGTCGGTAGCGGAAGAATAAATCATCAAAAGACTCAAATTTGCAGAATTAATCACATCTATCACCATAGTACCATCTTTTGGTCAATTTTCTTTGGTCAGAATATTTCTGTAGTAACTAAAACATGGAAATATCTTGATCTTCAACAGTTTCATAAAAATATTTCTGTAAAGTGGAATGTTATCCAGACAAAGTTTCAATGGCCTTACTAAGATGAACGTTATCCAAACAAGGTGTTTTCTAATTCCTAAGACGGACGTTATCCGCACAAAGTGTTTTTTAATCAAAATACGATATGTGTTCTCATACCGATTAGAACCATAATTAGCATTAGAACAAAATACAAAAAATTAATAAAGAACGACCAGCATAAAGATTCAATGTGTATATAAAATAACACAAACTAAGTCATCTTAATTAATAAAGAACGACCAGCACAAAGATTCAATGTGTAGATACAATAACACAAAGTAAGTCATGTTAATTATTAAAGAACGACCAGCACAAAGATTCAACATGTAGATATAATAACACAAAGTACAGCGCAACCAAGCATAGGGTTGGAGAATCTGCATCTGAAACACACTTGAAATGTTAAATCAACCTAGATAATAGGAGTAAATTTCAGCCGAATTGATAAATTTACCTCAAGCATCATGGGCAGCAAGCAATGCAGGTTGCATCCACACAAGCAAGATGGTTGTACTACTACCCACAGCCACCATTGTTGCAATGGGAGTCCAGAACTTAAATAAGACGGCACGGAGGAATCGATACAATCCTTTCTGTACAGTTCAGGTATACATGAATAAAAAATATAAACTGAAAAGTATATAGGTAGCCCAAAACAATATAAGAGCTTGAAGAAAGCACACCCATAGGTTTGCCAAATTGAGAACCTGACAGTAATGGTTAGATACCATATATTTGTGATGTACCTTAAGCTAAGCATAAAAATATGTAGGGTAACAGAAAAGATCGGCAACTTGGTAACCCATGGTAAAACGATAATTAGCAGGACCCAATGAAGAAAATGAAGATATTTCAGGACCCAATATTGTAGGTATCATAACCACATTTATCAAATACAAAAGTTCCAAGTTCTATTCAATAGTGTGTGAGGAGCTCCAGTTGTATACAACTAAGCTGATAAGGGAACACTTGCATTACCAGTCCACCACTATTTACTTCCCTCTACTAACACCGTCAGAAAGAGATAAGAGATGTGGAAGTTGCTCACAAAAAACTAATTTGGCTGCACAAAACATTGACCAAACTGCAAAACCAATGGGCCTGGTGCTGATAGTTCAGGCGAGCCAATGGGGATAATTTGAGACATCATATAGTGACAAATCTCACGGCAAAGCATGTTGCATTATAAGCTTCAATGGTACACTGATCACTTTGGTTGGTCAATATATAATGCGAATGTTTGCATTATAAACTTTATTATTAATGGTACACTGATTGCTTTGTACGGGGAATATTTAGATGTGTGCTTACAAATGTGTGAAATGGTGGACGCGTGGCGATAAAAAAATACCAAAAGGAGCTTGCCAGTGATTCATGCTACATGAACTGCAGGTGCATACAGGGAGAGGATGAAACAGGAGCTCTCGCGGGGCTCCTTTCCTGGGAGCGATGCAAGATGACCTCCCTCTAGCCATACGCCGCTGATATGTGCGCCGAGGAGGGCATCATTGGCCTGCGGTGCCGTGCCGCTGGAAGCCGGGGGTCGAGCTTGTCTCCCAAAGCACCTCACCCCCGCCGTGCCGCGGGGAGCCGCCCCGAGGCTGAGAACCATGCGCCTACGCTGCCACGCCGTCGCCCCAAAATAGTAGCCGAGGGAGCTGCCCCACGCACCGGCTGCTGGTTGCCGCCGCCGCCGTTGCGTTAGGCATCAGCGCGGCGATGTGCGGCCACCTTTCTGCGAGGAGTGGGGCATGGGGTCGGCGCGGGCTTGGAGGTGTTTGCCTGAGGAAGCTCCTGTCGCGGCCGTCAGCTATCACCGGAACCCTAACCACCTCTCGTCGACGCGCACTCGTTTGGTCGGGTGGAAATGAGAACACGGAACCAGGTGTGAACGGGGCTTCCTCGCTTTTGACTGGAAAGATCCATCTTGCTTTCTCACACTGACATACAGGGTCCACACGCTGCCCAAACACCCGATGCATCACATGCCGGTAATTCCTCCGCCCAGCTATCCACATACAACCGCCTAGGACACGTGCCCACACAGTCAACGCGCAAATCGCGGATGCCATCCGACTAATATCACCCCCTGTAACACGGGACCCACCCGACTCCCACCACCCTCGATTCACCCGGATGCTCCTAATACAGGGAGCTTAGTAACTGTACTGATTACAACGGTAGGTAGATAAACAACATATATATATTAAAGTAGTATATACTACAGGGAGAAATGATAATGCTGGAACAGTTGGGATTAAGTCGCTGTCTTGTTCTAAAAATGTGTTCCCCTTGTAAGCAAAATATGTGCCTTGCATGAATAATCAGATACATGCCAAAAGTGCATGATGCCAACAGAATCAGCCATCACATTGATAGATGAAATTTTGACACATGACCAGCGATGAGTAGCAATCACAAAGGTGCTGGACCAGAGAAAACAACATCATACTCCCTCCGGTCCTTTTTAGTTCGCATACAAGGTTTGTTTGAAGCCAACCCTCGTAAAGTTTGACCAACTTTATATAAAAAATACGAACATCCACGATGTGAAATCATTATCATTATATGCGTCGTGACTTAATTTTTTTTTTCAAAACGGAGGCAAAAGCTTTGCCTTATCGATTAATTAAGAAGAAGAGAATTGCACAGTTAATTAAGAGAAAACCGGGCGAAAACCAATACAAACTTAGCACGGACTAGCTACTCACGTGACAAGAAACCCACAACCGCACATGCGACTCCTGCCAGACTCTCTGATTACACAACATCCACAAACCACGACATTGTTACTACGCCATGTGAACCCCGACAAGAACACCTCGACAGAAGACATCAAACACCTTCCAACCCACAAGGACAACCCAATCCAAAAGGATGGGCCAAGAGACTAAAGATCATCCATCAAGCAGCCAGAGACGCCTTGCCTATGGCGCTACTCTTGCCTTTGCCCCCCTTCTTTTGTTTCCCTCTCATTGGTGTCCCAGTCAGGAGGCAAGCAATCGACCTGCCCAAACCAGGTCTAGCAACATCCACACTAGCGAGCAAGTCACAAAGTGTTTTTGCGAAGAGAGCATCTGGATTTGGAGTAGGTGCAACCACACTTGGCTCAATGGTCATGTCACTCACATGCGTCACCTGCTCGATGGTCGCAGGCGAGGGAAGGGGACCACCATCTAAAACTCCGCGCTCCAAGACACCGAGAGGTAGGGTGGCTGGCGCCTGACACCCAATGGACTTGGGCGAGCGAGAGATTGCAACATCCAAATCATCAAACCCCTCGGCATCAAGAATCTGGCTAGACTCTAGGGGTGATGATGGCGGTAAAGCCACAATCGAGATCTCGGGAGGGTCTACCTTCAGTTGTTCGACAGATAGAGGCAGAACCGAGCCCCACACAACTCCTGCAGCTCTGGCATGATCTGCAGCACCGGAGTAACAACCACATCATTGTCCAGTCCCTCAGAGGCTGACACCGGCAAACATGCTCTAGCACGAGGGGAAAAACGACCATGAAGCTCGGCTCCCTTCTCGACCTCAAAGTTGTCATCAGGCACAACCAAAGGGCGCAATACGTCAGTAGTCTGCAACACAGGTGGCACCATGGAGAGCTCGCCTAGTGCAGCCTCAACACGCTCCATGAAGCTCTCCATCCGCAGCATCCAACCATGCATGGAGTCAATGACATCACGCAGAGGCTGGACCGTCTCCTCAAGCTGGAAGGAAGCCATACCAAGGATCTCGAGGCGTAGCAACTCAGCTGCCGCTCCAAGGCGGGCCGCATTGGGATATCCGTCGAGGCCACAAAGCCAGCAGGAGCAGCAACGATCGCCGCCCACGAATCATGACAAAATGTCTTCGAGAGGGGCGAGGCTTCTTTCTGGACCTTGCAAGGAGCTGGAGCTTGTTGGTGTCTGATGGGGAGGCGTGGCAACGGCGACACGGTAGGGCTTTCCAAGAAGCTGAGGGGACGTCAAGCATTGCGACACTCGATGACCATTCTCGAGTAACCGAGAACACCTAAAAGGATCTCGGCAAACCGCTGCACGGTGACCAGGAAGGAGGCATGTGCAACATCTACCATGAAGCCAAGCAGGGAAAGGACGCGGAGCCAATGCTGGACTAGTGAGTCCGGGCGTTGCACATTGTGCCGCGGCAATATTCCTACCAACCTCCACACGTCCCGTCCGACCGAGTAGGCGGAACCGAGGATTTGGTAGTTGCCGACGGTGTCTGCGGAGCCAATTCATCGTCATCCACGTCTTCTTTGTCGGCAAGGGAATTTTCATGTTGTATAACTTTAGCATTGTAGATGTTGATACTTCTTTATATAAATATGGTCAAACTTTATGAAGTTTGACTTCAAACAATTATTATATGCAGAGTAAAAGGACCGGAAGGAATACCACACATCCTATTCTTTCTTTTGTCTTCTTTTTTGAGATAGAAAAATCCTACTCTAGGTCCATAGGATCCATGGTGTCATCCCCTTGTTCCACTTGGGCGTTCTGCAGATTTTGTTCACTTGAGCTCCCATACATCAACGGGACAGCACGCAGCAGCTTCTTTTTAGCGGAACCAGGCAACACCATCCCAGGTCTTTTCATGTTACCCTTTTCAGCTGCACAACAAAACATTCCCAATGTTAAGAATGACGAGTCGAAACTAGTAGCTCAAGACTGCCAATGCTAAATATAGGCCAGATTGACCAGGCCAGCTAGAATAAATTCCAATTAGAGAATTAATGTAGCGACAGCCAGGTGATGTGTTCTTTTTTGCGTGTCCATTTTGATGTTATAGAACACCGTAGATTTCGTTATGATGTTTAGCTCCAGACCAGAGTCTTAGGCCTGCAATTACTCCATAAGTCCTATAATATAAGATGTTATTACAACCAGCGTACTCATATATATATATCTATTGGTTGTAGGAATATCTTCTATTATGGGCCAGAGGGATTACATTTTTCTGGACCTCGCGTTAACAGGGCCATCACCGGAGCAAAAGGATTACATAAGTCTCTCAACAGAAATGGACTTGAAACGGTAAATAATGGTGAGACAGGCCAGGGATGATGTCATTAATTACCTGGTGGAGTCAGATACTTGGAGATGGTGGTTGGGATGTAGGTGAACTCCAAGCTGTGCCTGTTGCGTGGTCTAAACTCAGTAACTCCTTGCAACACCTTCTTCTTTGTGTTGACAGCAACCACCCATGCCTCCTCCTCCATCTCATCGATCTTGGCCATGAAGTAGACGAGATCGTCACCGTCATCACCCAAGTTGATTGTGGGGTGACCAATGTGGAGCCTCTCCAAGGTTGTGGCAGCACCACTATGTTCCTGATCTGTTGGCAACCAAGGCAGCAATGGTGCCATGTCCGCAGGGACGGTGATATCAGAAGCACTGAGCTTGCAGTCCATGGTCCAGCGGGAGGTGACAGTCCTGCTCCACCTGAGGACCGTCCAGCCATCTGAAAAGTAGGTGCCGTGAAGCCGGGTTGGGCGAGCCCCCGGCCGGACCTGGATCTGTACCTCGACATACTCAATGCGATCATGGACCACAGCAACGGTGCGATAACGTGTTGTGGTACCACGGAGAATGTTGCGCGGCTTAACCGGACCATCATCTGGCAGCGGGATGTATCGAATCAGTCGCGTAGTGGTGGAGCTGTCCTCCTTCCCTCCCAAGACGTCGCAGAGGGCAATACCACGCTCAAGGTCAACCCATCCCATGGTGCCAGCATCTCCCCCGATGGTGACGGCGATTTGGGATTGATGTGAAGCAAGCAGGAAATTATGTTTCTTGCCCTTTAGAACCGCGGTCTTGCGGTCCCATGTCTTATCCTGGGAGTCGTACGTGTAGAGGTTGTAGCGGCTCCCTTGGCGTTCGATGTCATGAGTACGGAGAGCGGCGATCTTGTAGCCGTCCAAGTCGTGGCGGCGGTAGGGCAGGAGACCAACCTCATTGTTATGGAAGTAGTACGGGGCAGCGTGACAGAAGAGGGCTGGCTCAGGAATAATGATGCGCTCGAGCATCGGCGGCACCCCACGAGCAGCGTCGGGGGCCCGGTAGATGTAGTAGTCGTGCTTGATCCGGTGATCGCCGTACGTCAAGAGAAGCAGGGCGAGGTCCCCCGCCGTCGCAACCATTTGAGGCTCGGAGCTGAAGCTGGTGGCATGTGCGTTGGTGCAGGAGACGCAGAAGAAGGAGACGCGCGGCGGCCGGGCGATGAAGAAGCTGACCTGCATCTCGTCGCCGTCCCTGGTGTGGGAATACGCGGTGGTGTGGTTCTGCTCGTCGACGATGTAGGCGGATCGGTCGACGAGGGCTTGTTCCGCTCTACTACAAGCTGCATCGCTGGGTTGTGGTGGAGCCTGTGGAGGCAGCCGCAGAGAGGCGTCCAAATAGCGCCGCATCGTGGATGAGAGCCAAGAAAGTTTGATCCTTTCTTTCTCGATCGATCAAACTTTTGCTGTGGATCTCATCTAGGCAGTCGCGGGAAAAGGATATTTATCGATGGATGAAAAGGAGGGCTGGGTCATATGGATATGGTGTCGGACTCGGAGAATCAGGAGGGAGGAGTTGTAGATTGTAGCTGAGGGACGAACGAGGAGGGGGGACTAATTAATCCACTGGCGGCGGCGGATCACGAAAACGAGGGACCGAAACATCCAGCTAGTCCTTCTCCTCTTCTATCGTGCTGGCCGTCGGATGGACGGCCCTCGTCGGTCTATCTTCGCCCAAAACTGCTACACTTACGTAAACGTTTCTTTCCTTTCCAACTAATCATCTCCCCCTCTGATTTTCATGGGGTAACTTTCTTAAGTAGTTTTACGTAGGTGTAGCAAAGCTCATCTTCGCCTCTTCCTTGGCTGGGTGCAAACCCTACCACCGTACTGCTCTCTCACTTTCTCTCTCTTTAGCCGGCGAGCAGTCCCGCGAAAGAAATCCTTGAAGCCTCCATGCCCCCCGCCATCGCCAAGCTGGTGAATGAACTTGACGACGCAGTCTTCAGTCTTTCGATGTCATAGGCCAGGCCAGCTCCCTCACCAACGATATCCATGCCTTCACTTGGACATCTGGATCATCTAGCATGGCATACTTCTGGATGGCGGTATGCATGCTAGTCAGCTCGGATATGAGGGAGCGGATCTCACGACGAACGCCTTTCCGGCGGCCGCACTCACCGGCGAGCAAAGCGGTGAGCTTCACCAGCAGGGGACCCAATGCGCCCAACGAGGCGCTCACCACCGACGCCATCGGTCTCTTATTAGCTATAGTCTCTCTTGTGTGTGTGTGTGTGTGATGAGAGTGGGAGAACTTAGACAAGAAGAACCCAGATGACCAAGCAATAGGGGCATACCAAGACCAGTTCCAAGCTTCTCCTCGTCGCACATAACCATCGGTGGCATGTACATTTGGTCAACACGGCTAACGCGCCGCTAGCATGTGCACAACGCAACTGGGGCTGGGCCCGAGTAAGTTAATAACATCTTATGTCAGGTCACAACATGGAGAGAGTGAGAGAGCCTCATTAGCAGTAATGAATTCAGGTTAGTATATAAAACCGAGGCAGAGCTTTTGGCCCTCAAGCGTTCATCTCGACAGCCACTTGTACTACATATTATACCTTTCTTTTCCGGTTGATACTACTCCCTTCGTCCGGAAATACTTGTCGCGGAAATGGATATAAATAGATGCATCTAAAACTAAAATACGTCTAGATACATCCATTCCTCCGACAAGTATTTCCGGACGGAGGGAGTACATATTATACTTAGACTGGGGTTTTTGTGCTGGCCACGCATAAGCGAATCTCATGCAAGCATCATAGCTGGATTCAAACCTCAGTTTGTCAACGGTGACAACTGCACCGCCTCCATGTTTATGGGCAAAACATTTTGCCCATTTTGTAAAAGAAAAATTCAAACATTAGCTCTTCATCCCTGTCCTATCTACAAATGGGCAAAATTTCACCGTTGACAAACTGAGGTTTGAATCCAACCGAATCTCATGTTAACAATGGGTGACAACTGAATCTCATGCAAGCATATAGCTGGATTCAACACCTCATCTTGTCGCCTTCTCTAAAACAATACTAGTCTGCAAACGCCCCATTTCAGATTCAACTTTGAATTGTTTCTGCCATGATGTGCCTTAGCTGTTTTATGTTGTGAAAAATAAAACCAGCAGCCGTCTAGTCAAAACAATGGTATCAAAAAAAATAATTATGTTAATACCTGTCGATGCATTTCAGCGCACAAACTTGCACCAACTTTGTTCACGTGTAGCTGCAGCTCAACAACTGAAACAGACATAGTTGGCAGGATTAGGGCATATATAACGTCTCCCATTGGGCCTCCCTGCATACACCGCAATATACAGAAGAAACAGCAGAACCATTCCAAATCAGTATTATAATTGTATAGGCTAGGTATGAAAGGATCATTTCTTGACTATACCACCAATATGCACATCCTTCTCAGTTACTTTCTAGGTTTAACATCAGGCCGGACTAGAAATTTCTATGACGTTGCCATGCGTTCGAGGGTATTGCCAAATATCTATTGTTGGAGACAGGTCATCGAAAAAAAGTCAAATTTAGGCAGAATGATGTAGAAAAACAATTGTGATTATATTGCTGTTTAAGTGTTTGTACATAGACGAGGGGAGTAACATGCGTTACTTGTGAACAAAAAGAACACTCAGGAAATCCAATCACCCATGATAGTGCTAACAAACATAGAGATCAACTACAGACTGGCAGGTTGATATATCTGCAAGAGATAGATGATATAGCAGCCGATTCAAGAATCTGGCGGCGGCTCAAGTGGGAAATGTGGAATATCTCTAGGAGCCTCAGATGTCCGTATCAACTCCATAATAAAGAACCTAAAACGTGGTGAACTTCATGCGCCTACCACTTCCTGTTCAGCAAGATTGTTGAGTATATTGTGTACGTGTATATGTGTGTGTAGGGCCCACCTCCTGTTTTTCCTGTATAGTTGAGGTTGGTGGCCCACCTCTGTACTTATATATACGTGCCTGGTGCACCGATCAATACATCGCGATTGCACAGCCATAATCTGTCTCTCCACATGGTATCTATCGCAGTACGGTCCTAACCCTAGCCGCCGCCGCCGCCGCGCACCTCCGCGCCGCCGCCGCCGCCGCCGCCGCCGCCGCCTCCGCCGCCGCCGTCACCAGCCGCCACCGCCGCCGCAAGTCACCGCCGCCGCCCGCCCACCACGCCGCCGCCGCCGCCTCCCGTCCCCGAGCCGCCGCTGCAGCTCCGCTTCCGCTCCACCACCGCCGCACCCGCCCGCCCGTCCGCCGCCGCCGCCGCCTCGGTCGAGCCGCCGCCGCCGCCGCCCTCCCAACCCGCGCGCGCTCCCAACCCACGCGCACACATCACCAAGGCGCGCCCTAACCCCACCACCACCGCCATCATGAGCTCCTCCTCCTCTACTGTCTCCAACCCGTCGCGCGGTCCCGACGTCACCCTCGTCGCGATCTCAACATCCATGAGCGCGTCCCGGTCAAACTTGACCACACCACCGCCTCCTACTCCGCGTGGAAGCGGTATTTTTCGCTCGTGTTCCGTGAGTACCTCCTTCACGGCCACGTGGACGGCACCGTGGACTCCGCGCTCATGATCCACGACGAGAGTGGATGATCCTCGACGCCACCATCATCCGCTGGTTCTACCTCACCATCTCCAGCGACATCTTCCACACCGTGGTGAACGACGAGGACGACGCCCATGCGGTCTGGACCAAGCTCAACGGCCTCTTCACCGACAATCGGCTGCAGCGCAAGGTCCTCCTCTATGGTGAGTTTTATGGGTGCCAGCAACTTGACTCGTCCATCGATGATTTTTGCATGCGCCTCAAGAAGCTCGCCGATGAGCTCCGTGATCTGGGGGAGAAGATCGGCGACGAGCTCCTCATCAGCATCCTCTCCGGCGGCCTCAACGAGGACTTCGGGAACGCCGCCTCCAACCTCACCCTCATCCCGGAGCCCACCTTTGGCAAGGTGGTCGCGTACCTCAAGCTGGAGGAACGCCGGATGCGGGCGGCCCGGACGCGCGCCACCCACATCGCCCTTGTTGCCGGCACCCGCGGGGGTTCGGCCCCGCCACAGCCGCCAGACGCCGCCCCAGCGGCGGCGCCGCTTCCGCCGGGCTTCCCGCCCGCCCGCCGCCCCTTCCGCCGCCACCGGGCGGCCAATGAAGGAGGTCGCGTCGCGGCGGCCGGGTGGCCGCAAGCGAGGCGGCGGCGGTAGCGATGGCGGTGCTCGTCGAGGAGCGCCACGCCAGCGGCAGCAGGCTCCTCGGCGGCGGCCGTGGTACGCGCGGTCGAACCGTGGACCGGCGTCGTCCACGCCTACTCCATGCCGGTTCCACGGCCCCTACTCCGGGTCTTCTCGGCCCCGGCCTCCGTCACACCAGGCGTATTACGCGCGCCGCAGCCTATGCGGCGCCCTACGGCAACAGCCGCCGCCAGCGGCCGCCGCCGCTTCTGCCCGACGTCTGCGCCGTCCCTCCCACCGGCGCCGTGGGACCCGGCTCTCCTGGCGGCTCTCCACACCGCCCCCTCCCCGTCCAGCTACACCGGCGGCGGCGATTGGTAGATGGACAGTGGCGCCACCGCTCATATGGCGGCGTACCCCGGTAACCTCCATACTGCTCACCCTGTCCACACCTCCAACCGCATTACCGTCGGTGACGGTTCTTCTCTTCCTATCACCCATATTGGACATACATATTTTCCGTCTAACTCCACTCCTATATCCATGTCTAATATTCTTGTTTCTCCTGATCTTATTAAAAATCTTGTTTCCGTTCGTTCTCATACACATGAAAATCCGGTGACCGTTGAATTTGACGATCGTGGTTTTTCTGTTATGACGCCGCCGCGGATGGTGCTCCACCGATGTGACAGCCCGACGAGCTCTACCGGTTCACTCCGCCGCCTCCACCACTTCCGCCGCCCTGCCGCTCTCGCCACCGGAGTGGATCTCTGCACGCTTCGCTTGGGTCATCCTAATCATGCCACCCTTCGCCACATACTTCGGAGTTTTTCTTTCACGTGTAATAAGAACGAGGATCACTCGTGTCATGCATGTCGCCTCGGCAAACATGCTCGCCTTCCGTTTAGGGCTTCTTCCTTTGTTGCATCGTACCCGTTTGAGTTGATTCATAGTGATGTTTGGACATCTCCTGTTGCCAGTAACACGGGCTTTCTTTATTATCTTGTTATCCTTAATGATTTTTCGCATTATGTGTGGACCTTCC
The DNA here is from genome assembly GCA_021437245.1 of Aegilops speltoides. Taxonomy (NCBI): domain Eukaryota; kingdom Viridiplantae; phylum Streptophyta; class Magnoliopsida; order Poales; family Poaceae; genus Aegilops; species Aegilops speltoides. The sequence continues at coordinate 10,681,712 of CM038141.1, read as the reverse complement.
CGTTGCGCCGCAAGTCGGACGTTATCTCCACTCTTGTCGGTTTCTACTCTTATGTCCGCACGCAGTTTGGCCGGCCCATTCTTGCGTTGCAGACAAACAACGGGAAGGAGTTCGACAACACCGCTGTCCGCGATCTTCTCGCCACACATGGCACGATTTTTCGTCTCACTTGCCCGTACACCTCGCAACAGAACGGTCGTGCTGAGCGCATCATTCGCACTCTCAATGACTACGTTCGGACTCTTCTCTTTCACGCCAATGTGCCCCCGCGCTTTTGGCCTGACGCTCTAGCCACCGCTTCTCTTCTCATAAACATCCGTCCATGTCGTACTCGCGGGAACTTTACACCTCACCATCTTCTATTAAGTGCACCCCCCCTCTTATGAAGGGCTTCGCATCTTCGGCTGCCTGTGCTACCCTAGCATCGCTGCCACTGCGCCTCATAAGCTCGCACCCCGCTCCGTCGCCTGCATCTTTCTCGGCTACCCACCTAACACTAAGGGCTACCGCTGCTACGATCCAGTCTCTCACCGTGTTTTCACCTCCCGACACGTTTACTTTGATGAGATGGTCTTCCCGTTTCAGCAGCAGGCACCCCTCGTCGTCTCGTCACCGCCGGCCACTGGCGGCCCTTCGACGACCTCGTCAGGTGGACGAGCACGCCTGGTTCGTGGACCGCCTCCGGGCTTTGGCGGTCCACGGGCCCTCCTGCCGGCGCCCTCCACGGCCGGCGCCCGCCTTCACCCGCCGCCCCGACTTCGGCGCCGCGGTCGGCGCCTCTTCGCCCGCTCCATCGCCGGCCGTCTCACCGGCTGCCTCGCCCGGCCTCGCCGCCCCGTCGCCGCCACTTCACCCGCCGCCCCAACTCGGGCGCCGCGGTCGAGCACCTCCTCGCCGGGCTGCGGCGCCGGCATCGACATCGGCGGTGGCGCCAGCCCTCTCGCCCGGCTGCCTCGCCCGCCCGGTGGCCCTAACCGCCTGTCACCGTGTCTCGCGCCGCATTCATCGCCGAGCCTCCGTACTCGCGCACGAGTACGTCCTCGCCCGCTGCCGCGGAGCCGTCACCCATTCCTGCGTCCACCGCGCCGCCCTCGTGATCCTCACGGCTTGCGGCGATGCAGAAGAGTTTGACGCTCTCGGCGGAACCGCACTGGACTCGGTGCCCGGCCTCCTCGCGCCAACGTCATCACCGCAAGTGGGTCTTTCGTCATAAGACCCGCTCGACGGTTCACTTGAGCGCTACAAGGCTCGCTGGGTGGTCGCGGTTTCGCCAAATACCGGAGTCGATTTCACGGAGACGTTGCCCGGTTGTCAAACCGGCACGATCCGCACTGTCCTCCAGCTCGCCATCTCTCGCGGCTGGCCCGTTCACCAGATGGATGTCTCCAACGCCTTCCTCCACGGCCATCTTGAGGAGCAGGTGTTTTGTGAGCAACCCACCGGTTTCGTCGATGCCTCATTGCCCGGCCATGTGTGCCTGCTATCGCGCTCTCTTTACGGGCTTAAGCACGCACCCCGCACCTGGTACCAGCGGATCGCCGGGTTTCTTCAGACACTGGGCTTCAGCGTCACTCGCTCGAGCGCCTCACCGTTTGTCTACCGCCACGGTGACACGATCGCATATTTGCTGCTCTCGTCGACGACATCATCCTCGACAGCCTCCTCCGCAGCCGTTCTTCAGAGATCACTCTACGGCTGCGTGGCGAGTTCGCTATCAAGGACTTGGGTGCTCTCCATTACTTCCTTGGCATTGAGGTCGTTCGGCGCCGGGCGGCTTCTTTCTTCATCAACAAGTATGCCCATGAGCTTCTTGGCGCTGGGCATGCTCAATCGCCATCCGGTTGCTACTCCTGCTGACACGAAGGCCAAGGTTTCGCTCTTGAGGGTTCGCTGCGTCGGATGCTCCATTCTACCGGTCCATTGTCGGCGCTCTTGATGCCAGACTCTCACCAGACCGGATCTTCAGTATGCTGTCCAGCAGGTGTATCTCCACTTGCACGCCCCTCGCGATTCTCACTGGACTCTCGTGAAGCGGATCCTCCGCTACATCCGCGGCACGATGTCCCTTGGGTTGACACTCACGGCGTCCACTTCTTTGGAGATGGTGGCTTACTCCGATGCAGACTGGGTCGGCTGCCCCGACACTCGCCGGTCCACCTCTGGCTACTGCGTCTACCTCGGTCCTTCCCTCGTCTCGTGGTCGTCCAAGCGACAACCCACGGTTTCGCGCTCTAGCGCCGAGGCTGAGTACCGAGCTGTGGCCAACGCTGTCGCCGAGTGCACCTGGCTTCGATAGCCATTTCAGAGCTACATCACGATGTCTCCCGAGCTACGGTTGTCTCATCGCGACAACGTCTCTGCGGTGTACCTCTCCGCCAACCCGTTCATCATCGCCGGACGAAACACATCGAGCTGGACATTCACTTTGTGCGCGAAAGGTGGCTCTTGGGCGCATGCGGGTTCTCCATGTGCCGATCGCTCGGCAGATTCGCCGATGTGATGACGAAGGACTGCCGACTTCCACCTTTGAGCAGTTTCGTTCCGATCTCTGCGTCATTGGCGCCGCTCGATCATGGGGGTGTTGAGTATATTGTGTACGTGTATATGTGTGTGTAGGGCCCACCTCCTGTTTTTCCTCAGATAGTTGAGGTTGTGGCCACCTCTCATTTTATATATACGCGCTTGCACAGACCGATCAATACATCGCGATTGCACAGCCATCATCTGTCTCTCCACAAAGATAATGACACCCACCGAGTTGGAATAGACAGCTTCAGATTAAAGTTAGCACTAAAAGTGTTCAAACAACAACTTTACCCAGCATGACGCTCCATAGGTAGTAATTTTTCTTCGCCAAGAACAAAACCAGCTGCTTTTTAGAGACAAAATTATGGAGTCAAGGATAATGGGCAAACACATGCCGACACATTTCTAATCTAAAAATCAAAAAAGATTAGGAAATCTTGCCTCAGCTTGCACCAACTCTGGATGCACGCTCAACCACCGAAACAGGCATGGATGGCAGGATTAGGGGACAGCCTAATCATTGCACCTCCAAACACACACTCGATCCAGAATTATGGAAGAAACATCATAATCATTCCCGTTCAGTGGTTGCATTATACTTGGTAATGTAGCATGCCTGAAAGGAGCATTTCTTGGTATGATGGTTGGTCAATTTACCAGACGAAATCTGCAGCAAAACATGTAGAAGCAGCAGCAGCAGCAGCAGCAGCACTTCTAATACTACTTACTGCAAAGATAACAAACTGATGAAAGACCTTAGAACTTACTCCCTCTGTAAAGAAATATAAGAACGTTTAGATCACTATTTTAGTAATCTATATGCTTTTATATTTCTTTACAGAGGGAGTACTGCAAAAGGTAGCCAGCCATTCAGAATATTATACAAGCTTTTGAGATACCAAAGACTGCATAAGACCTGGGAATCCTTGCATTGTAAGCCTTTCCTTGGGATGTGATTCGAACCATCGTTCCATAGTGCAGCAGCACTCTATTTGAACTTTTAGAAGCACGTACAACGTCAGCACACGGGCATCTGCTGAACTTTTAGAGGGAATCTGACCTGAGTCTAGCCTGACACGACGAGAACCGGCCGTTTTTTGTTTTTGTTTTCTGTGTTGATTTTCCTTTTGGTATCAGTTTTCTGTGCCTTTTACCTTTTTTTAACACATGTACACTTTTTGTCATATACTACATACATTTTCGAATGTATCAGACACATTATTTTATACATGTTTAACATTTTTAATACATGATCAATTTTTTCAAATATATGTCTGATCTCTAATTTTTTATATGAATTGTACGTTTTTCTATACATAAAAATCATTTTTAATATAGGTTTCACATTTCTAAATACATGATTAATATTTTTCCAAATATATTTGTGAGCATTTTTTATATGTATTAAAAAATCAAATACATGTTGAAGATTTTTTTTCAATTGTAAAAAAACATTTATTTCATCAAGGTGACCATTGTATAAATATTTTTTTAATGTCACAAACACATTACTGTGAATACGTGAATTGTTTTTAAAATAGCACATACATATTATTTTGAATGCAGGGTCATGTTATTTTATTATGTGATTATTATTTTAGATTGTACAAACATTTTTTAAATGTCACATATATTTTTTGAAATACAAGAATATTTATTAAATGTCGCAACATTTTTTAATGTTTCAAAAAGTTAAAGGTGCGCTACATTTATTACCACTCCGTTAACACATTTTTGAATGTGCAATTAACAAATTTTTTTTAAAATTCTAGTATTTTTTTTTCTACTTTGGATATATAAGTAAAAGCATAAAAGAAGGGGAAAAAAACTCAGGGGTGAATACAGACGACGCTCGGTGCATTAAATAGAAGAACAAACACACACAGCCACCGCACATGGGCCGGCCAGTTTGTGTTGCTAATTGTTCCTTCGCATGTACGTTGTTTCAGTTTTACGATGTTTCAAGTGCTTTTTTTGCTGTACTTTGCATAAGCACACGAGCATTTTTCCTAAGAAGTGAATCTTTTTTGGACTTTGCAATTTATAAAAACTGAATTGTTTTTGGATTTTCTTTAAATATGAGCACTTTATATAATATTTTATTCAAAATAAATAAGTGAGGGATATTTAAAATTACATACTCAAAACATGAGTACTATCTAGAAACTTGTGAATATTCTAAATAAAACTTTTGAATATTTTGTCAGGTGTGCATTTTATATTTTGTAATATTATTCAAATTCATGAATCATTTTCTAATTTGGTGAAAATTTATTCAAAAGTCGTATTTTAAAAAGATAAAATATAAAATACAAATAAAAGGAAAAGGAGGGAAAAACTTTAAGAAAATTGGTGAAAAATAAATAAATCGGGACATGACTGAAAGAACCACCAAAGGCCACTCAAAAGCCAATAGCTAGCGAGAAAACGTGTAAAACAATTTGCCCCTCAGTAACTACTGGTGTGGCCCATAACGTGATGTCGAATAGGATTGCCCATTGTTTCCGCCCTAACCGGATGCGAAAGTAGTGTTAACAGGCCCCTCAGTATGAAAAACTGTGTCAATCGGCCAGCCTTGGGGCTGAAGGTATAACTATCATGCCATCATCCAATTAGTGATTTTTTGTTGCTATTTTCTTGTCTTGAAAAAAATCCAATTAGTGGTTGATGTTCTCAAAAATAATAATCAGTGATTAGTTTTCAATGATCTGATAAATGGATAACTCCGGCCAACACAGGCAAGCCACAGCTGTACCCTTTTTGACAAGAGTATCAGTACGTCCTCACTGTCACAGCCTATTGGCCCATTCCTCTGCATGCTGCTTTTAGTGAACTTTCTCTCTTTGTTTGCAATGACAGCTTCTTCCGTACTACTACATAGTTTCCATTTTTATTTTATTTTTGCGGAGGACTTACATAGTTTCCATTGAACTTCCATCCATTGTAGTACCTCGTGTTGAACATTAATTGACCCACCAAATCTAGAAGATCTGAACACTAATCCAATTCAACCTCGTCATTTACTCGGTCTATCAACTTTTGTCCTAAAAAAACACCATTCCTAATTAAGCAAAAAAGTGCAGCACATGAACAAAGACAGTCCATGTACTCATCAAAAACATATTTTTTGAAAAAGCGCATACATTTTTTAAAATACATGATTAACATTGTTAGTGTAGACATAAAACATTTTTTGAATACACGATGTACATTTTCTATTAATAATTGTTTTGGGAACATTTTTTCTAATACATGGTGTACATTTTTTTATGGTAATAAAGATTTTTTTTATATATAATTGCATGAACATTTTTTAAGTACATGATTGACATTGTTTCAAACATAGGTTTTTTATATCTACTATCTCAATACACATTTGTACTTCTATTCTGTGCATCAGGAACATTTTCTCATACACATTTAACATTTGCAAAATACATGATTAACTTCTATGAAACTTATATTTTGTATGTCTAATCTTTTCATAACATTGTACAATTTATGTATACATCGGGAATATTTTTTAACACAAGTTTAACATTTTTCAAATACAGTATTGACATTTTTTAAAAATTATTTTTTGTCTACTTTTTCATACATATTGTAAGTTATTTATATACACGATTAACACTTCTCAAACACGTGACAAAGATTTTTCTTTTCATATATATGTTTTGATGTCTATGTTTTTCCATACACATTGAATATTTTTGTATACACTAGGTAATTGCCCGTGCGTTGCAACGGGATACACAATTAAAACACTATGAGACAAACTGGTCTATCGTCAAAGCAACCACTACCATAACATCGTCACATATTTGATCTTATAAAGAAGGAGAGATTAACATATGGAACTAAATGAATATGGCTGAGAATTAGTGATTTTTCTGCCGCAAAGATCCTTTGGCGCTACTATGGTAGTGGTTAATTTCACCATAGACCGATTTGCCGCCACGGTAGCGTTTTAATTGTGTATATCCGTTGCAACGCACGCAAAAATACCAAGAGTATATATACAAAAAAGGAACTGTCATACCAAGTGTCCATGCGTACGGCTATAACAAAATTCCGAGAAGCAATAGTATCTAGATAAAACTACAACAACCAGTTTTGTGCATAAATAAACATTTATGTGCTTACGGCTATAACAAAATTCCGAGAAACCATAGTATGTAGATATTACTACAACAACCAGTTTTGTGCATAAAATAAGCATTTATGTGATGCAAATCCAAGTATATATGTCTAACTTTTTATTGCATACTTCTAAATACCTATTTCATGGTATACTTTAAAACCTATTCAAGAAACGAACAGAACTAAATCTCAATTCTATTATACGTTAAAAATATGTAAAATCTCTCTCTCATGGTCACGGTCTTCCACCCCGAATCCTACTGTCTATCCCGTTAATCTCTCTCAATTAATCCTGTGATAACATCTCATTTACTCCCGCTAAAATATCTCTCTCCACTATTCTCCCGCAAATCTCTCTTTCAATTCCTCCCGTGATAACTTCTCAAAAGAAAAAACTCCCTCCCTCCCTCTCTCTCTCTCCTGCTGTGAAAATCTTTCTCTTCTATGAAATCCAAAAATGCTACAGCTACGCACACCAATGATCTTCGTTTACTAAACTTCCCAAAAAAATTGACGGATACGTAAACTTCCTAAAAATTTTTGACGGATACGTAAACTTCCTAATTTATCTCTTCACCCCCATGAATTCAATTGGGTGGGCCTCCCTCCTCTAATTTCGCCCAATAAAAAACTGCCACCTCTATTACATTAATTGCATAAGACTGATTACGTATGAAATCTCTCTCTCTCTCTCCCTATGCGGCTATGCCCTTCATGCTCTCGGAACGACAATCCATCAATCCATAGCAGAACGGTCATACAACTAATTAGCTCTAGCAGAATGACAACCCATCAATCCATGGAATGTTGTCACGTGTAACTATAATTGACGAGCTTTAAGAGCTGCACCGCTTGAATTCTTGCACAGCTCCCGCTGCCCATCTCGGTTGCATCTTTGCTGTCGACGTCTTCCTCGAGACCGCACTTGCCGCTTAGCCCATCAGACCCCAACTCCACCAAGAATTAAGATTGAAAAGTTATGATCTGAACAACAGGAGCTGCTCCAACGCAAAACACGGTGGATGTTTCACCATTAACAACCTCATACGGCAAGGAGAACAAGCTGGTAACACGGTAATCCTCGGAGGTGAAGGAGAGCATTCAAAAAATCTTCAAACCCTAGTCACAAAAGGACAGGATGAGGCATAAAATATAAGATTCTCACGCTGGAAACGAAGTCCGCAATCTCCTCCGTCTGTCCGAGGAAGACGACATCAGCCTGCCGTCGTCGCCTTCCCGCGGCACCGTGTCCGTCACGGACGACGACATGAGGGTCTACAAACTCTCCAAGCGCCTCTGGGAGGGCACGGTGGCGGACACGCTAGCGGAGAGGGCGAGGTGCCGGGAGCATCGCGCCGCTGACAGGGCCGCGAGGCGCCACCACGAGCGGAGGGGCTTCGCGGAGCTCGAGGCGCTCTACTCCTGCCTCGCCGCGGAGGTGGAGGCGATCGCGTCGCGGCGGCCGTGCGGGGTGCTCAAGACGGCGTTCGGGATGATCGGCGACGAGAGGGCGGCGGCGCTGGAGGCCAGGGTTAGGAGGCAGCGGCGGGCGGAGCTGAAGGCCAGGATGAAGCGGGACGAGCTGAGGGGCCAGGTAGCCACGACGCTACTCGAGCTCATCGAATGATTTGATTTCATTCCAGCAAAAAAGGACATCGAGCGGGAGTGCTGCCGGACGGAGCCGTAGTAGCGGTTGCGCAGGGAGTCCACGCGCCTGGCGGCCTGCTCGCCGCTGTACCGGAGGCGGCCGGCAAGGGCGGCGGCGAGGTCGTCGCGGGAGGGGAGCTGGCCGTGCTGCTCCTGGTGCGCGACGACGGCCTCCAGGAGGACCACGTACCTCGTCCGCGGTCGGCCAGCTTCGCGGCCGCCCTCCTGTGCCGCTCCGAGGAGAGGACGTGTAAGGTTCGGGAAAGGGCTCGTGGGACGGGGAAGGCGACGAAGGCAGGCTGATCTCTGCTGCGACGGCACCTAGGCCCGCTGACAATACGACCTTGGCCACCGCTTGATCCACCGTGCTGCTACAGAAAAGAAGCAATATGGGGGAGGGGTTCGATCGGGGACTTGCCTCACGGTTGAGACGGGAGAGAGGTAGATGGAAGGAGAGGGGAAAGGTAAAAAAGGAATCAAACCTGATAGGAGGCGAGGTGATTGAGTCACGATTTTTCAGGGCAGGTGAGATGGAAGAGAGAGGTCGAGGGAAGGAAAGGGGCAAGGTAAAAAAAAGGAATCATCAATGTGATAGGAAGCGAGGTAACTGAGTCACGATTTTATCGGGTAGATTTTTTCAATCGGTGATTTTGTAAGGTGGGGCTGTGGGAAGAAAAAGGGAGGTGGAGCGATGCGAGGGAGAGGGGGTCGTACCTCGTAGGAGAGGGTTGGACGAAGGAGGAGAACGTAAGAGGGGAGAGGGAACCTTATGTTTCTTTTAGACAGTAGAGATTAGGAGCATTTTTGTATACACATTTAAAAAAGCCAGAGGGAAATATTTTTGTATACTTTAGGAACATTTTTGTACATTTTCAGTATACATGTGAAACATTTTTGTATACATTAATTTAACTAATAGATATATTTAGAAAATTTCAAGATATAAGCAAAAATACAAATAAATAAAGCCAGAAACAAAACAAAAATTACGAAAAAACGAAAGAAAGAAAGATAAAGGCCTGTTGTCCCTGCTGCGCGAGGCCTCCCTACGTCTCGCTCTAAGCGAGGCATAAGGCTGCCCAGGAACGACAGCACGACATTTACAGTACAAACAAATAGAATGGCTTCCCTAAATAAAACAAATAAAAATCGAATGGAGAACAATTTAGATGTCAGATAACAATCTCATCTAGATGAGATTTAGCAAGTCTGATTTTTTTTGTTTTTTCAAAGTTTGTTCACAATTTCATGAATTGTTCAAAATTCAAAAAATGTGTTCAAAATTTTTTCGCAATTGCAAACTTTATTTGTGCTTTTTTATAATTGTTCATTATTATTTTTAAAATCATATTATTTAACAAATGTATGAAATTTTTAATAAATACTGGATTCGCCACGGGAGATAGTTCTTTAAAGTGTCACGGTGGTCAGTAGTCTTGAACGCCCCAACTACAATGGGTACCGATAGCCATGTGGGGCGAGAGGTCTCGAGTTCCATCCCATTCGTATGTGAATTACCGAGCAAACGCACTCAGTCACCGCAATTGGGCCGGCTCAGTTTGTGTGGTTAAATGTTCCCTTCGTTTGTACATTTTGATTTTGTAACGACTTTTGTTTTAGTTTTATGGTTTTCAAGTGATATTTTTCATAAACAGACGGACATTTATTTTACTAAGAAGCATTTTTTGGATTTCTATTTTTTAAAAGGATTCAGAATTTTATTTAGAAAATTTAAAACATGAACATTGCTAAAACAATTATATTAACAAATTAAAATGAAGGATATTTAAATTGCAAATAGATGTTGAAATTTTGAATAGTTTTAAAATGAACCTTTAGTAAAATCATGAATATTTAAAAAAATTGCAAATATTTTTAAAGTTTGACGATATGCAAAAGCTATGAACATTTTCAAAAGAGAAAAAAGACAACAAAAATAAAATAAAAAAGGAAATAAAACTACAAGTGAACTGGTGGAAAAATACTAAACCGGGACATGACCAAAAGAGCGACAAATACCTCTCAAAAACCAACAACAATCGAGAAAAGAATTGTGCCCCTCGGTATCAACTCAAAAACCAACAACAATCGAGAAAAGAATTGTGCCCCTCGGTATCAACTGGGCCATAACGGATCGTTATGTGCGAACCCCCCACAATTTGATGCAGTGAACGCCGAATAGGATTACCCATGTTTTTGCCCTTACCGGATACGAAAGTAGTGTTAAATGGCCCCTCAATATAAAAGCGTGTGTCAATCGACCGGTCTCGGGGCTGAAGATATAAGGCTGGTCATAGTGGGGAATAACATAGAGTAGTAACATGCATATGTTACTAGTTTATGTTACTACCTTCGTAATGGGTAGTAACATATATAGATGATAGCATGCAAGTCTTCATTAATTGAGCTATAGACTCATTTTACCTCGGGGTATGTTATGTTACAGTAACATAATATGTTACCACAAGCATCTCTCTCCTCATTAACTTCATGCCACATAAGCATAATTGTCTTGGAATGTGTTATATTACTATCTAAATTACTCCCACTATGACTAACTATCGTGCAATCATCCAATCAGTGCATTTTTGAGTCGTATTTTCTCTAAAAAAATCCAATCAGTGATTGGTGTTCTCAATAAAGGAAAAGAAATCTAATCAGTGGTTGGCTTTCATTTCATCAGTTCAATGATCTGATAAATGGATAAGTCCGACCAACGCGAGCAAATAAATTGGCACAGCTGTACCCTCTTTTTTTCAGAATCTAGTTGTATCCTTTTTGACAAGAGGATCAGTATATCCTCACTGTCACATCCTATTGGCCCTTCCTCTGCATGCTGCTTTCAGTGAACTTTCTCCCTTTATTTGCAATGATAGCTTCTTCCGTATATAGCCTCCAATGAACTTCCATCCATTCCTCCCTGTAGTACCTCTCGTGCTGAACACTAGTCCTATCCCTTTGCCCAATCTAACCTCGCCATTTACTCGTCTATCAACTTTTGTCCTGATAAAAATGCCATTCCAGATCAAGCAAAAAGTGCAGCACAGAGGGGAAAGCTATTCCATGTAGTACTCCAATTCGTTTTATGCCCGGGCTGGGACAATCAGCCACCAATCGGCATTGAAAGTTGGGTATATAAAGCCGTGCTGGTACGACGCATCTTCGTTAACAAGATTAGTTAGTTAGGCTGTGACAGTGTCATCATCCAATCAGTGATTCTTTGTGCTATTTTTTGTCTCAAACAATTTTCAATCAGTGATTGGTGTTCTCAAAAATAATTCTCAAACAATAATTTTGTGATTAGTTTGCAATGATCTGATAAATGGATAACTCCCACAAACGCGGGCAAATAAATTGGCACAGCTGTACCCTTTCTGACAAGAGGATCAGTACATACTCACTGTCACAGCCTATTGGCCCATTCCTCTCCATGAAGCTTTTAGTGAACTTTCTCTCTTTATTTGCAATGATAGCTTCTTCCTTATAATAGCCTCCAATGAACTTCCATCCATTGCAGTACCTCTCGTGCTGAACACTAATCCACCCACCAAATCTTGAAGATCTGAACACTAATCCTATCCTCTTTGTCCAATCTAACCTCGTCATTTACTCGGTCTATCAACTTTTGTCCTGATAAAAACGCCATTCCAAATTAAGCAAAAAAGTGTAGCACAGGAACAAAGTCAGTCCATGTACTCACTGCTCTTTTAATCGCCATTGGAAGTTGGGTATATTAAGCCGTGCTGGTGGTAGCTAGTACGACGCATCGTCGTTAACAAGATAAGTTAGTTAGGGGTTACATGGTGACACTTTAGCAGATTGATTGCTCAGGACCCCTTGGCCAGCCAGCCACCTACTATATATTGCATCTACCTTGATAAGTGGTTGTGAGAGAGATGAGAACTCTGACTAATCAAGCTCTCCATCTTCACGTTGATCAACGTCACGCATGGTGTGCACAAGATTATCTCTTTGATAAGCCGTTTCTTTGTTCGGGTTCTATAGTTGCCAGGATAACATCATTTTGGAACTAGCTATGTCATGCTCACCAATGTATGACGTCGTTTACAAATGTGAATAAACTATATTGGTTTTTAACATAATACGGACGCAGACGCTCATACATACGCATATATACACAACCCTATAAGCAGCTTCGAGAGACTGAGACGGCACATCATTTAAAGATTGACGAAGTCACCACAGACGCCTTCGTAGTCGACGGGAACCTCTCCTCCCACTAAATGCATATGGCCATAAGGCCTTAAATAAATTCAATACCAAGTCTAGGACTTGAACCCTCATGGGTTGATTCCACCACAAGGAACTGAACCATTTAGGTTGTGTACAGTTTGCAAGAAATTATAATTTTAGTTCCTCAGCGGTTGTCAAAGTCTAAACTTGGTCTCCTTTTTTAGGAGAAATTAAACCATAATTACTTGACCAAAACTAGAAAAGTATTACTTCCGTCCCAAATTACTTCTAACATGTTTAAATACATCTGTATCTAGACAAATCTAAGACAAGTAATTCAAGACGGATGGAGTATTTCATAATTTTAATAATATATAAGAATCATACATGTTATTATTTTGCGAGGGAACAATTATTATTTACCGGGGGAACAATCATACATTATCATACAATCATATTTTTCAATAACTGTCTATAATGTTCTTGGCTTTTCTAGAATCAGCTATTTTATTTTTATTTAAATTTCCTAACTTCTATTTTTATGTTTTTTTTCTTGTCTATCTTGTCAAAAAAATTGTGATATGTTCGAAAGCGCTACTAATCATCGTTGAAGCTATTTCAATGCAAATTTTGTTGTACATGCATCCGACAGACAAATGAAAAACTCTTATACATTAGTTGAGACCAAATTTAGACTTTAGGAAAATATTGCAAAAAGGCCGGAGGCCATAAATAAAAGTCAGCTAATCCTTACAAAGGCTACTCTTACATAAATTATAAATGTCACATAGGTCCTTGGGGAGATCATCACCGTCTTCCTCTTGCGGTCGCTGATGGTGTGTTGTGAGCAAAGCTCCATGTAGCCTCTGGACATCCAGAACACCATCGATCCAAGGAAACATTGTTGATGCAACGACTAGGAAATTGTGGGTTGGAACCAGAAGACACCAACAACAATGATTTAAAACACAGTTCACCGTCCCGGAGAAGAAGGTGCTAAAGAAGAATGAATGACCACCTCCACTAGCCAGACAGATCTAGGGAGGCCTAAGCATCCCCATGGCACTGAAGTTGGTCAAATGTTGTCGCTCACCGATGGGAGAAAGATCCAAAGGACCAAGACATGAAGCGACGTCGTCCTTCACTGGAAGATGCCTTCAAAGACCACATGTATAACACAAAGACACAATTAGATCCACCACTCGAGAAGAGCAGTGAACAGACGATCCCCCGCCATCATGTGCATCGATAACTAGGTGTACCAGGAGTCGAAATCTCAATCCGCACGTTGCCACCATAGACACCACAATGCCGCATTTAGGGAGGCAAATTCTAATCTTAAGAGACCCAACAATAGTGTTGTAACACATATCTAGGATCGCCGCTGGAGTGGTAGCAAAGGAGAAGGGTACCCATGGCCTTAAGCTTAGAATTTGGTTGGGTCGACTGAGATTGATAGCAGCTTGTTACTAGAAGGTGTAGTGGTTAATCCTCCAGCTAGTTGGATCAGTGCAACCAAATTGATTAGTATATGAGATAACCAATACATGTTGATACAAGAGAGAGGTGAGGAAACCAAGATGATATTCTTGCAAGTTGCAAAATGGCATGGATCATATGCAAGTGGTGCCAGCGTTTGAATGTTGGATGCAGCAACACCGATGGGAGAAAGATCCAAGGGACCAAGACATGCAGCGACGTCGTCCACTTCACAGGAAGACGCCTTCGAAAACAATTAGGGTATGTTGGAATGACTTTGAAAATGTTGACGAAATGGAAGTTGTTTGGATTGACACCATCAAAGTGATGTATGTATATATCTAAATCCTCCAGCTAGTTCATCTTGATTTGACAACATCCCATACAGAGATCAATTGAGATCTGGTTCGGTCGATCGAGATTGGTAGCAGCATGTTACTAGAAGGTGTAGTGGTTAATCCTCCGGCTAGTTGGATCAGTGCAACCAATTTGATTAGCATATGAGATAACCAATACATGTCGATACAAGAGAGAGGTGAGAAAACCAAGATGATATTCTTGCAAGTTGCAAAATGGCATGGATCATATGCAAGTGGTGTCAGCGTTTGAATGTTGGATGCAGCAACACCGATGGGAGAAAGATCCAAGGGACCAAGACATGCAGCGACGTCGTCCACTTCACTGGAAGACGCCTTCGAAAACAATTAGTGTATGTTAGAATGACTTTGAAAATGTTGAGGAACTGGAATTTGTTTGGATTGACACCATCAAAGTGATGTATGTATATATCTAAATCCTCCATCTAGGTTCATCTTGGTTTGACAACATCCCATACAGAGATCAATTGAGATCTGGTTCGGTCGATCGAGATTGGTAGCAGCATGTTACTAGAAGGTGTATTGGTTAATCCTCCAGCTAGTTGGACCAGTGCAACCAATTCGATCAGTATATGTATATCAGATAACCAAGACATGTCGATATAAGAGAGAAGTGAGGAAACCAAGACGATATTCTTGCAAGTTGCAAAACGGCATGGATCGTATGCAAGTGGTGCCAGCGTTTGAATGATGGATGCAGCAACACCTAAAACCCTAGGTTAATTATTACTCCATTAAGTAACTAAGCCAGCCGATAACCACGTGTATGGCCCTTACCTGATACACATACTTGTCGATCATATATGTGTATAGATTACAGACAGATTCTTGATTAGTTAGTTAATATAGTAGATAGATTCTTAATTGGTTAATTAGTTCCTCTTATCAAGGAATCGGTCAGTTGAGGTGAGGAGCCAGTCAGCCAGCTAGGCTCCTATTGTTTCTACGGAAAAACTAACGCACACACGTGTGGGCGTTTGCATATCGCCCACACGCCTTCATCACCACTCATTTTGCCACGTATGAACAGATGACATTAGCAGAAATCTTTTTGGTTTTTGGCTTAAAATGTGTTATCTCCTAATTGAAAAAGAGAATTAAAAATCCGTTTTCACCATTAAATCCGTCTCGACGAGATCTTCAAAACCAGACCCCATGTTGATATGTTTCCAAGAAAAAAAATTGCCCAAAAGTTGCCATGATGTTTACACTGTAGTTGTCATGGTGCTTAAACTAAAGTTGTCATGTGGCAATTTTCGTTTGTAGATCATGGCAATTTTAGTTTTTGATGATGGCAAATGCAGTACTTTGACCATGAAAATATTTTTTTGCATGAACCATGGCAATTTTAAGTGCATGTATCATGGCAATTTTAGTTTATGGTGCATGACAAGTCTAGTTTCTTAATTCTTCATTTTATAATATGTCAAAATTTACTTTTTAATATAGAAGAAAATAGTTGAAACATAACATGGCAACTTTAGTGTAAACATCATGGCAATTCATGTGCAATAGACATGGCAACTTTTAACCAAAAAAAATTTCGTCGAAATATATTGATATGAGATCTTGTTTTGAAGATCTCGCCGCCAGGGATTTAATGGTGAAAACGGATCTTCAATCGGATTTTTTATTTAAGAGATAAAACATTTTAAAAACTGAAAATCCAAAAAGATTTCCACATGCATGCGGTGACATGGCGTAGTCTGTATGTTATAGGACGTGTGGACGGGTTTGTCTCCCACCACACGTGTAGGCGTTAGCGTTGCCCTTATTTCTAATACAAAGATGTTTAGACAATGTGCGGAGCATAGATGTTTAGCTTCTTGTAGCTAACATTTCTTCATTTAATTGACAAACTCTTATGCGTAGTTTTTTTTTGTCTAGGTTCCTGTGCTTGACATCATTTTTTTGTCTAGGCCTTAGAGCACTATGCTTTGCCTTGTCTCAATATCTGTTACTAACTCTTACAGTTAAATTAAGAGGATGCATCAAGTGAGCATTCGTATCTTTTTTTTTTCATTTGTGGGCTCACGTGAACTGTATTACAAATCAAAATCAACAACACATTATATAGAGCCGAAATAGAGGTCACAAAACCGTTTCAAACATTAATAAATGCATTGCTTTCAAACCGAACGTGAAAATCAAGATCTGTTTTTTACTAGCATGGTCCCCTCGACCAGTCTTCCAAATTAGATCCTGCATGACCATATTCCGATGAGTATTTTGGAAAATCAACTTTCAGTCATGAGAAGCAAGTTTTGTGGTAAAAAAATTGATTTTCTAGCTCCGACAGATCATCTATCACAATGACAAGTCAATCATTTATTATACATTATTTGTTGATAAAAACATGTTTCTGAAAAATACTTGCTTGCATATCATTAAACTATTTTTTTGTAGTTTCTAGGGCATGCACAAGTTTCTTCAAAGCAACGTAATACATTGAAAGTACAAGTTTGTATTACATGTTACTTTCATCACGCTAATTTGCTTTAAAAAATAAATGGACAAACTATTGAAACTTGAAAAAACAATTTTTAAAACCATGAAACTTGTTTTAGGACATAAAATTCATAGCGGTGTACCTACTGGTTTGTGCGTAAAAAAAACTGTTTTAAACTAAGCAGTTGTCTTCGTGCCATAGCTAGTAAGTTGCTTTATAAATATATCCATCAAACATGTCTACGTGGAATCTAGTTTCGAAGAACTCGTGACGAGAAACATATTCTTTTTCCTTGCAAAAATGCATGTGGAATCTAGTTTTACTTGAAACAAATACTAACTTATTGGTATGTGCTAGAAAAGCAAAAAAGAAATCTTTATAAAAAGGAAAAAAAATCCGAAGTAATGATTTCCTCTGCAAATTTCTATGGAATTCCGTTGAACCAAAGAGGCCCTAAACAGTAGAGCCAGTTGCGGCCAGCACAATCGGTTTGAGGATCAGATCATAGCTGTCAAGGGAAAAAATATTTTGAAGATGAGATAAGCAGGACCGTATGGAGGATACGAGGGATGGGTGAGCAAACCAAGATGATGATACTACTATATATCAGCTGCAAGTTGCAGAACCAACTGGAGCTAGCTTTTGAACGTTGGATGCAGCAACACGTAGACCTAGGCACTAGCCGCTGTTAACTAAGCAAGTCCACATGCAAGCAATCAAGCAGGCAGGCAGGCATGGCGTCGGTCGCGCGGCCTGATTAGTGGCGAACCAAATGCGTGGTCCTTACCTGATACAGATGTACTTGTCGATCATATACACAACGTAGATATAGACAATTGACCAATGGACTGTTATTCGTGGTTTTAGACGGCTCCCTCCCCCTCCACTTGTGTCGCCCTCCTCCGATGACACCGGGAAACCCTAAACCGCACCGCCACCCTCCACTCCTCCTTCCCTCTCATCTTGCCGCCACCTGAGAAGCCGATGGCGAAATCCACGCTGGCTCTGGGGAAGATGGCAGCGAGGTGCTTCGTTGGTTTTGTCGTGTGGCGTATCTGGTCATTTGGGGGCGGGGTGGCTCTGAGGCGTCGATGGCAGCATGGTTTCCCATCACATGGCGGCTCGGCTAGCGTGAGCGGCACGGAGGTGTTCCTTAATGTGTGGACTTGCCCGAAGAGAAATCCCGGCTTGGTGCCTTGCTGATGCGAGCAACGATGACGCTTGTCGATGCCGTCTCCTCCATGGAGGCATTGTCATGACCATGCCAATTCCCTCCCCGTGCACCTGGGAGAATGCTAGGTTTGGTTCCTCAGGCCATGTAGTGGCGGCGGCACGGTCTTGTCCCCTCCTTGGAGGTGTTGTCTGGGTACTCATGAAGTCTACCTTAGAGGAAGAAGCTCGAGTTGGTTACCTCGTTAGCTTCAGCGACGAGGCTTGGCTGATGTGTTGCTTTGGTTTGTTGTGGCGGGCATGTGCCTATGGGACGCAATGTACTTTTTCACCAACACCACTTGGATGACATTTTCCTCAGAACTGTCTATTCCTTCTGACCACTTGCCGATTTTCGTCGGCGCTAATGGTTGAGACTGCATTGATTCAGTGTGACTCAGTGTCATCTTTGGTCGTAACGCTGGTCTCAGCCCTCTGCATCCTCTCTCTTCGCCATTTCTCGCTTGGGGTTGGACAAGGCGGGTTTTGCGTCGTTGTAGTTGTGGGTCTTTGGTGTGGTGTGATTGTTATCCCCTCCGATTAGGGTTGTGCGGTTGTACGCCGAAACGCGTTGTATCTCGACTCTTCTTATGTGAATTTGATACGCCTCCGCATACGGTGTATTCTCGAAAGAAGAAAAAAAGAAGATACAAACAGATTCTTAATTGGTTGGTTGATATAGTACATAGATTCTTAATTCGTTGGTTGATATAGTAGATAGATTCTAAATTGGTTTAATCAATTCCTGTGATCAAGGAACCGGCCGGTTCCGGTTGAGCCAGCCATCCAGCCAGAGCACTCTTGTCTTGTTCTCAATCACTGTTAGTTAACTCCACTTATTAGATTAACCACGCGCGGATCACGCCTAAAGCTCTAATCTCTATGCGCCAACGCACTTTTGGGCATCCGCAAAAGACCGCCGGCATCTTCCCGTGTGTGCGTGCGTGCGTGACAAAACAAGCATTCTTTTCTTTTGATGAAATGAAACTAAAATTTCAATCCCGCTGGAAAACGCAACCAACGGCGGGGCGGCGGCGACGCGGCGTTGGGTTGTGTTGGCTCACTCGGCGCGTCGCCGTCGGTCGCCGCCGACGGCCGGCGCCGGCAGGCGGTAGCGTGCCAGCCTTGACTTTGACTCCTCCGTCCCCTCCGGTGGCGCTAGGTGTGGTGTGGTGTGTCCAACCTGGATGGTTATCCGTTTCTTAATCACTTTTTGGCTTTGTCCCTTTCACAGGAAGGCATGTGGAAGCAGGAGGCTATCCCTATGCCTTGGTTTTCTATAAGACACGTTTTTAGTTGGCTTAATCGGGAACTTAATTGCTTTTGGCTGGGATTTGGGCGGATGGACCCAAGCATCCAACATGGAGAGGTCTTGCTGAAGACACTAGCTTTTTTTTTTTTGAGAAAATAAAGAATTCACAAACACATTTCCCCTGCTCAGCAAATGAATAGTGTTTTTTGTTTTACGAATTTTTCTTTAATCAGGACATCTTTACGAAAGGAAAATTTTGAAGAACTCAAAAACCCGATTCCCTGCTCCAGCGAATATGAATACGTCCCCGAAACGAAAACACCCATGTATTCATATTTTTTATTTGTAGATAGTTAGATAATTCTCCAAAGTGGATTTTCTGCTCTCGGCATCATTTTCGCCATTTGATTTACAATACTCGCTCCGTTCACTTTTATAAGTCGTTTCAGACAACTGAAAATGACTTACTTTGCACCCTGTCTGAAATGTCTTCAAGGCCTTATAAAAGTGAACAGATGGAATAATAAAAATCATATTTTTTTTAGATGTTCCACAACAAAGATATGTGTTAGGACATCCACGTTCGTAACTAATTTGCATACTTTTTTAAGATGTGTCTACAAAATTTATGATGAAATATGCTACTACCTTCGTAACTGAATACAAGACGTTTTTGAAGTTCAAATTTGAACACACTTGCAGAGGACCTCATGTATATAAGAGGTAGTACTTTTTTATTCTTAACAAGAAGACAAATACTATAAGAGAATATAATAGTAATATGTTACACACTTTCTTTTCTTTTTCACTTGGTCAAAAGAACATGAGGTTTTACATACTTTTTTTGCAACACTAGTAGCGATCCGTTTTGAGAATTTGCGGAAATGTAGAGTATGTTTTATTTAAGTTGGGATCATGTACATGCTCCTCGAGCCCAACTATGAGTTACTAAACAATCATCAAAAATTATTCTAGATGAATTCCTAACCTTTGAGAAAAGATTTCCTTGTTGATGATCCGACCAGTGAAGCGCCATTTCACAAATACCGAAAAATGAAGATGAACGACTTTACAATCTTCCCTTTGTCCCTTTCACAGGAATGCATGTGGAAGGAGGTTATCCCTATGTCCTGATTTGCCAGGGCACGTTTTTAGCTAGCTTAATTGGGAGGTCTTGCTGAAGAGACTAGGTTTTCTTTGTTTTGGGCAAAATGAAGGCCATGGCATTTTTTATTCCAAGATGACTTGAAGAACTCACAAACACATTTCCCCTGCTTAGCAAATGAATAGTCTTTTTGTTTTTAGGAAACTATAAGAGTTGGGACATCTTTATTAAAAGAAAATCTGAAGAAAAGTCCAAAAGTCTGATTCATTGCTTCAGCGAACATGAATACATCCCTGAAAGAAAATATCTTTGTATGTATAGTTTTTATTTGTAGATAGACAACTATCCGAAGTGGGATTTTGTGCTCTCGAGTCCATTTGCACCGTTTAGTTTACAGTAATTAAAAAATCATACTTTTTTGATGTTCCACAAAATTTTGAAAAGACATATGTCATGTGCATATGGCAGCAAACTATTTATCTTCAAAATTTATGATAAAACATAATACTTTTTATTCTTAGCAAGAAGACAAATAAGTGAATATAATAGCGATATGTTATGCACCGACTTCTTGTCTCGATAAAAAGAACACGAGGTTTCGCAATTTTGCAACTGTAGTAGCAATTCGTTGGATCAATCTTATTAATGTCCATGAATGTGAAATCATATATCGGTACAGCTGAATAGGCAAAACTCGATGACATCGCTATCATAGTATCCGCTAAGTTGACGGACTGAAGATAAGTGGACTCGAACTGCTAACATCCGCCACAAGGTAAACCACCATCTCTCTGGCCTCCCTGATGGGTTCTACAATAGAAGGCAATGATAAACAATAACCCCCCCCCCCACCCCCACCCAAACACACCTTAGAAATTTCATCATACTATACTCTCCAAAGAGCAACTCTTCGAGAATTTTTGGCAATGCATAATGCTCTGGAGCCCAACTATGAGTTACCGAGCAATCATCTGACCTTGTTCTAAAGGAATTGCCAACCTTTGGACAAGATTTCCTTGTTGATGTAATGACCATTGATGCGCCAGTACGGTGACACCAGAAACCGAAGATGAACGACATTGCATTCTTCCCTTTTTCTGGGACCCGGAATGGCGGGGATCAAATGGGTCCTCCGTTTGAACATACGCTTTGTGCAAGCTTGAACATGGATACCTATCTTTAGTGTCGAACCATTGAACCCTGGCATCCAAACTCTAAACTTGGGGTTCAAATAGCAAGGATTTCTTGTGGCCCGTTTTTCTTTTCATTGTTTGTTATTGTTATTAGTACGTCTAGCATCGTCGGTGGGTGTGTGGAGGTGTGTCTTCGGTAGATTTGTCTTTGGAGGATTTTCTTGGACCTATTTATCGTTTTTGTCTACGTTTGTGTGTCTTCGGGTTAGATCCTTTTGATCTACACTACTCTTCATCGACGGCGGTTGTTGTCCTGGTGTGATGGTCATATAGTACGACGTCTTCCCGACTATTTATTACAACGGTTTTTCCCGGCTACGATGAGGGAGGGGCGATGACGGCGGTGTGCCTTCAGCTTGCTTTAGTACTTGTAGTCGTTGCTAGGTGGTTTACGGATGTGAATTTAATTTTTTTTATTTTTTTGTGTTCATTGTACTGTCACGATTAACGATGAACAGATCAAAAGTTTTCCAGAAAAGAAATACATTCGCATTGTTTTTTTAATGAAAAGAGTACGTGCGAGTATTTAACAAGGAGCAAAACAAGAAAACCTTTCCAGCTAAAAATGGGAAAAGAGAGACATCTGCTGCTATACTCGTACGAAACCGCCAGGAATTGCGTGTTGTGAGGAGGGGAGGACCGACCCGTCCGGCCGGCGCTACCGTGTCTATCACCAAACCAAACCAAACCAAATGGAGTACCACGTAGTACAAACGGAACCAACAAAACCCGGTGGGGAGACCTCAGACGGCAATTCCGGCGACGAACGACAAGAAGAAAAGAAGCGGCGACGAAGCCGCGTCGGAGACCGACCGTCACGCCATTCTCATTCCGCACACACCCACAGGCAGCAATAAACTCCACCGCCACCATTTCCTCCCCGCTTCCGCTTCCACGCGCTTTGATTTGTCGCCCGCCGGTTAAAACCCCACCTCCCCCACTCCACCGTCTCCTCCATTCCTTTCCCCAACAACCAGCCCCCCCTCCACAGGGGCACCTCCTCCTCCCAACACTTCTCCTCCGCCGCCGGTCAAGGGATCCGACGGCCTCCTCCCCACTCTCCCCTCCTTCTCGTCGTTGCATCGGTCGCCGAGGGTGAAGCGTAACCGCCGGCGACGGGAGAGAGCAGAGGAGAACAGCGTTCCGGTGCTGAGTTCTGCCGGCCAGATCTGAGCTCGGAGGGGAAAAAAATCAAAGGCGGGACCTTTTCTTGCCGTGCTTCTCGGTCCATGGATTCGTCTCCGGCCGCGTCGGCGTCCTACTGGTGCTACAGCTGCGACCGCTTCGTGCGCGCCGCGTCGTCGCCGGAGGGGGGCGACGTCGCCTGCCCGGACTGCGGCGGCGGGTTCCTCGAGGAGATGCGCCGGACCCCGCCGGCCCCGGCCTACCTCCGCCGCCCGCGCGCGCACCACGCCAACGACCTCCGCCTCCGCCGCAGCCGCCGGGCCGCCGCTGCTGCCGCGGCGGCCGCGTCAGGCGGAGGTGGCGGGGGCGACCGCGCGCCGTTCAACCCGGTCATCGTGCTCCGGCGCTCGGCGCTCGGCGTCGCACCGGGGGAAGACAACGACGACGACGACGGCGCGCTGGCCGCAGCCAGCAGCTTCGAGCTCTTCTACGACGACGGGGCGGGCTCGGGCCTGCGCCCGCTGCCGGAGAGCATGTCGGACTTCCTCATGGGGTCCGGGTTCGAGCGGCTCCTCGGCCAGCTCGCGCAGATCGAGGCCGGCGGGCTCACCCGGGCCCGCGAGACCCCGCCGGCGTCCAAGGCGGCCGTGGAGTCCATGCCCACCGTCGCCATCGCGGCCTCGCACGTAGCCGCCGACTGCCACTGCGCCGTCTGCAAGGAGCCCTTCGAGCTCGGCGCCGAGGCCAGGGAGATGCCCTGCGCCCACATCTACCACGAGGACTGCATCCTCCCCTGGCTGCAGCTCCGCAACTCCTGCCCCGTGTGCCGCCACGAGATGCCCACCGACACCGCCGCCGCGCGGTCGCAGGCCGCCAGCGCCACCGCCGAGGAGGAGACCACCGTGGGCCTGACCATCTGGAGGCTGCCCGGAGGCGGGTTCGCCGTCGGGAGGTTCGCCGGCGGGAGGAGGCCCGAGGAGAGGGAGCTCCCGGTCGTTTACACGGAGATGGACGGCGGTTTCAACCACGGCGGCGCGCCGAGGAGGATCTCGTGGGGGTCAAGGCAGAGCCGGTCGACGGAGAGGAGCGCCATTCGACGCGTCTTCCGCAATATGTTTGCCTGCTTCGGCCGCGGCCATTCGTCGAGCTCCCACGCTTCGTCCTCCCAAATGAGGCCCGAGGAGATGACCGAGGCATCGGATCATTCCGCCGCGTTCAGCCATGGCTCGAGAAGCCGGAGCATGAGCTGGAGGCTGGAAGACGGCCACGCCGCCGACACGATGGTGCAAAGATAGTCCTCAACTCTGAACCGAAAGAAAAAAAAGGTTGCCGATTGCTTCTGTTTCATGCTTTTATGTATTTATAGAAAAAAGGAAAGGAAACACGACGATTTGTAGAACAGAATTGGTGTTGTACATAGGAGCAGAGCAACATCTGCTATATTAGTTACAGGGGAGAGATGTCCACTGTGATTCTGAATCGAGCATTTGGAACTTAGGTGATGAATTGTTTTGTTGGTAACTAGCAAACAATGTGTTTGATGATTTTTGATTCATTTAATTCAATTTGTCCTGGTCTTCACAATATTTGAATGGTTCAATTGAACATATCTTCCTACATATTTCCCTCTCTGGTCTCTGGCTTCTTGAGTTTGCTAGTCTCATCCAGATATATCATGACTTTGTGGATAATTACTATGTTTGTTATCACTATGATTATTAGTGATTAGATTCCCTGGGTGTTAATTTTCTTGTTCACAAGTCAACACATCAATGTTCATTTCATCTGTCCACAGAGAACAAGACCTCATCAATATTTTTGCGAAATAATCTGCCTGACTGAAATTTCGGTGTAGCCCGTCGTCTTCAGATAATTAAGTTATTCTGGATGACATATCTGAAACAAGATATTTGTTTACGATCCTCAGATCTATGCAAGTGTTGCAATTGCCAGTCACCCTGCATCATTGTCCTGATCATAGAAAGTTGCAGCAATTGCACATCAATTTACCCAACTTTTTACATGTCCGCGTCATTTATTTAATTTAATGCGGTCTGGTGTTTACAATGTTTGAATGGTTCAGTTAAACATATATCGTCCTAGATATTTTCTGCTCTTCTTGAGTTGGCTATTATCATCAATCGCTTGCAGATATATCATGACTTTGTGGATAATCTCTATGTTGTTATCACTATGCTTATTAGCGATTAGATTCCCTGGGTGTTCCTTTCTTGTTCACAAGTCAATGCATCCACATTCACTTCATCTGTCCACAGAGAACAAGTCCTCACTATTACTATTATTTTGCAAAAATAATCTGCGGCTGTCTGACTGAAATTTCGATGTAGCTCCGTGTCGTCATACTTCAGGTATTTTAATCATATTCAGATATTTAAGTTCTTCCGGATGACATATCTGAAACAGGATATTTGTTTACTGCCCTCAGATCTATGCAAGTGTTGCAACTGCCGGTCACCCTGCATCACTGTCCTGATGTAAAGCCATAGAAAGTTGGGCAGCAACTACACATGAATTTATCCATCTTTTACTGTCTTTTATACCGCTCCTTTTTATGCACCCGAGAAGGCTAACGTCTACCTTTGCAGCAACCCTTGGCATCTCAAAAGCTTGCAGAATATTCCGATGGCCGGCTATCTTCGCGGTAAGTTTGAAGGCCTATCATCAGTTTGTTCTCTTGCAGTAGCAGTAGTATTTGAAGTGCTGCTGCTGCTGCTGCTGCTACATGCTTTTCTGCAGCTTTCATCTGGTAAATCGACCAACCAACATACCAAGAAACGCTCCTTTCAGGCATGCATGCTCCATAACCAAGCATAATGCAACCACTGAACCGGAATGATTATGATGTTTCTTCTGTAATTGTATGGAGTGCGTGTTTGGAGGTGCAATGATTAAGATGTCCCCTAATCCTGCCATCCATGTCTGCTTCGGTGGTTGAGCGTGCATTCGGAGTTTGGTGCAAGCTGAGGTGAGATTTGCTAATCTTCTTTGATTTGCAGAAATGCGTCGACATGTGTTTGCCCATTATTCGATCTTTGACTCCATAATTTTGTCTCTAAACAGTTGCTGGTTTTGCTCTAGGTGAAGCAAAATTACTGCCTGTGGCGCGTCATGCTGGGTGAAGCTGCCCGTTTGAACGCTTTTAGTGCGAACTTTAACCTGAAACTGGCTATTCCAACTGGGTGGATGTCATTATCCTGCTGAGCAGAAAGTGGTAGGTGCATGAAGTTCACCACGTTTTAGGTTCTTTATTATGGAGTTTGATATGGACGTCTGAGGCTCCTAGAGATATTCCACATCTCCACTTGAGCTGCCGCCAGGTTCTTGACTCGGCTGCTCTATCGGCTATCTCTTGCAAATAGTTCAACTTGCCACTTTGTGGTTGATCTCGCGTTGCTGTTATCACTATCATTAGTGATTAGATTTTTCCTGAGTGTTGTTTTGTTCACAAGTGACACATGTATATCCCACTCGTCCGTGTACAAACAGCATGATAATCACAATTGCTTTTACCAAAAATTACAAAAACGCTGTGGTAATTGCTAGGCTTGGTGTAAATCCAGAAAGTAGCAGTTACATACATCTTATATGTATTCATCCTCCTATTATTTCGTTTTATGCAGCTGAGAAGGACGCGCAGATCGGTCGTACAGTCAAGAAATGCTCTTTTCATGGCCGGCCCATACAAGTATAATACTTAACTGGCATGGTTCTGCTGTTTCTTCTATCGGATGAAGCTGTGCCGTAATCTCGCCATCTGTCTGTTTCAGTAGTTGAGCTGCAGCTGCACGCGAACAGAGTAGCTTGCGCGCCGAAATGCATCGACAGGTATTGACAAAATGCTTTTTGAAACCACTATTCTCTCTCTAGACAGCTGCTGGTTTTATTTTCCGCAACATAAAACAGCCTAAGGCACATCATAGCAGAAACAATCTTGGTTCGTTGACCCGATTCGAATCTGGATCAGATATAGGGTGTCTCTGGGTATGCACTAGTATTACTTTGGAGAAGGTGACTAGAGGGCTTGAATTTGGATGGCGAAAACTGAAAGTCAAGCAGAGGCTTACATACATGATCTCAGCCAAAAAATAAAATCTAATTTAGTTGCTTAAAAATTCGACACATTAGCCCTTCACCCCTGTCCTAATCTAAATGCTAGCGTACAGTTGCCACCGTTGACTAATCGAGGTTTGAATCCAGCCATGATGCTTGTATGAGATTCATGTATGCGCACCCAGCGCGTAAAACAAAGTCTAACTATAATATGTAGTACAAGTGGTTATCGAGATGAACGCTTGAGGGCCAAAAGTTTTGCCTCGGTTTTATAATTAACCTGAATTCATTACTGCTAACGAGGCTCTCTCTACATGTTGTGACCTGACATAAATTGTTATTAACTTACTCAGCCCAGCTCCAGTTGCCTGGTGCACATGCTAGCCATCGTTATGCGAGACAAGGAGAAGCTTGGAACTGGTCTTTGGTATGCTCCTATTGCTTGGTCATCTGTGTTCCTCTTGTCTGAGTCCTCTCCATCCCATCACACACACAAACAGGAGATTGAGTGCAAAACACAAGGAATAGAGAGAGAAAGGGATCGATGGCGCCGGTGGTGAGCGCTTCACTGGGCGCGTTGGGTCCCCTGCTGGTGAAGCTCACCGCTTTGCTCGCCGGTGAGTGCGGCCGCCTGAAAGGGGTCCGCCGCGAGATCCGGTCCCTCAAATCTGAGCTGACCAGCATGCATGCTGCGGTCCAGAAGTACACCATGCTAGATGATCCAGATGTCCAAGTGAAGGCATGTATATCGCTGGTGAGAGAGCTGGCCTATGACATCTAAGATTGTGTCGACAAGTTCATTCACCAGCTTGGCAGTGGCGGGCGCCATGGAAGCTTCAAGGACTTCTTTCGCAAGACTGCTCGCCGTCTAAAGACACTTGGGTCTCGGCGTGCAATCGCCAACCAAATTGACGATCTGAAGGCTCGCGTCGAGCAAGTGAAAAAGCTGAAGAGCAGTTGCAAGCTGGACGATATTGCCTGGAACACCTCCTCTGACCATGCAGCCGCGGATCATCCTCGGTTGTCTGCTCTTTTTGCGGAGGAAGCATGCCTTGTGGGCATTGACGGTCCGAGAGGCGATCTTGCCAAGTGGATGATGGAAGGAGACAGGTCGACCAAGCGTCATCGCAGTGTGCTGTCCATTGTTGGTTTTGGTGGATCAGGGAAAACAACTCTAGCGCATGAGGTCTATTGTAAGATTCGGGGGCATTATCATTGTCAAGCCTTTGTACCAGTCTCACAAAGCCGGATATAAAGAGGATTATCAGGGATCTGATCTAAAAAGTGCCTTTCCCAGATGATTCATAAAAGACATCGACATTTAGGATGAAATGACATCTGTTGCGAAGCTGAGAGAGCTGCTAGAAGATAAGAGGTAACTTAGCATTTACCATTCCCTCTGTAAACGTAACATGTGTAGTTCCCATTATTTCTGTTATCTTTAGTGCTTCCACTATTAATTTTTTTTTGCGGGTGACTTCCACTATTAATTTTGCACACACTGAAGATTGAACAATATAATATTGCAGCCCTAACAGTAGTTCAACCACATGGCTTGCATAATTGTAGGAATCCATTACCACACATGCACCATACTGAAATTTTTCGCGTAGTACAACTAAATGTGCCTAAGATATTATAGCACACCGGGTTTTTTATTGGGATAAGGATTGTAGCACATAGGTAGTACTTCCTCCGTTACTAAATATTTGTCTTTTTAGAGATTTCAAATGGACTTCCACATACGGATGTATATAGACATATTTTAGAGTGTAGATTCACTCATTTTGCTCCGTATGTAGTCACTCGTTGAAATATCTAGAAAGACAAAATTTAGGAACAGAGGGAGTAGTAAGTTACCAGAGTCCACAGGTAAGCCTTTCGTTCCAAAGCCTGGCTATAAGATGGTGAACGAAAGTTGACATAAATCTTCCTTCAGTTCACCATTTCAGTTTAGTTGGTCGGCTCTTTTGATCTTTGTTTGTGATGATAAAATCAACCTAAAATAATGCATTAAACCACTCAATTTTTCTGCAATCTTCATTGACAATAATCTGCGAACTTATTGTGGTACCGTTTGTCTCATAATTTTACAGTATCCAGAAATATTTGTAGTATGTCCTCAGGTAGATCAGTGGAATCAGACATGGTTCAGTGGGTATTTTTTTATGTCCAGACCACTATTAAGATGGACTTTCTGTTTTGGTGCAATTTGGATCAATGTGTGCGATAACAAATTTTATATAAATCTAGTGTCAAGACATAATTATATTCAGACTCTAAGTTGCATTTTCGGTGATTATGTTCAGATTGTAAGCTTTGTAGATGTTGAGGTGCATTTAGAATCCTATCATTAGATGGATGAACAAGTTGTGCGCGTGATGTCCTTTTTTTAAAAAAACTTATGCACGAATTTTATCTAATAATTACAGTTAGCATTTCGAAATATTATAAAATGATTTCTACATTGATTTACAGTCAAATTAGCATCAGGAATTTGGAGTCAGCCTTTCTGAGTTTGGAAATACGTGCATTGCATTTTGAAGATTCCAACTAAAGTACCTAGGGCCTTAGGGGCACGGACATTATCGAAGCTACCATCAGGAATTGTGATGCTACATGATCTAGAGACGCTTGATCTTAGAAGGACAAACATACGAGAGTTGCCACCGGGAATTGCGCAGCTCATTAAAGATTAAACTACAGGTTCTACTTACTTGGATAACAAAAGAGACCTCACGGGATTGGAAATATGAGGAACTTACCAGTTGTCTCCTGGCCTGGTTGGATATTACCATGAGTTCAATTGGTGCCCATAGAGGAGCTTGGCAACACCAGGGGTTTGGATGAACTCCTTTTCAATTTGAACAATGGGTACAGAAATGAGCTTGGGACTGATAGCCGATCGAATGAGGTATTCATAATTATTCATCTCCCTCTATTATGAAAGCATCGCCCTGCCAAAATGCATCTCCTCCTCGTTTATATGGTGACGTGACCTGCTTTCTCAAATTCACACGTCTTGTTCCCGTTTCATTTTACTAGTGCAGGGGTGATGCGTGCCTCGCTTTGATTGGATTGTTAGGATGGATGAGCCCTGCAGGTACGACTCTTCCTTTCACTTCTTTCTAACAAAAAAAAAAAGAAGAAGGATTTAAATTCAGTTGGATCGTTTTCCATTGCTTAAATTTAGACGAGTGTTTTTGTTGGTTGCTTGTGCTCTGTCTTCAGGTTGTGTGTACTTTTGGTAGGATTTCAGCTCTGTTTTGCATCGAGTATCGTGGATTATTTCTGTTGAAAATAGTTCCCGATGGAAATGTAATGTCGATCATTCGTTTTCTGTAACAATATGAGAGAGTACTTGTATGTTGTACTATCTGATAAGCTTGTATGTTGTACTATCTGATAAGCTTGTATGTTGTATGTTGTATCTCATAATTTGTGCTGAAATAGTCAGGAGAGGAGATGCACATAGATAATGATCTCGTCATGTATGTGTATCAGGTAAGGGCATTTCTTACCGATCCCCGTAAGGGAGTAAATTTGGTTTTCTCTTCTTCTCTAAACCGCGCCAAGCCTATCCTTTATAAAGGTTAGTGGAGTAAAATTTTTACTCCATCCACATTATTCTCCTTATATTTACTGGCTCATGACGGGCGATAAAATTTCACCACTCTCTCTTCCTCTCCCCCCGCCTCCACTTCTCCCCCTCGCCCTGCCGGAAATACTTGTCGGAGAAATGCATAAAAATGGATGTATCTAGAATTAAAATACGTCTAGATACATTCATTCGTCCGACAAGTATTTCCGGACGGAGGGAGTACTAATTAAGAATCTGTCTATAGTCTATACACATGTATAATGATCTCGGCATGTATGTATATCAGGTAAGAACCATACATGTGGTTAACTAATCAAGCAGCCATGCCTGCCTGCCTGTGGGCTGGCTTAGTTACTGAATGGAGTAATAACCTAGGTATTTAGTGTTGCTGCATCCAGCATCCAAAGCTAGCTAGCGCCACTTGCGTATTGCTTGCTGCCATTTTGCAACTTGCAAGGATAACTTCTTTGTTTCCTCACCTCTACATGTCTTGGGTATCTAACAGTATCATCAAGTTGATTGCACCGTCTTGCAACTTGCAGGAATATCATCTTGGGTTCCTCGCCTCTCTCTCTTGTATCGACATGTCTTGGTTCTCAGGATATATTTCTGAAAAATAGATGAACAAATTTCGAATTCAATTAATAAATTTCAAATTTGATGAAAAAATTAAACCGATGAATAAATTTTGAATTTGGTGAACAAATTTTTAAATCGATGAACAAATTTCGAATTTGATGAATTTTTTTGAATTCTATGAAAATAAAAATAAATGTTGATGAACATTTTTTCAATCCGATATCAAAGAAAATGAATTTGATGAATATTTTTTGAATCATTGAGCATTTTTACACATTGATGAACATTTTTGGAATTTGATACAAAAAAATGTTAACGAATTTGGAAAGAAAAGAAAAAAGAAAAAGGAAGGAAAAAACTGAAAAAGGAAAAGAAAAAGGGAAAAAGGAAACTAAAGAAAAAAACGAAAAGGAAATAAAACGGGATATGGGCCGGCCCATACGAACGCCCAGTTCGCGGGGGTGGTGCGCGCCAGGTCGCTCAGCGGACTCGCGCTACAAGCGCTAATTAGGAGGGTATCCTTCTCTCGTATACGGGTCAGATCTGGAACATGTGGGTATGCCAACTGCAGCACATGGCTCATGCCACATTTGAGCTTTTTTCACTGGTTTCGAAGCTTCCACCCGTTTTTGGAAAGCGTTGAGTCGGTTTTTTTCTTTCTTACACTAGTTTTCGAAGCTTCCACCCGTTCTTGGAAATCATTGAGCGGATTTTTTTGCTTTCTTTACTGCAAATGTTTTGGTCCGGATTGATTTTTCCTATCTCAGGGTTGGGTTTTCTGGTTTTTGTTTTTGCATTTTGTTTTCCTACATAGTTTTCTTCCAATTGTTTCCTTTTTTCAGTTTTGTGTTTATGTCTTTTATTTGTTTTCAATGCACAAACATTTTTCAAATTCGGTGTGCAAAGATTTTCCAGATTATTTTATAAACTTGTGCTCATTTTTTGTGTCATCGAATATTTTTTGAATTCACAAACATTTTATCAATCCGTGAACATTTTTGCGCGTTTGTCACGAAAACTGGAATGAGAAAAAGAAGCATGTGTGATTCTTTTTTGCGCGTGGCAGATGGTGTGCACAATGGGCCGGCCCAGGTGAGCTGCCCGCGACTATGCGAGCAGCACAACCGTATTGTTCGCCAGGAGCGACCTATAGCAGCACCCACATTTGAGTGTTTTGCTCTGTTTATTTTTCTTCCCCGGGAGTATAGCGTTTTGCTCTGTTGGGCTATACCTCATTGCTGTGAGCTTGCTGATCTGCAGATTACTTAAAATCATGGTTCTTTATTCGGTTTTAGGCTGCAAGATTCATTCTAGTTCCATCACCTATACAGGTGGGCCAAGGCCCAAATATGTTGGGATTGCATCAAATGCTTAGGGCCTGGCAATTGTCAAGACAAGTTGGGTGAACCTTTGTTTCTATTTTTCGATTTTCATTGCTAATACACATAATGCTCAAAGTGTCATGCATAAAAAGTATGACTTCGGAGACATTTTCTTCTCGTCCACGTGAATTACCAGAATTTCACTTCTTCCTACCATGACTTTGTGTTGTTTTGGACGGGAACTTCATAGACATCTGCGAGGATTGGAGATTTGTTCCGTGCCCTCTGTTCCAATCGTGATCTTGTACCGTAACTACAAGGTGAACTGATAGAAGAGCCGGGTGGTTGTTTACCATGACTGTTTGTCTCGTAGCCGCCGCAGTGCTAGACAGCGCAATTCCTGATTGTGAACTCATTCATGCTTGAGATAGCACACTTGCCCGAGACGCGACGACGTCGCTTGCACAATATTTGTTTTTGTACAACCGTCAATCTTAGGGACCCTTTTATATATCGCAGTCCGTGTGTTGTCAAGGGTGGTTGCAGATTTTGATGCTTGCTCTTGTGTGGTATTGATCGCTTCAGCATGTTCTTACAAATCTTTTAAATTTTCCTCTTGATAATGTGTGGTGTGCATCTATGATGTCTAAGCTAGTTTTTGACAGTGTGTTATTGCATGAATGATTGCACCAATTTGATATTCATATACTCCAATGTGTGGTGTACTTCTTTACTGGAAAAAGGAGAAAATTGTACCATCCAAAGAAGAAAGAAAATATCCTAAAAAAAGGAAGAAAGAAAAGATAAAACTAGAAGAGGAAAAAGAAAGAGACCTTCAGGTGCGCCGATGTGTACTCTTGCAACTTCACCATCGATGTCCAAAGAAAGAGACCTTCATCGCCGCCGCTTGAGCCACGATCCAAGCTATAAAAAAAAGAATCTAGTCGAGGGTGCGGGGGAGGTTCGGGGATGAGGCCGCCATGGGGTAAGAGGGATGGAGGCGGCCGGCGATGGGCGAGGTCCGGCGGTTCTGCAGAGAACGGTTGGGGCTGGGTGGGCGCCGTGGATTATCTACGTCCGGCCCTTGGCTGCCGGCATCGGTGGGGGCGCTCCGGGCGGCCTAGAACCAAGCAACTCTCTGGCAGCTCTTCCCAATCTTTG
The DNA here is from genome assembly GCA_021437245.1 of Aegilops speltoides. Taxonomy (NCBI): domain Eukaryota; kingdom Viridiplantae; phylum Streptophyta; class Magnoliopsida; order Poales; family Poaceae; genus Aegilops; species Aegilops speltoides. The sequence goes on along the minus strand of CM038141.1, from coordinate 10,648,282 downwards.
GTCAGGCCGGCCTTCAACCTAACAAACATTGATTGATCTCTAGTATGGCACGAGATTTGGATCCGAAAACTACCTGTACACTGGATCAGATGCAGATTTCACACAAAACGAGTAATGCTACACACACGGGCACTTTACGGGGGCTTTACGGAGTAATTTGAGATTAGTGGCTGTGATTTCATTAAGTATGGTGGGCCCCGCCACTTAAAATCAGGGGGGCCAATTAGATCAGCGTGTGTTCTCCAGCCCGTGAAAGCCCGTTGAACTTGCCCGTGAATGTAGTATTATCGTTGTCCATGTCTAGAAACTATCATCCACACTTGGACATATGCAATACTATCATGGCCACTGATAGGCGCCGGTGCGCCGGTCCAAATTTGGGCCGGTCGCACCTGCACTGTACGATTCGTAAAATTAGAACCACATGATCTCCCATCTTCCTCCCCTAAGCATTTTTCCTCTGAGAAACAGTTTTATCGTGCTGTCAGGGGATGTGCGACGAGCCCGGTCTAGAAGCGCCGCCCGGCGAGTCTTGCCTGTCGCCGCGCTAGCCCCTGGCCGCCGGCCGCTGCCCTTGCCGCCCTCGTCGCCGGTCGCCGCACCTCGCTGTCGTTATCTCCTCTGTTTCTCGCCGGCTCCATGTAGTTGTAGCTCCCCGTTATCATGGTCGCAGCTCCGGTGGTGGCCGCTGCATCCCCGGCGCGCGCCGGTCGCAGCACTTTTGAAGACGAACTCGCAAAAAAACTGTACTCTCCCTTGGGTTGCCAGTTGTAGCAAAAAAGTGTACCGGTTTCAGCAAAAAAAAACTCGGCGATGCCGCCGTCCGTTGCCATTGTAGCAAAAAAGTTAGTCGGTTGTAGCTTCAACAACAAAAATGGTTTTTGTTGGTGGTAGCAAAAATCAAAAACTGTTCCAGCAAAAAAATAACATAGTTCCAGCAAAAAATGCGCGGCCGTCGATGGTCTTAAACAAAAAAGCATCCACCCGTTCCAGCTTTGCTTTCGATGGAATGTAGCAAACATTATTGCTGGTTCCAGCAATTAAATCGATGCAGCAAAACGCATGACAGCCACCGTCCGTCGCCGCCCAGCACCATCCTAGCATTGCAGCAAAGTAGAGTGCTGGTTCCAGCCAAAAACTTAATGTAGCAAAAAATCATACGGCGGAGGCACCACCATCCTCTCAATTTGCAGCAAAAATGAAAGCTGGTTCCAGCAAAAATCAAAGTGGTTCCAGCAAAAAAATTATGCAGAAAAAATCATGGCGGAAACGCGGTCGCGGCATCACCCTGGTTCCAGCTCGCGACGAACATGGCCTACTCTGCGACGGGGGAGAGGTTGGACCGAGCATGGCAACAAAAGTTCGACGGCGGGGCGCGCCCTCTCTGCATGGAGCAGGCCATGGATTGAGTGATGTGAGAAAGAAGAAGCAGAAAGGGGATTGCATATGGAGGAGCAGAAACGAGTGGAGGTGGAGGACGAAATGGGCGGAGGACGGAATGAGTGGAGGAGCTTCATCCTGAATAGATAAGGTGAGGGATGGAAGCGGTGCGTGGGACCAAAGCAACGTGGCTGGGTGAGCGTAACACGCGCTTGTGAGCCAGGCGGCCGGCCGAAGTTTCGGCCGGCACGCCAATTTTAAACGTTTCCCTACTATCATAGGGTTCAAGATTAATTTGTTCAGCCTCTTTCCAATGAATTGACCTCAATCCCTACCCTAAAGAGGGATTGTGTATGTCGTTCGTCGTACATAGTCACTAATGCGAAAATAATTTAGAAACCAAGCGCTGAATCAATTTGGAAATCAATCCATTAATACGAAATAATTTGTAAACTAAGCGCCGAATCAGTTTAGAAATCGAGTCATAAATGTAATTAATTAGCCAGATGATTAATTACCTATGCAATTAATTAGATTCATAAGTAGATATATTTTTTCGCGCCGAATCAATTTGGAAACCGATAGATCTAGGGTACAACTTATATTTGGATCTAGTTCCCAGTCTCTGATGGTTACACGACGGCAGGGTACATCATCCCGTTCGGGAACCAGTGCCCGAAGCCGGGTTTCCTGGACGCGGCTTCCAGCTCCTCCTCCGTCAGCCAGGCGGCGAATCCGTGGAAGAGGGTCTTGTACGAGCTGACGAGCCGCGGCTTGCCGTCGGAGGTGACCTCGTCAGGGAGGAAGGACCGGTACCATCCCTGGCGCGCTTCGTTGTCCATGGCTTCGGCGTCCGCTCGAGGCTTCAACAGGATGATGTAGATCTTGTAGTCAGAAGATGAAGTCGGCGCTGCCGCCACAGGGCTGGGGCGGGGAGAGGAGTATGGGTGCCCGATGTACGCATGGGTGGGTGACGAAGTGGAGAGAAGGACGGTGACACATAAGCAGAGTGCAAGTGTTACGGACGCCGTTGCCATTGAGCACCACCTCGTCGACTACGCCGAGGATCGGAGCGAAGAGAAGGGTGGCGGGCTTGCTTATATAGGCAACATGTATGGGTAATGTCATTCGGACCCGGCCGCTAACCTGGTGGCTCTTGATTCAAAAACAAAGAAAGGATGCTATACATCATCACTAAAACACGAAAATAAATAAGAAAGTTGCAATGGTGCTACTAAATTTATACTATTAGTGATTATTTTTTGTCCGCATATTACCCCTGTTTCTTATTTTGGTTAGGCTACGACCCCGCCATGCATGGAATTATTTGGTTTGTTAGCACTTGACACATGCAACCTACTAACTAGAAACTATTTCTGAATTTCAAATGAAAAATTTCCTTTTATCATGCTGAATAATATTTGGAAAGAGTAACTGACGAACGTTCGCCAGGGAGAAACTTCCCATGAACGCTCAAACTGTCACACGATCTTGATCCTAGGATGCAGATTGGATGAACTTTTTACACTCAAAGTTAAAGAAATGTCATGCCAGTTTTACAAAAAAAGCCATCTAGTTTTCTCATACACTGAAACTGCCTGACGAACGTTCGCAAATTCCATCTCTTATGGCGAACGTTCCCATATATGCCAACCATTTTATGTAGGGTTTTCGAATTTTGGATCTAAGTAGATATTTACCTGATTAATTAATTACATTGATGACTCGGTTTCAAAAATTATCTATTTATGAATCTAATTGATTCCATACGTAACTAATTGTCTGGCTAATTAATTTTATTTATTGATTGATTTTTAAATTGGTCCGCTCTTAGTTTACAAATTGTTTCGCATTAATGTATTGATTTCCCAATTGATTCGGCGCTCGGTTTTCAAATTATTTTTGTATTAATGGTTGCGTGGCAACAAGCGGTTGCATACTATCCGACTAATTATATTCCAAATTGATTCGATGGTTAGCTTACAAATTGTTTCACATTAATGGATTGATTTTCAAATTCATTCGACGTTCGGTTTCCAAATTATTTTCACTTTAATGGCTGCGCACCAACAAACGACCTATGGACTCCCTATTTAGCAGTAGAGATTAATTATACAAATACTCAACCCGTTTCTAAATATAAGTCTTTTTAGATATTTCAAATGGACTATAACATACGGATGTACATAGACATATTTTAGAGTGTAGATTCATTCATTTTGCTCCGTATATGTAATCACTTGTTGGAATCTCTATAAAGACTTATATTTGAAACGGAGGGAGTAGTTAACCGCACGGAATCTCTAGGCCTAAACAGGGAGTTGGCAACCAGCTGGTACAGTGTATTTTCGGCCGGGTTTTTTCGTTTCACCTCCCGCCACCCCCTCCCGCTGATTTTTACCCCTTTCTCAATCTTCCTTTCGTTTCATTATCTCATGTTCGATCCACGCTGTCAGCTCATGCGATCCCGTCACCTTCACCGGTTTTTTCTACGGAACCACAACGTCATGGTTTTCCCGGTCCAACGCCCAACCCACCCAATCCACGACCACACACGGCTTCGCCTCGTCTCCCCCTCCAGACCTCCTCTCGCCACCGTCGTGCTGCTTCCTCGGCCGTCCCCATCGCCACTCCAGTTCAGATCGCCATTCGCCTCCGCTTCCTTGGTCGTCCCCGTCGTCAAACCAGTTCAGATCGCCATTCGCCACTGCTTGCAATGCGGATCAGGTAGGAGCTCCCTAAGCATGCCCTTCTCGTGCTCTCTCTGGACACTTCTCTCCCATCTCTCTCAATCCCCGAGCAACCAGCGGTCACCGTCGTCACGCCAGTCCAGACCCTACCCCAGCCACACTCGAGCACTGCGCCACTGCCATCCACCTGCACCTTCTCTACGCACCCCCTCTCTCAGATCCAGGACACCATAGACGATGCGTTCTTTTCCATGTAGTGGGTAGGGTACTCGTCGCCGCCATCCCTTTACAGTGGGCCGCGTTGAACAACTGGCCACACCTCCCGCACTACATCATCGAGGTTCACTACTACCTCCCTTGCTGATCGATTCATATGTGCGTGCATGGATGGACCTTCAACACAGAAGATCATGCGCAACAGACAACGCTGCACTGGACGACGACGCACGAGGCTTAATAGCTTTGTAGTTCCTGAATATAGCTTTGTAGTTCCTGAATATTGGCAACATGTAGGGTTACTGATATCTGTTAGAGGCACCTTCTAGCGAGGACCGCCGCGCCATCTTCCGGACACCACTCCCCGCCCAAGGCGTCGTGCCGTCTCCAGTACATCGATCCCGGTCCCGGCCACCGCAATGGATCATGACAACAACTCGCCGCCCCTGCCGCCTCGCAGTTTTCCGGAAACTGCATCGAGTTGGCGTGGCAGGGCAAGCTCGACGGAGCTGCGCGCACCGTCCCATCGATGCACACGCGCGCCGGTGAGCAAGCGCCCGCCCGCCGGGTGGCAATCGGCTCTTGCCGCTGTCCGAGCTTGCCTTGGAAATTTTGGAGTGACTAGCGTCAAAGAAGATCGTTTATGTCTGTATTTTGCCGTAATAAACAAGAAAATAATATGTATTACGCCATAAAATTAAATGAAGAGAAAAACTGTGTAAGCACGTACCGAACATTGAATGATTTAACAAATTAAGCAAACCGGTTGGCCTATTTATATTTTTCCATATGTTGTTTCGGTTTATTCCGATGTACTGTTCTAGCACAATCTGACTACTGTTTCGGTTTATGGTCTGGTCGTGTAATTTTTTTGGTTTATTCAGGTGTCATTCCTTTTTCACTGGCTTTAATGTTCCGTGATAATGGGGTTTGTTGTTTCTGTTTATTTGCAGTATTGTATCAGTTAGCAGTTGTTGTTTTGGTTTATTCGGGTGTATTGTTCTGGATTACAATTTGGTTACTATTTTGATTTATGATTCGGGTGGATTAATGTTTTTGGTTTATTCATGTGTTGTTCCATTTCACTGGTTTTTCTATTCCGGTTTATTTGGGTTGATGTTTTGTTTTTTTTGGCTATTGTTTCGGTTAGCAGTTCTGCATTTATTCGGATATTGTTCCGGTTTTTGTTTGGGTAATTGTTAGTGAACGGTTCGCTAATGTCGTGGTGTAAAAATCGGCAGTTATCAGTCAAGAACTTATTTCGCCCATGAATTGATGTTCATGCAAATATACTACTCCGGCTTACTGTTTTGTGCCTCGGCAGCACCATCGCTAGAAAGGATCGGGAGACGACTGAGATGGCTCTGCGTCGGTACCCAGGTGAAGAGAAATGTAGTGTAGAAAATTCATAAATCTTAACCCTCTATATAAGCAGGCGACGGTGGAGAAAGATGAGAGAAATGATGTGTAAAAAATCCCAGGTTTTTCTTAACAATGTGCGTATTTTACTCCGGTGGAAGCTAAATAAATAAGGGAAAATGTCAAAATACAAAACTCACATTGAGTTTAGGGATAATCAGGCTCAAACTGATGACTTCCACGACATTAGCCAAGTTCGCTCTTCTTCTAGGTCCGGGACGCCACGTCTGGTTTGGTCAACCCCATGATCTACGTTGTATCCCACAAACTGTGGACTTCAATGAATAAAATGGCTATTACCCCTCAAAAAAAAAAAATGCAAACCACGCGAAACGTTTTGCTGGAGGGTGCTCCCCTAACCAGTAGTTCGCCGGAGGCAGCACCCAACAACGGACGATTGCCAGTTATAAGGGTCCAAAAAGAAAGGTCGGACTACAGGGTTAAACACGGTTCTAAAACAAGGGCATGGAAAACTGTTTCCAGACAAAAAAGAAAAGAAAAAAACCGACCCAACCTTCATGTTACTAGGCCGGCCCATTCATTGTGTGCAGTCTGTGAGCTTGTGTAGTACGTATCTCATAATAAGCGCGAAATGGTATCTTCAACGTCAATTTGGCGAGAAAATGTGTAGATGCCGCATGGCTTGCCGGCCCATTCTGCACTCGGCAGCATGCTCTTGTGAGTGGTTATCTTTTGATTTATTTCCTTCTAGTCGTTTCTTACCAAATAAAAAATTTCAAATATTCTCTAATTACAATAATATACCTGTATTGAAAATGTTTTTAAAAAAGCTAACAAATATTGTCATATTTTAAAAAGTGCTCATTAATTTAAAAGGCTATCATCATATTTAAAAATCTGCCCAAAAGTTAATGCTCTTTTTTGTAAAATTATGAACATTTCAAAATAAGCTATTACCCCCCCTCCCCCCGTCGAAACGGTGAACTCGCTGACGTTGAGACTGGAGCGGAAGTCGTTGAAGACGCTCGTTGGCAGTCCTTTGGTGAAGATGTCGGCGAACTGCGAGCTCATGGGCACGTGAAGAACGTGAATCTCACCAAGTGCAACGCGTTCACGGACGAAGTGAAGATCAATCTCGATGTGCTTGGTGCATTGATGCTGCACGCGGTTGCTGGACATGTACACGGCGCTGATGTTGTCGCAGTAGACCATGGTGGCACGCGACGGCGGTTGGTGGAGCTCACCAAGCAGTTGGCGAAGCCACACTGACTCAGCGACCGCGTTGGCCACTGCCCTATACTCCTCCTCGGCGCTCGATTGGGAGACTGTGTTCTGTCGCTTGGCCGACCAACTGAGGAGGTTAGCGCCAAGGAACACACAGTAGCCCGAGGTGGACTTGCGCGTGTCAGGACACCCGACCCAGTCCGCGTCGGAGTAGGCGACAAGCTCGGTGCCGCATCACGATGGATCCGAAGCCCGAGATGAGTCATGCCGCGCAAATACCTGAGAATGCGCTTCACGAGCTGGAAGTGGCAGTCACGCGGGGCATGCATAAACATGCAACACTGTTGGACGGCGTAGGAGAGGTCGGGGCACGTCAGTGTGATGTACTGAAGAGCCCCAGCCAAGCTGCGGTAGAGCGACGGGTCGTGGAAGAGAGGCCCATTGTCGGTGGAGAGCTTGGCCAGCGTGTCGACCGGAGTGGGGATGGGCTTGCAGTTAAGCATGCCCGCGCGATCGAGGATCTCCAGTGCATACTGTTCCTGCGAGAGGAACAGCCCGCCCGCCGTGGTGGTGACGTTGATGCCGAGGAAGTGCTGGAGTGCGCCGAGGTCGGTCATCGCGAACTCGCGGTGCAACGCCTAGATGACGGAGCGGAGTGCCGTGTCGGAGCTGGCGGTGAGGATGATGTCGTCTACGTACAGTAGTAGGTAGGCGAGGTGATCACCGCAACGAAGGATGAAGAGCGACGAGTCCAAGCATGATGCGACGAACCCGAGGGTCCGCAGGTAGGTGGTGAAGCGAGTGAACCATGCCCGAGGTGCCTGCTTGAGACCGTACAACGAACGGTTCAGCCGGCACACATGAGATGGTGAGGCAGTGTCGACGAAGCCGGACGGTTGATGACTGTACACCGTCTCCGCAAGGTGGCCGTGCAGGAAGGCGTTTTTGACGTCCAACTGATGAATGGGCCACGACTTGCCGGCGGCGATGCTCAGCACCGCCCGGATAGTGGCCGGCTTGACGACGGGACTGAAAGTCTCGGCGTAGTCGACGCCGCCTGCTGCGTGAAGCCGCGAAGCACCCGCCGGGCTTTGTACCGGGCCAGCGTACCATCCGGGTGGAACTTGTGCCGGAAGATCCATTTGCCTGTGACGACATTTGCATCTGAAGGACGAGAAACTAAACACCAAGTATTATTCCGCATCAGTGCGTTATATTCCTCAAGCATCGCGGCGTACCAGTTGGGGTCTCGAAGAGCGACACGGTATGAGGAGGGAATAGGACTGATGGCAGGGTTGCTGGCGTGAAGAACTTTGGGTTGAGAAAAACCGGACTTGCTACGCGTGCGCATACGATAAGAGTTAGTAGGAGCAGTGACTGGTACAGCGCGTGGTGGAAGGGGGGACAGGTGGCGCACATGTACTGGCTGCATGGGAAACGTCGGACTAGGCGGCGTCCAGGGGCGAGGCTGGTGCGGGTAGTGGGGAGGCAGGCGCGTGGGGCAAGGTTGGTGCGGGTGCAGGTGACGCGGGCCCAGGCGGACTGGCAGGCGGGGTGGACGCGCGATTGGCGCATGCAGCGGGTGGAGAAGCGACCGGGGGTGTGCGCGAATGGGATGCGCATGCAGCGGGCGGGCCAGCGGGAGGCACAAGATCCGGAGAGGATATCTGGCGCAGCAGGTACGAGGGAGCTGGGTTGGCCGCGCGGAGTTCGGGATGGATCGGGGCACCGGGATTTTCTGCGGCCAGAGGAATAGGTGAGGAGCATGGCGAGGCGGCAGAAGAGTAAGGAAAGGTGCTTTCATCGAACGTGACATGTCGGGAGATGATAACTTTGCGCGTGTCTAAGTCGAAGCAGCGGTAGCCCTTGTGCTCCAATGGGTAGCCAAGGAAAACACACCGTGATGACCGCGGGGCTAGTTTGTGAGGGCTCGTGGAAATGGTGTTGGGGAAGCTGAGGCAGCCGAAGGCACGCATGTGGTCGTACGTAGGATGATGTCCTAGGAGGAGGAAGTGCGGCGTCACAAAATTAATGACCGAGGAGGGTCGCCGGTTTAGGAGGTAGGTGGCGGTGTGGAGAGCTTCGACCCAAAACGGCGGTGGGAGGTGTGCATGGATTAGTAGAACACGAAGAACGCCGTTGGTGGTGCGGATGAGGCGCTTGGCTTTCCCGTTTTGAGGAGAGGTGTGAGGGCACGAGAGACAGAAAGAGGAGCCGTGGCGAGAGAAGAGGTCGCGCAAGGAGGAAGTGAGGAATTCCCTGCCGTTATCGCATTGCATGCATTGGATAGTCACGTGAATTGTGTGAGTACGTACATGAAGAAACGAGTGATGGTGTCGGCGGTGTCGGACTTGTTGCGCAACGGGAATGTCCACGAGTAATGGGAGTAATCGTCAAGTATCACGAGATAGTACTACCTCCGTCTCAGTTTACAAGTCCTGCACGTATACCTAGGTTGCCAATTTTATCATCCTAATATAAACTACTAGCGAATAGTGCGCGGCGGCACGCCGCGCCAAAAGAATTGATAAGCTATTTAGTTTTTTTTAATATTTGGTAAGTCGTTCCAAGACTCAATTCGTGGTAAAGTAGTTCATACCAAAAAAAACATAATCTAATTGGTACATGCATAAGTGATCTACTTTATATAGTGATAGTGGGTAATGTAAGTACGAAGCTTTGCTTCTCTTCTTAGACCTAAGATATTGACCCTGATGTAGTGATAGTGAGATTTACATATGAATCAAACCACTGCTGCTAGTCCTAAAAGACAAATCATCAACAACCAATCTATTCAAGTCGATCCACCGAAGCAGGCGGTACGCTGCAACCATCTGACCGTCCATGAACCAACAAACTGGAAGCACACTATTGCGGGAGAAAAGTCTATGCAGGTGATGCCACACTAAAATATTGTTTAGCGTATATATAGGCTTCCAGATGAACACATATTTTAGTCTTTACTATATTCCTATAACTCTGCGTGGAGCAAAGGTACTGAAAGCAAATGCAAATATTTTAGTCTTGACTATATTCCTTGAACACATCATAATTCAGACTCGCTGACGAAGGGAGATGACCGAAGCAACCCACCTGATCCCGAGCTGCAAGTTGAGCATGAGCTCCTAGTGCTTGCGTCAATTACGATGGTCTCCTCCTGCTGCTTGGCCTGCCGCGGGGATACCCACTTGGCGATGTGCGGCGCCGGGGACGGCGGTGGCAGAAGCGCCCCGCTCTCCCCGCCGTCCTCACGCTCCTACGCGCGTCGTCCACCAGGGAGACTCTGGAACGGTAGTGGCAGTGTTTACAAACGTTCAGACATGGATATATCACTCTGGCATCAGTTTGGTTCTATGCTAAGTTGCTAACTATAATCGATCGATCCGTCTTGCTGCTGCTGATGGAGTCCTAGCGCCAACAACAACTCCAGGTTCAGAAACTGACAGAGCTACGTACATCATGTAGTCCATCCTCTGCTTCAAGTTTCGATGAATTTGGTTTGCAGGTTTTCAGTTTTAATTTGTTTGGTATGAATACAAAAACACACAAAATGAATGAACTCGCGTACAGACGTGGTGCTTATGAAGGTGGAGATGAATCAGAAGTTGTCGATGGTGAAGGCTTGGGATGAGAACCAGAAGAACAAGGTCTGCCAACAACAGCTGCAAGCCTCCACTCAACTCAACTTAACTGAACCTAACCGAACTGAATACACAAGAGAATTCTTTGTGTTGCAGCCTGCAGGGTTGAGCACAAGATGTAGCGGCCGGCGCCGTCTTGCAGCCCGGAGCGCCACTCGTCGTCTTACTGGTCGCCGTTGACGTAGCTCTTCCTGTCGTTGTCGTGCTTAAGGTTCATGGACCAGGAACCCTTGTACCTGTCCCCGGCGGCGCCGGTGTAGGTGTCATCGCCATCCATGAAGCCGTCCTTGAACTCGCCCTCTAAGGTGACTCTCGGCCCGACGGACAGGAGAACTTGCCCCGGCCCGTGCCGCCACTCCCCCTCGTACATCCACCCGTCCGTCCACAATACATCCCAGCGCCGTGCGGCATGCCGACGCGCCACTGCCAGATGTAGAACTCCCCCGTTGGGGGGGCCTTCGGCGATACTCTGGTGGGCGGAACACGCCTGCGGAGGAGAACGCCGAGGAGGAGGAGTACTTGAAGAAGGAAAGTACATGACCATCGTCCATACTCAGACTTGGCTTAGTTTGGTCAATTGATAGAACACCTCGCAAGCGAGCTCAACACCGGCGTCGCAGGAGGCGGCAAGCGAGGGGCTGGAGTCGGAGCGGGGCGAAGAGAGGATGTCGGAGGAGGCCAGCTTGTCAACCTAGCCACCCCGTTCATGTACCTGCAACAGAACAACCATCTCCTGCCAAGCCTCCTCCGACGCCGGGGCTCGTGCTCTTCCTCTGCCCACGTTGCTTTTCCAAGAGTCCGACGGCATCGTCGCCCCATCCTTCAACGCCAACACCGCCACCGATAAACGGAGGGCCTAGCGCTAGGGGTTGGCTGGCGACCAGGCTAGGGAGGATGGGGCTGCGCGCCGCGCTACCATCTCGGCCTTGCTGGGGGAAACGGAGGGCCTGGCGCAGGGGCTGCCGGCGACCAGGTTGGGGGAGGATGAGGCTGCGCGCCTGTACAGAGACAGAGGAGAGGGGGCAGCGGCGGCGTAGTGCTGGGTTGGGATAGAGGGTTGGATGATTTCTTGCAGAGATGGTGAACCAACACCAGGCCAATTACTTATAGGCAGCCAAAAGCAAAGAAAAAACAAAGATGAAGCCCACCAGAAAACCCTTGAAGGCAACGTATCCATCAGTAAACTGGCAAACGTGGCGACATGCATGGCCCATACAACAATCGCGGGAAATCTAGAAGACCACCAGAAAAGCTCACGTGGACTGGACCAAGACATATGCATGCATCGTGCAACCAAACAAATATTAAAGAGAAAACAAAGGAGGGTAGCTGTAGGATGTACTGCACACACAAAGATAACGTGTCGCTCAAATAGCGTAGGACAATTTATAGATCTACAACAGCAGTGGAGGGGACATGAGATTGGACTGGAGTTTTCTAGAGAGAAGTACGTGTCCCGACCGGGCCCATCTTCCATAGTAAAAAAAAACTAAAACTGATGTAAAAATTGTAACGTGGCAAATGAAGGAACCAGCTATGGACACGTACAATAAAAATACATGAAAGGAAACTGACGTGACATGAAAGGAGACTGACATGACCCTTCATGGGCATTCAATAGAAAGAAAGACGTGGTAAAAAAATCTCTGCAAGATGCTAGGTAGCTAAGAAGTAGGAACGGCAAGGAAAGCCCTAGTAACACGCGTCATTTTCTCAGGGGTGGTAAAAAAATTCCGAAAAAACCAGAAAATTCAATTCAATAGAAAGAAAGACGTGGTAAAAAAATCCCTGCAAGATGCTAGGTAGCTAAGAAGTAGGAACGGCAAGGAAAGCCCCAGTAACACGCGTCATTTTCTCAGGGGTGGTAAAAAATTCCGAAAAAACCAGAAAATTTGAACCCTTACGGGCCTAGTATAAACTATATAACACAAAAATTATACCTTTTGAAAGTAGAAACTCCATAGTTTATGTTGGTATATTTTTCATATAATATACAACTTGTATTAGGTTGGTCAAATTGACGACCTAGGGATACGCGCACGCCCTGTAAACTGAGAGAGAGGTAGTACATAAAACCCGAGAAACTAAAGACAGGGGAAGTCCACAAGTCACAATGGATTAATTGGAAAGGTGCACTTGTTTTGGTAGTAGAATGGAAAAAGGCAGCCGTGGCTGCTTGCCTAGTTTACATGAGGAACAAACAGTGGTGCTAGGCATGTCATTATTACAACTGGGAAGGAAATCACAAGCTATAATAGAAACTGCTTTATTGCTAGCGTGGCCCAAACGAAGATGCCATAGGCCATTGGGGACGACGGAGAGCGCCGCTTGCACGCCGGAGTTGCTGAAGAAGGGGTAGAGGTCGCCATGGCTATTGGACCTCATGATTATTTTCCCCGTTGCTAGGTCCTTCACGGAAAAACCGAACGGGTCAAATTTTATTGAGCAAAATTTATCTTGAGTAAAATGACGAACAGAAATTAAGTTCTTCATGATTGTGGGAGAGATAAGTACGTCGTTTAAAGAGAAGTTTGAGATGGAAGTGGAACCTACGACAGTAATAGGTAATCGAGACCCGTCACCTACGAGGATGCCAGAGGTATGACGCAAAGAAGGGGAACCATACGAGGTGAGGGTGTCCGTTTTACTTGCGACGTGCGATGTAGCGCCCGTGTCGAGGAACCAGTCCGGCGCGCCGCCGGCATGCTGCTGCTGGACGGAGAGGTTCTGGAGCGCCGCATAAAGCTAGTTATACTGCTCCCATGTTGGCCCGCTGGAGAAGGGCGCAACAGCCACCGGGTAGGCCTGCTGGGGCGGTGGCGGCCGTGGGCCTAGGACGCCCGCGGCGTTGGGTGCCGCCTAGGGCGCGTGTGGCTGGGGAGGTCCGGGCAGAAGAGCGCCGTAGGGAGCGAAGTAGCCAGTGGGCAGAGAGGCACCGGCGCCAGGCGGAGCCGCACCACGCCCAGCCGGATTGCCACCGGAGGACTGGCCGCCATGGCCGCGCCCGCGCCCGCGCCCTCCCTTGTCGCGGTCAGTGGTGGGAGAAGCGGCCGGGCCCTTGCCCCGGTCGTTGGAGGCGCGATCCGCACCCGCTTCGATGGAGCGCTCCGGGCCTGGCGATGGTGGCCTTGATCGCCGTGGCCGGGAACGGCCGCCAGCGCTTCGCTCGTTGGCGATATCTCCTCCATGAGTAGCCACGAGCGCGCCTGCACGAAAGTGGGAAAAGGAATTTGCATCGGCAGCAGGGTCGCCATCACATGGAACTTACGGTTGAGCCCGCGGATGAGTTGGAGAGTGAGCGACTGGTCGGTGATGTTCTTGCCGACGTCCGCGAGGGCATCGGCAAGGGACTTGAGCCGCCTGCTATATTCAGCGACAGAGAGGACGCCTTGGACAAGGTTGCGGAACTCCGCGCCGAGGATGACAGCGCGGCCGGCTGGTTGTCCATGAAGAGAAGATGGAGCAGCAGCCAGATGTCGTGGACGGTGCTGTCCGGAGTGGCCTTCATCGACCACGCCGTGCATCCAGAGCACCATGGTCAAGTCATCATTACGCCACACGGCGCTCTGGCCGAGTGGGTCGGCGGCAACGTCGAGGTGGTGCTGGACCTTGTACCGGCAGGAGATGGTGTAGAAGAGCCGGCGCCACCATGTGTAGTTGCCCGACTCGAGCTGGAGCTTGGTGGCGAAGTAGTGTGCGATGGAAAGCGGGAGGCCGGCGGGAGACGAGGTGCCGGCGACGAAGCTGTTGATCCCAACGTGCGAGACGAGGACGCCTCCAGGACGGGGCACAGGAGTGCTGCCGGCGGTCCGCAGGATGCCCGCGGCTGGCGCAGGGGCGAGGTGGACCGCGCGGGGGGCCGAGGAGGACAACGAAGGAGCCGCTGCGCCCTCGGGAACAGTCGCCTTGCCCGGTCGGCGAGGGCGCGCGGCGCGGCGCCGGGACAGCGGCGGAGCCGCAGGAGAGGTGTGGCCGCAGCGGAGCGACGCGGTAGCGCTGCGGCGAGAGGGACGGGGGCGACCGGGTTGGGCGCCGGGGAGTCGAAGTCCGCCGAGCGGGTACGGCCGAGGAGCCGGTTCATAGCAGAAGCTGGGTTGGAAGAGAATCGAAGGGACTCGGCGTCTGATGCCAAGATAGAGCATGCACAACTCACACTCACTGGTAGAAAAAAGGCCTTTAGTCGCGGTTCGCAAAGGCCTTTAGTCGCGGCTGTGCAACCGCGACTAACTATGCGCGACTAAAGACCCCCTCCTTTAGTCGCGCCTCTTCTTTAATCATGACTAAAGGCTTTAGTCCCGGTTCTCGTGGCTAACCGGACTAAAGGCCTCCTCCGCATGTTTAAATTTTTTACTAATTTTTTTGCGAATTTTTTCATTTTTTTATTTTCAAATTTCTGAATTATTTTAACCTCTAATCTCTAATCACCACCCTCATCACTGCTCAATTTCTCCTCTAATCTCTAATCACCCTCATAATTCCAAATCATCTAACTTCCCGAACGGTCACCCATCCTCCCACTCCCCGGCTGAGCACGCTTAACTTCCGGGTTCTATTCTCCTCGTTTCCAAGTCTGCACTTGTTGTTTTCCGACAATAGTAGGATGTCAATTCTATTAACCCTCGGTATTTAGCTTGAGCATGAAGTGACACATTTCACTGTTTGAGTTTGAAACTATTGTTTTAAAAACAATAATTATTTAGTAACACTAATATTTCGGAATAATTAGTTTGACCATTTTTGACCACAGTTTGACCAGATTTGACCAAAATTTAAAAAACTGAAATAATTATTTAGTAACACTAATATTCTAGAATAATTAGTTTGACCATTGTTTGACCACAGTTTGACCACAATTTGAAATTTTTGAATTTTTTGCCTCTCGAACTTAAAAGCCCGTATCTTTTTTTTCTGTTAGGTTTTGGGGATTCTAAAATGTTTAACGGGTTCCCCGGTTAAATTCGGATGTAACTTTTCGAGTAGATGATTTTTCATATAAAAACTTTTTCATCCGAGTTCGTATGCAAAAGTTATGCCAATTTTAAGAATTTCGAGAGAGTTTGCAAATAAAGTCGAAATTCATATTTGTTAATTTTCCCAACAACTAGACCACATATCACATGGAAAACTTATTTTATTTTATTTTTTGACATTTGCATAATTTTCTTTTGTTTTTCTAAAACTGAAAAGGCGATCCGGGGGTAGAGTTTGAAAATGAGGCCTCAAATCCCTTTAGTCGCGGTTGGTCGGACCAACCGACTAAAGGTCGAGACCAACCGCGACTAAAGGTTGGGCCATTAGTCGCGGTTGGCCAGCACAACCGACTAAAGGTCTAACCTTTAATCCCGGTTGGCACAACAACCATGATCTAAAGGCCTTCGGGCCAGCCTGAGGACCTTTAGTCCCGGTTGGCCAGGCCAACCGGGACTAAAGCCCCTCCCGTCCGCCAGCTGCCAACCGAGCGCCCTGGGCCCAGGCCTTTGGTCGCGGGTCTCCTCCCGAACCGCGACTAAAGGTCCATTGATCGCGGTTCCTACAGCTTCGCGACTTATGGGGCTGAACGGAAAGCCTGTTTTTCCACCAGTGACTGCTTGTATTCATGCATCCGGTGTACATATATACAGTTTACATGAGAGAGAAAGAGCAGTGAGAACGTGGGAGAGAGTTACAACGGCATGAGCCGGAATTGCTAACATGCAGGAGACGATAAGCACTACGTGCATGCTACTGTTGAGGACGCGGATGACTCGGGCTGCATGGTTAGCCATCGGAGGTGCGGGGCGTGGGCACGTTCCAACAAATAGTAGTTCTTATGTTTTTGAAAAATGCTCACAAAATTTTGAAGATATTCAAAATTTTCAAAAAAGATCACCATATTTTTCCAAGATTTTCAATATGATGATACTTCTTAAATTAATCAAATATTATTTCTTGATTTTTAACTTCTTCAAAAATAATTAAAATTGCACGCTTACCTCCAGATACAACACAACGTCGGCTACACCACAAAGTGAATGGGTCTGCCTAGTCACGATGGTTGATTGGTTGGATGTTCCTAAAAGAACGTGAAGGGTTGGATCAGTTTTCTTTGTGATTATGTTTGGAAACAATTTTCCATGCCATGCCTGTATTGTGTTGTTCTGAAACTAGTAAAATCCATCTTTTGTAAATGGGTGAAAGTCGTTTATGGAAATTAGTGAATGAGAAAAGAGTGAAATTATTTGTTCGAAATGAGTGAAATACATGTTTGAAATCTATCCAATAGGAGCATTGAAGTATCAGTTTCGAAAATAAGTTGTGAAATTAGTTTGAAATGACTTTTGTAATTAGTGAAATCTTTGTTTTTTGAAACAAATGAAACACTGTGACAGTGGATTTCCGGTATTAGGCCATCAGAAGGACATGTCACCGAAAATAAATTACTTATACCTCTGCCGGACGAGGAACCCTCTGCTTAAAAGTCCAAACACGAGTTGTGAATAAGCATCTTCATTGCCAAGACTGAACTTAACAAAACTAAATGAATATGAGTAATTTGATATCTACTGCTTTAGCGAAACAGGAAAGCACGTAATGATTGAATGCATGTCTTTGCCGTGCTCTATCGTTTGCCGAGATCGACTTTGGGCTTGCGTAGTTTTGCTGAGATCCCGTGGTTTACCTCTCGGCATAGCCCAAAACACTTGGCGTATGTTGATTTTCTGAGTGTTTGACAAAAAACTATCACATTTGGGGTTGCCGTTCCACTGAACTACCACATTCAAAAAAGTGACCGAAAACTCCTGTTTAGTACTAATTTTGTGACAAAAAACTACCAAGTAGAGTTGATGGCCCTTTTTACGATTTTAAGCCTATTTATGACATGTGGGACCTATGTGGCAGGGCAGACGTGGCGACAAAGTCAACTCCGTTTATTTTGACAGTTAGATTCACCGTTATTGCAGGTGGGTCCCACATGTCAGCATCTACCTTCTTCCTCATACTCTTTCTCTCTTAGGTATTTCAACAAACCCCTTGTGTTCATGCCCGCGTGGTGAAACGGAGTATGGGCATGCTGTCGAGGACGCGGAGCTCGCCCTACCGCGTAGCCGATGGCCTTGTCTACAAGCTTCGCGAGCACCATGGCGTTGGCCACCGCGAGCTTGGTCGCGAGCGCCGTGAGCTCCGGCGCTCCGCGTGCGGAGCGGCAGGAGGAGGCGTCGATGCAGAGGTGAAGCGGCATGAGGAGCCTGGTCGCACGCGCGTGGAGCTGCCCAGGCTACCACACAGCCGGTCCAGCGGCGAACGGGGCGCGACGCCGGAGCTGGACGCGTCGTGGACGCCGACCGCCGAGAAGAGGACGAGGAGGAGGAGAGCGCGAAGCATAGGAGAGGAGGTGCACATGGGCGGCGCGGCCGAGCACTGGCTTGAGGGCGTCGGAGCCGGCTTCTTTTGTGCAGAGGAGGGGGTCTTTGGCATGGACGGACCACTCCGGCGACATGCTGGGTGGACGCGACGGCGAAGGAGTGGCGACGCCCTGCCCGACCATGGGATGCACCCTGCCAATAGCCGTGGTGGCGCTCGCGCGACGCCCGTGGCGGCGCCCATGGCCGCACCTGACATGCGTGCTCGAACGACATCACCAGTCACTCTTTTTGTCGGATGATGCCCATGAAGTGTTTGTTAAAATGTCAGACAGCGAAAGAGGAGGAGGAAGAAGAATGACATGTGGGCCTCACCCGTCATAACGGTCAACATGACAGTCAAAATAAAGGGAGTTGACGATTTCCACCACGTCAGCCCTGACAAGCAGGCCCTGCTGTCATAAACGTGTTTAAATCGTCTAAACTGGCCATTTTATGAAAGTGGTGGCTTTTTGTCACAAAATTAGTATAAAACTGTAGTTTCCGGTCACTTTTTTGAATGTGATAGTTCAGTGGGATGGCAACCCCAAACGTGGTAGTTTTTTTGTCAAATACTCTGATTTTCTAGTAGTGTCCCTCATATTTGTGTTCGGCTCATATGCATGAAGCAATACCAACTCTTTCTAGAACAGCAGATAATATGTTCATCTTAGATAACTTCAGATTGAAGGCTGCAGTACCGTAAAAAGGCTCGTAGAAAAATGACCGTGAACAAATCATGAAAACTAAACATCCTTCCGATACTTTGTTTACACTGGAATCATAACGTCAGGGGTCAGGGTGGACACGGTCCGGGCTGGTCCGGTCCCTGACCGAGCTGTCCTTTGGACCGGCTGTCGGCGGTCCGGACCGGACCGGACCGAGCAGCGTCGCGGTCCTGTTTCCCGGGACCGGACCGGCAGGGACGAAGCCCGAGCCGGACCGAGCGGCTCGTTTGGACCGGCCGGAGTTCATCCCAGAGCACGCGCCGGAGCATGGCGACGCGGGGAGGGCGCTGGAGGCAGCGGAGCTCGACGTGGAGATGTCCAGCAGCTTTGGAAGAGTCAGAGGGAGCTAGAGGAGCCAACAAGATCACCAGAGCGAGCTCATCGGCGACGAATTTGGCACGACGGCCGGTGGACGGAGATGAAAAAGAAGATGCCCGATGCGGCGATGCAGGTCCTCCCACGTCGTTTTTGTTGGTGCATACGACAGATCCGAGTGGGGCGCGTCCAGTGGACATAGTTTCCAGGGCCAGCGAGTCGAGTGGCCACGCGGACGACGGCCCCCGCGGCGGCGGACATGAACGGCGACAGTTTCTTGCGCCCCCTCCACGCCTGGGCCGCCACGCACTCGCCACAGCCCCGCCACGCCCCCGCCACGCCACCGCCATGCCGCTCGCACGCCCCAGCCACGCCCCACTCGGTGCTCACCGTGCCGCCGCCATGCTCCCGCCACGCTCCCGCCATGCCGATGCTTCTGTTTCTCGGTCCTGCGAGCTGGCTCGGTGAAAGCTCGGACCGGACCGACAAACTTTCGGGCCAGATTCTGCAGCTCGGACCGGCTCTTTTTTCCATCGGGCTAGGACCGAGCTGGCCCGGACCGAGCGGGCCACGAGCCGGTCCGAAAGACCGCTCGTGTCGTCCACCCTGAATCAGGGGTAGCAATAGCATGCATCGGCCAAATGCTGTGGCGTCCGATGCTTTTCACGAGCTGAGATGAAATAAAAGGGTTTTCAAGTCACGGGATTGAATTCCACATCCTAGTACAAGTGTACAACACTACTCGTCTACTCCTCAGGAAGAAACTAGAGCGCAGTAGTGGACTTAGTTACTACTAGTACAGAGTGCACGTGGACGTGCCAGCAGGAAAAAGGAGGGCATGGGGAGCATGCTCGGCTCAGGCGAGGCGTAGAAGCTGCGTCCGGCGAACCCGGCCTTCTGCGGCGTCGTCGCTGCCGCGTTGGTCCGCGTCGGCTTCTTCATCTGCTCCGGGCGAGGCTTCTTGTGCAAGTCCCAGCGATCCGCCGAGGACGCGCGGCTAGGGCTAGGCAGGCGCTTGTTGTTGCCCACATGGCGGCCGCGATCTGTGGGCGGGGAGGTCTCGAGTTTCTTGCTGTCCCAGCGTTCGACGGAGTCGGCGCGTCCGGGGCTCCCGGCGCCCTGTGACGAAGACGATGACGACGACGACATGGTGGTGCGGGGCGCCTTGTACTTCTTGTGCGAGTCCCACCTGCCGGCGGAGTCGGCACGGCAGGCGCTCCCGCTGCCCTCCGACGACGACGATGAGGAGCAGATTGAGCTGCATGGATTACTGTTGCGTTTCTTGTTCCAGTCCCACCTCTTGACGAAGTCGGCGCGGCCTGCCATGGCGGACACCAGCATGGTGAGGATGACACCGTGCGGCGTCGGCAGCAGCGGCAGCATCTCGCTCCTGGGCGGCGTCGGGAGCAGCGGCGGCATCTCGCTCCTCGGTGGCGACGGGAGCAGCGGCGGGAGAAGAGCTGCTGCCGCCATTGCTAGCTGTTTCTGGATCAGCCGCGACGTACGCCTAGCTAGGCGCGAGAGGGAGATGTCGATCGGTAGATCAAGATCCCTTGTTTGATGGGGACGATGCGAAGAACGCCACAACGCAATGGCCTGGGGCACCTATTTATTGTCGCCCGCTGTCCATGTGTCCTCGTTCCCGACCCGGATCGGGCCTGTCCGAATCCGATGAGTAGTGGACACGCAAATGATCCAAGCCACGCGCCGGACCGAAATGCCGTATCCATCCCGCACACGGTACTTTGCGATTGGTGACGGATATTTTTTATTTTTTTTACAACTAAATTTCCCTCTTTATTCATTGGTGATAACACTTACATCTTTAAGTAAAAGAGGAAGAAGCTCATTAGGAGCCATTCCAATCCACTCAATGCAGAATTTAGATCTAGCTACACTAGCTAATTCATGAGCAACAACGTTTGCTTCTCTAGGACAGAACTCAAACCGAATTGAACTAAACTCACATGCCAAGTGCTAACAATCATCAATGATGGCTGCTGCATTCCCCGCATACTGACCGTCCTTGGTCATAATCTCCATTAGTTCTAGGCTGTCGGAATTAAGGACAAGCCTGTTACACCCTGCCGAAGAAGAGAGTTGTAAACCAAATTTAAGAGCCAATGCCTCTGCAGAAAAAGGATCATAACATGACTCTATTAGTTTGTTCCCAGAAACAATAAAATGACCTCTGTCGTCTCGTATGACTGCTCACATAGCTCCATGTAGCGCGTCATAGTCGAAGGCGGCATCTACGTTCAGCTTAACAAAGCCATTAGGTGGTTTTCTCCATCCGTCCTTCTTTAGTACTGCCTTTGGGTCACATGCAATAACAAAATTTTCTGCCATCGCTCTCACAGATTGTGAAATTCTTTTCGCATCTTGCACATGCTCCTTGTGAACTAGTTTCCGTCTTTCCCACCAGAGGTACCAGCAAGTGATAGACATGAGCTCATAAAAAATTTTAACGCCTAGAACGACCGCCTCATGTGCGGGAAAATTTAGCAAATAAGCAAGTATTGCTTCCCCCGCTCGATCCACTTCGCATGCATGCGCTATAACATCTTCCAGTCCTAGGAGGCGCCACACTTCCTTGGCTTTTTTGCATCGAAACAACACATGCAAAACATCTTCCGCACTTTGGCCACATGCTGGACACGCCGGTCTAACAGGTATACGACGATTTGCAAGAACAACATTACAAGGCATAGCTCCATGTAGTGTTCGCCAGAGAAAGATTTTTACCTTTGCTGGACAGTTAAGTTTCCAAACTTTTGCCATGTTAGGTTAGCACTTGAGGCGCCCAAACCATCAATTCTCCGTAGTTTACGTCCATGTTGGTAATCCCAGACAGTATGATAAGCCGATTTGACAGTAAAATTTCCATGCTTATTCAGACTCCAAGCAATAAAATCAGTCATATCGTTTGTCGACAATGGTATAGCAAGAACCCTTACCGCATCAATGGGCCAAAAAGTTTGCTCAACAAGGTCGACATCCCACTGACCCGTTGATGGATCAATTAAGTCACTCACCTTAGAAATCAAATGGCCTCCCCTAGGTGTGATGATCATTCTGGATGGAGAGTTTGGGATCCAAGCATCCCTCCAGATATTAATGTTTCCACCATCTCCTACTCTCCAAATATATCCATGTCTCAAAGTATTCACACCTTGCATTATGCTTTGCCATGTAAATGAGGCATTCTTCTTTAACATGCAATTCAATAAATCACCATCCGGGAAGTATTTTGCTCTCAGAATCCGGGCACACAAAGAATTCGGGTTCTCAATAAGCCTCCACACCTGCTTAGCTAAGAGAGCTAAATTAATGAGGTGGTTAAATCTGCATGGGATCGAGCAAAAGCAGCAGGGATTGGGCCGTCCCTTGCCGATCGTACCAAGGCAGTACATGCAGATCTTCATGAATGGGACCGTGATATCCTTAAGAGCCCAAAAAGACGCATCAAGAAGTTAAAAAGAGAGCTTGAGAATATTCGAGTTGGACCGAACATAGTGGTAGCTCGAGAGAGAATGAGAGATATCCAGCTGCTTTTGGAGAATTTGATGGATCAGGAAGAGATGTACTGGATCCAAAGAGGTAGAGCAAATTGGCTGTTACATGGAGATCGAAATACTGCTTATTTTCACAATGCAGCAACTTCCAGAAAGAAGCGAAACCAGATTAAGAAACTTTTGGATGACACAGGTGTTTGGCATGAAGGTACGGACCAACTAAAAGCTCATGTAACTGGTTATTTTGCTAAGCTTTTCACATCGGAGGTCCTTGATCCAGACCCGGTTGTCCTTTCTCATGTTAAAAGAAGGGTTACCGTTGAGATGAACGAAGCGCTATTAAAGCCATATACAATGGAGGAGGTTCGAAAGGCTTTGTTTGATATTGGGGATCTCAAAGCACTAGGCCCAGATGGACTACATTCTATATTCTATAAACGGTTTTGGCCAATGTTGGGTGATGATTTAGTTACAGAAGTTCTTGCTGCTATTAATACTAGAATCATTCCTGAAGGATGGAACGACACTACAATAGTGATGATCCCTAAGGTTAAAAATCCGGAGAAAGTTACACAATTCAGACCTATCAGCCTCTGTAATGTGGTCTATAAGGTAATCTCTAAACTGCTGGCTGCCCGTCTTAAGGTCATTCTTCCAGATGTTATTTGCCCTACCCAGAGTGCCTTTGTACCAGGGAGACTTATTACAGATAATGTACTAGTTGCTTATGAAAGTTTCCATACTATCAAAAATAAACGAGTAGGCAAAGAAGGTCTGTGTGCAGTTAAGTTGGATATGCATAAAGCTTATGATAGAGTGGAGCGGGTATTCCTGGAAAATATTTTGTTGAAGTTGGGCTTTCACGCCAACTGGGTGGACATGGTTATGAAGTGTGTATCTTCTGTGGAATATCGTTTCCGCCTAAATTCTGAAATAACTGAGAGCTTTAAACCAACTAGAGGACTTCGTCAGGGTGATCCATTATCACCGTATTTGTTTCTTTTATGCACTGAAGGTCTCACTACTCTTTTAAATCATGCTGAAGAAACAGGTTTATTGGAGGGAGTTAAAGTTTGCCGAGAAGCACCCGTTGTCACAAATTTGCTATTTGCAGATGGCTCTCTTATCCTCATGAAAGCAAATGCAGAGAATGCTATTACGTTGAAGGATATACTTGACAAATATTGTGCAGCCTCAGGCCAGATGGTGAGTGGTGACAAATCCAGTATTTTCTTCAGCCCATGCACTGATGTTGAGGTGAGGGTGCAGGTTTGTAATATTCTAAATATCATGACTGAAGCTCTAAATGACAAGTATCTAGGCTTGCCTGCGCAAGTAGGTTTGGATAAAACTGATACTTTTTAGTATTTGATTGACCGTGTATGGCAAAGAGTGAATGGGTGGAAAGAAAGACAACTCTCGGCAGGGGGTAAAGAAGTGCTCCTTAAGGCAGTGGGCCAATCTATACCATCATATGCAATGTCGGTCTTCAAAATTCCCAAACAAACTTGCAAGGGAATAGCTGACGTGATGTCGCACTACTGGTGGGGGGATGGTGATGCTCAGAGGAGAATGCACTGGTTTGCATGGTGGAAGATGTGTGTACCGAAAAGACAGGGAGGTATGGTATTTCGATTGGTGACGGATATTTGGTGATACATACATATGTACATGGACCCATGCATTGTATATAACCTTTTTTTTTGCTACAAGACCCAGAAGCTCATAATTAACAATCCAGGATTATAGCAGTACGCCTAATAATAAGAAAAAAATAACAACAAGTATTAAGGGGAACAACACGAACATCACCTACAGGATGGGCTGATGGCGCGCCGCCAGCACCGTCGCTCCACAGTCGGAGCCAAGCCAAGCACGTATATGAACCACCAGACGGTTGTTGGACGCGAAGTCCTCGAGCCAGCCTCGAAGGACCAGCATCCCAAAGGAGAGGTCACTGCATCTGGACCATCACAAATGACCGCAAATCTAGGATGCTTCTCACCGGCAAAGGAGCGTGTTGATGAAGCGGGGAAGAAGCACCGGAGTCAGAATCCTCTACCCGACCACCACCGCTACCATGTTTTGTAAGTGCATCTAGTGCCCCTTAGTGATTTTGGTGTATTGAAGACTTATAGGTTAAGGGACTAATGCGCTTGTGAGTGTACAAGGTCTATACGTCTATGAGGAGTTTGATATTTACAGAGAAAGTCGACCCCTAAAAATGAAGTTCTTCGACTGAAGACTTTGATATTCTGAAGACTTTCTGAAGACTTTGAAAGTGAAGAAATTGGTGTGACCTTGAAGACTTGGTATTCACTTGAGGAACATGAAGCGTGAAGACTTTTGTTTTCGTAGTTTCATTTTCTCTTTCTTGAGTCATAGGAAACACCGTCTCGTTAAAGGGGTCAAGGAAATACTAAGGAAAAATTTCCATGTGATGCTGAACTCAAAATCCTACACCTACCAATCCCTTGAGTGAAGCCTTTGGAAATCTCATACAGCTTCAGTCACTTTCTTGATGTGAGAGACGAAGTTCTTCCGTCACGATGAATTTGTTCTGATCGAGGAGTTAGGAATTCGCCAGATCTGAATTGCCTACACATGAGGAACATGATAGCCCGAGGAATTTGAGAGTCAAATTTCCGACCGTTCTTGTCTTCTTGGCCACCTGTCCCAAAATATCTTATCCACCTAACGGTCATATCATTGAAGGGCATTTATGTCTTATCATGTCGGGCTGCTCCCTAGGCTATAAATAGCCGCCCCCCTACAACCACTAGCTGGTTGGCTGCTCCGAGAGAACTTGACACTTGTCATTTGAGAGCAATCCATCCTCCGAGGACTTTGAGCAAAAATCATCAAGTGAGGAAAACCCAAAACCAAACCCCTACAAACCCAAAGTGATTGAGCATCACTGAAGAAATTGATCCTGCATGGATCCGACGCTTGTTACCTTTGAAGACTATGCTTCTTCTAGACGGTTAGGCGTCATGGTCTAGAGCATCCAAGAGGAATTGTGGATCGCCGAGTGACCAAGTCTGTGAAGGTTTGGAAGTCACCTGAAGACTTACCACGAGTGATTGGACGAGGTCTGCGTGACCTTAGTTCAAGGAGAACACGGTGAGGACTGGGTGTCCTGAGCTGCGTGCTCAGCGACTGGGTGTCCGGGACTGTGTGTCCTCGAGTTTAAATACTTAGCCGCTCCAACCAGACGTACAACTGAGACAGCAGTTGGAACTGGTCTACCAAATCATTGTATTCACCAACCTAACTGGTTCTATTTCCTCAATCCTTTCATTTCCTCATTACTGTGTTGAGTGTTTGTTCATATCTGTGTTTGAAGACTTTGACTGAAGACTTTCTCAATTTCCTTAGTTCAATTTCTTCAGTCTGTTTGTCTTCATCTTGTGTTATCCTGTGATTACGCTTTCTGTACTGTGTGCTAGTATTCATTTCATGATGATGACCATGCTTGTATACTGTTATGCTTACTTCTGAGTACTTATTCCGCTGCTAGTAGTTCTTCGTTAAGGAATTTCCTCACCGGCAAATTCCTCACTGAAGAATTCATAAAAATCGCCTATTCACCCCCCTCTAGTCGACATAACGCACTTTCAATTGGTATCAGAGCAAGGTACTCCCTTGTTCTGTGTGATTTTGGTTTAACCGCCAGGAGTTTAGTTATGTCAACCGCAGGCATGAAGAAAGTGACATGCCCTATCTTTGACGGTCATGATTATCCCAAGTGGAAGGCCATGATGAGGAAGCGCCTCATGGCAATGAACAGCGAGCTATGGACCGTCACTGAGATTGGTCTTACTGATCTACGCAAGATGGCGGACACTGATGATATTCGCAAGTACACTCGACTGGACATCTTGGCGAAGGATATCATCTGTTCCTGCCTATCCAGAGATGAATTCAGGCGCATTATGCATCTTTGCAATGCGAAGCTTATCTGGGACCGAATCTCTGATGTCTATGAAGGTCATCGAACCCGTCATGATCCCTGGTTTGAGGATTTCAAGGAATCTCTCAAAACGATGACTTTCGAGCCAGAATCATCATCTTCTGCATCATGTCTCATGGCAAAGGGTGACGAGGTAACCGAATGCTCCTCATCCGAGTTTTGTGACGATGAATCTGATGATGATGGATTTGATGATGATATTGAACTTAGTTATACCAAACTTGTTTGCATTGCCACTAAACAACAAACGGCCTTAGAAAAGTTTCAAAACATGCTAGACAAAAGTGATGATATGTTGGGTGAAGAAATGGATCGCACTAAAGCCCTGACTGAAAATCTTCAGAGACTTCAGTCTAGGTTTGATAATCTTCAAAGTCATCATAACACTCTCTTATCTGATCATGAGAAACTTTCTTATGAATTTCTTCAAAGAAAGCAAGATCTTGAGAAGCTAAGAGTGAGTTATGAAGATCTTCAGAAGGAGCGCGATTCATTACTAGCTCAACAAATCAGCGCTTCTCAGGAAGAATTTGTTCCTCCATGCTTAAAGTGCATTGAATGTGAATCTGCTAATTCTTCACCTGAATGTTCAAATGCTTCAACTATTACAAATTCTTCACCTGCCTCTGCTATCACTAATTCCTCATCTGAGGACATTGCTAGTATCACTGACGATGCAGGGCTGAAGGAATTGTACATGACAGGCATGTACAAAAGCTTCAAAGGGCATCAAACTCTTTGTGATGTGCTTAAAAAGCAGATCCTCAACAGAAACCCTAGGAAAGAGGGTATTACCTTTGAGAGGAAACTTAATGCTGATGGAATATATTGGAAGCCTGAGCGGTACCCCAAAACTTCATGGGTTGCTGCAAAGGGACCTCCAGTTGATCCATCTAACTTATCTGGCTTTACATGTGAATCTCCTCATTCTTCTGATGAGTCATTTGACTCCAACTATAAACTGTTCAAAAATCAGAATGGTAAAGTATTTGCTAGATATGTTGGCACTAACTGTAGGAATGGTTCTCCTATGAAGAAAATCTGGGTTCCCAAGAAGTGCCTCGAAAGTCTTCAGGTGAATGTCCTCATGACACCACCTGTGAAGAACAGGAACCCCAGATCAAATTCTTCATATGGACCAAATTCTTCATATGGATCCAAGTCCTCATACGGACCAAATTCCTCACGTGGATCAAATTCCTCAAAAGGATCAAAGTCCTCATATGATTATCATCGTGCTAACAACTCTGTTTCGCAGGGTAGAGCTAAGGGCTATGAATATGTGCATTATTCTTCAAACCATTATGTTCATAAGTCCTCGAAGAATTTCTCTGCTTATTCATATGCTTACCCTAACCCCTCTTATGTGAAACGAAATGGTTTGGCCTCTATGCCACCATTCTCGTATGGTGCTCGCAGAGTGATGAACTCTTTGCCACCCCTTCGATGTGGGTGGTGAAGAAAAGAACTAATCTCTTCTGCAGGGTCAGGTCTCGGGCGTGCTTTAACGTCTGAAAAATTTCTTGAGACCTCGACAAAATTGCACGAAAGGACGCAGAGAATCATGATGAAATGAACCTTCATTTCACACGTCCTCATACTGCTATATCTGTTTACTGATTGATGAAATTCATCTGATGAACTTGATATCATATTCTTCACAAATTCTTCAAGAAGACGACCTATGAACTCCTCACTGACAAGAAACCCAATGTGAGTTATTTCAAAGTCTTCGGTGCTAAATGTTGGATTAGAGATCCTCACCACAATTCTAAATTTGCACCGAAAGCACATGAAGGTTTTATGCTTGGTTACGGAAAGGACTCGCACACCTATAGAGTCTTCAACATTGTTCTTCACAAGATTGTTGACACTGTAGATGTGCGGTTCGATGAAACTAATGGCTCGCAAAGAGAGCACCTACCTTCATGTTAGATGAACCAGCACCTGAGGATTCTATCAAGTTCAAGGCAACTGAGGATGTCATTCCTACTGAAGAATCTGCTGAAGAATTCATTCCAGTTCATGAAGAACGTCGAGCTGATGCACCCGAAGAAAATGCTAAGGAAAATGGTGCTGAAGAAAATGCTGATCAAATTCCTCAGCGACAACTAGCTCCTCCTCGCGTTGCAAAAGAAGTGCAAGTGGAGAAGATCATCGATGACATTAGAGCACCAGGTCCTCTCACATGCTCAAAAGCTTCACATTTATCTAACTTTTGTGGGCACTAAGGTAGATGAAGCATTTTTGGAGCCGGAGTGGATTCAGGCTATGCAAGAAGAATTACATCAGTTCGAGCTCAACAATGTCTGGGAACTGGTCAAACGTCCAGATCCTCGCAAGCATAATATCATTGGCACAAAGTGGATCTACCGCAACAAGCAAGATGAAAATGGCCTTGTGGTGAGGAATAAGGCACGACTGGTAGCTCAAGGCTACACACAGGTTGAAGGAATTGATTTCGATGAAACTTTTGCACTGTTGCTAGACTTGAGGCTATTCGTGATATTACTTGCTTATGCTAACCATCATGATATCATCTTATATCAAATGGATGTGAAAAGTGCATTCCTCAATGGTAAGCTTGAGGAAGAAGTATATGTTGCTCAACCCCGTGTTTTGAAGATCCAAAGAATCGACAAAGTCTTCAGACTAAATAAGGCCCTCTATGACCTCAAGCAAGCCCCTCGGGCGTGGTATGATACATTGAAGGAATTCTTCGTGAAGAATGGCTTCACACCGATTCACTCGACCCTACTCTCTTTACTAAATCTTATGATGGTGAACTGTTTGTGTGCCAAATATATGTTGATGATATTATCTTTGGTTGTCTTGACCAACGTTATAGTGATGAATTTGCCTATATGATGAGTGAAGAATATCAAATGTCTATGATGGGAGAGTTGAAATTCTTCTTAGGTCTTCAAATTAAATCAACAAGAATGGCATATTCATATCTCAGAGAAATACCTCAAAGATGTCTTGAGGAAATTCGGCATGCAAGATTGCAAAGGCGTCAAAATTCCTATGCCCACAAATGGCCATCTATGCACTGATGAAAATGGTATTGACTTCGATCACAAGGTATACCGCTCCATGATTGGTTCTTTATTATACTTATGTGCATCTAGGCCAGATATAATGCTTAGTGTTTGCATGTGTGCCCGATTTCAAGCTGCACCGAAGGAATCACACCATAAGGCTGTGAAGCATATTCTTCGATATCTAGCTCACACACCAACACTAGGATTATGGTATCCCAAGGGATCTGCTTTTGATCTCATTGGATATTCGACTCTGACTATGCTTTGGTGATCGTGTGGACTGCAAGTCAACATCTGGCACTTGTCATTTCCTCGGACGATCTTTGGTCTATTGGTCCTCGAAGAAACAGAACTGCGTATCACTGTCTACTGCGGAAGCTGAATACATTGTTGCTGGCTCTTGCTGTGCTCAACTGCTTTGGATGAAGCAAACACTCAAGGACTATGGCGTCAACGTGAAGAATGTGCCTTTCCTCTGCGACAATGAGAGTGCCATCAAGATTGCTCACAACCCAGTTCAGCACTCGAAGACAAAGCACATTCAGATTCGTCATCATTTTCTTCGTGATCATGTGTTGAAGGGCGACATCTCCATCGAGCACGTGAAGACCGAAGAATAGCTAGCTGATATCTTCACTAAGCCCTTGGATGAGAAGAGATTTAGCAAGTTGCGGTGTGAGCTAAATATCTTAGAATCTTCGAATGTTCTTTGAAAAGGACACACACCCTGACACTTATGCAAAATTGATGACTTAGATGTGCAACACATGAAGAAACGTTTTTCTTCAATCAATGAAGAATAACACTCTAAGTGTGAAGAAATTAATGAAGAATTTGATTCTCAGAACCCTACGACAATTGTACGCGGTGTCTGAATCATCATTCTTATACGGTGGGTCACGCCACCACAAAAAGTTGAAAATCTTCAATTTGAGTTTTTCCTCACATCTGAAATTCTTCAGTTTTTCAAATTCTTCAACTTTGCAAAATCTTCACCGTTTCCGTCGTTTTTCTTCACTGGCTATATATATATATATATATATATGTGAGTTTATGTCCTCTACAACATACACGGATAGCTATTTCTTCAAGTTACTTTTTCTGCTAAGTGAATGTGATCGTACCCTTCCCCCTCTATGCTATACTCAACCCAATCTATTCACAAATTCTTCATGTGCGTTCTATTTGAAACTCATTCAAAATCTTCACTGTGTCCTTGTCAGCTGAAGAAATTGCGAACGAAACTTTAAAACAAATCTTATCCAGATTTTCGGTTTTGCCGCTCAAACCGTTCCGCATCCCATGATGCATTATTCTATTCACCAACGATCGTACACGATCTCAACCACACAGTACGTGGGTGACACATGTCGCGAGAAGGAGAAAGGGCAGGGGCACGTTCGTCCCAAAATCTTCGGGCGAACAGTTTTCACCGTGTCTATAAATACCCCTCTCTCCTTCCTCACTTCATTTACTCCGCTCGATCGCTACTCTCTCACTCGAGCTCCTCAAACCCTAGCGCCGCCGCTACTCCATCGTCGCCGGTGAGGAAGAGCTTCGCTGCCTCGACCTCGTCGCCGTCGTACTTTCGCGCGGTTATGAAATCTTCACTCACTGCCGCCGTAGCTGTCTTCCTCTGCCAAGTTAGGGCGTGGGAGATCTAACCTGACGAACTTCACATCTGTTCTTCTCAGTTCGTCGTGTTCTTCACTTCGGGTAATTAAAAGTTACTTTTATTACTCACTTTGATTCTCAAACTTTCCTAAAAATCTTCAAAGGTGTTTATCCTTCAAATCTTCACACATATGAACACCTCACACATCATATGATCTTGAACTGTTTCTCTAAGCAATCATTTTCTTCAAGATTCCCTAATTGTGTGGATCTTCGATCTGTACAACTCTGGAACCTAAGACAAGAACGCTTAGTGAAATACCTCAAGGTTCATCTGGTCAAATACCTCAAAACTTGTTCTTTTTCGAAAAACCTTCTGAGAACGCATATGACCTCTCCAAATTCCTCGCACCTATACTCTGTTCACAGGTACTCATGTCTGCTGCAGAATCACTAGGTTCTCATCAACTTAACTCATTTGCAGCGTTCCTCGAAGAAAAACTGCATACTTCTTCAGAGAATTTGATTGTTCAAATTCCTCAACTGAAGAATATGGCAGACGGTAAGAAGCCGCAGAAAGGAGGAAAGAAACCTGAGGTTATGACTGCGTTTGAAATCCCTGAGGAAATTTATGCTGGCTATTGCACACCTGATGAAGCAAATTTGGCAAAGAAAACAAAAATCAGCGCAAGGTGCGCATACAAAGGATTGAACGGAGATGAGCAAGGGAATGGAGGGAATACAGATATGTGACTCCAAAGTACATGAAGAAATTCGCCCTCAATCCTCCATGCCCAAGAGCTCCATTGGCACCTGGCCAAGTAGCTGACCCCACAAGCCTCAAGCGTGGTGAGGACTTTCCTAAAGAATGGGCTAAGCGCCAAGCTAAATTGGCAAGACAAGCCAAGGAGGCAGTGAAGAAATTCAATGAGGATTACGCCATCGCTATCAAGCTCGAGGCCTCGGTCAAACCGAGGAAATCCATGCCAAAGAAGCCTGCTCGTAAGCCAAGTGCTTCACCAACAGCGTCCTCACGGCCAAGTTCCTCAGCAATGCCCTCACGGCAAATTCCTCACACTGCTACTGCTCCACCTAAGTCCTCAGCAGCTCCTTCAAAGTCCTCAGCTCCTGTGCATCTGGCTCCATGTCAAAGGACTGCTGGTTTCTCGATTGCCTCTGGTGGTTCAGCAAGTTCCTCAGCTGCACCAATTTCCTCATCAGGCCCCACACTGTTGAAGACCAAAGCAACAGCTGGACAAGGTCCTCGGCCAAGTCCAAAGAAGAAACAGGTCGCATTCCATGTGCCTTTTGATGATGAAGCTTCTGATAATGAACTTGCAGAAATCATCAGAGACAGACAGGTGAAGGCCGCTAGAGCCAAAGGCACATCTGTGCCATTGCTTTTGGATCCGAGGAAGATCCTCGGCTACATTGACCTTTGGCACAAGGATCTAAACACCCCAATGCCTGATTTTCATCTGACTCCTGGTCAAAGTCACACGCTGACCCATTTCATCACTGAAGAGAAATGGAAGTTTGAAAAGGCAAGAGAGATCACGAAAGCGCAATATAGAAAGGAGAAGCCCCTGAAGAAAAATGTTGTCAGAATGACACCTAAGGAACTTCTCCAGGCTCAGTCTGAAATTCAAACCCTTAGCAAAGACTTTGATGCCTACTATGCTGATTGGCAAGGAGCTAAAGTGAGATTCGTCAATCTGACGAAGAAATTTACAAATGTTGCTGCCCCAACGCAACAAGAAAATCCTCAGGCTACAGACTCTGCTCAGCCTGCTGAAGAACATGCCAGCACCGCTGATGACTTTCAGCCTGCTGAAGAAAATGCTAGTTCCAGGGCTGATGACTCCATTCCAGCCGCTGAAGAAATTGCCAGGGCATCCACTAGTGGTGCGCTGAAGAAATCGAAGAGATCAGAACAAGCGCATCGATTCATGAAAGAAAATGAACCAGATTCCTCAGCTCCTCCCGCGCCTACACCAACTCAAATTCTTCCATCTACATCTGATGTGAAGAAAACCAAGGCTGCAGAGCGAGCTGCAGTGAAGAAACGGAAGGCATCAGCTGCGTCAAATTCTTCGACTGCGAAGAAAATGAAGCCAATGACCAGCTCATTTGAAAATCCTATTGATGCTGTTCCAATTTCCTCCCTACCATCAAAGGACCTTGTTCCTTTTGGAGAAGACTATGTGATCCCAAGCGGATCTGATGAAGAAAATCATTCTGCTGCTTCGTCAGAGCAACTTGATGAAGAAATTGAAGTGGACGCAATCCCTTCAACGCATGTCATCTCATCACGTATGCCTCAGTTCACAGCTGAAGAGGCTGGTGTTGAGGAAATTGAAGATGAAGATGTGGATATAGGATGCACCAAACCTGTGATGAATGATGACTTTTGGGAAAGTCAGCATCCCAATACTCCTCTATTCACACCTATCCAATAGATTCCTCAGTCCCCTGCAACATTAAGTTCAACTAGGCTCTGAAGAAACTCATCCCACTCCCTCTGTGCATGAAGAAATTCCAGCCACTAGTGCTGAAGAACCTGCTGCTGCTGATCCTTAGATTGCACACAAAGAGGAACCAAAAATTCCTCAGCCTGAAGAACCTGAGCTCGCGATTCCTGAGGTGGTAATGCAACTCACTGACACCCCTCTGCCAAAGCCAAAGAATCCGTTCTCAAGCAAACAGAAGTTCAAGGCTGAAGAATTCTTTTCCGAGCATGTATTCTTCACTGACTACAACCCCTATGACTCTGCTCGCATAAGGAAGAGGCGTTTCTGGACTGCTAGTCAGGCCAACTTCTATTCCTCTGTGCTGTTTGACAAAGACAAAATCTTCGATCATGAACATATTCCTCACGTGGACATGGAATCTCTGCCATGCTTCGAGCCAGTCCTCAGTGTTCTTCACGATGCAGGATTACTCAATTTCTGCACTGACATCTGTGATTGGAATGAAGAACTCATTCTTCAGTTCTACGCTACACTGCATATCACTGGAGACACTGAAGATGTCAACTCATGGGTGTTGGACTGGATGACCGAAAACACTCACTACAAGGCACCAAAGAATCGAATTGCTTCGTGTCCTTCCTCTCAATCCTCCCCATGACGATGCATGTTGCATCTCTGAGGACCTGAATCGACAAATCAATATATGCAAGTGCTCATGAAGCCTTTGAAGCCTGGGCAGGCCCCACGAACCAAATTCCTCATCAAGGAATTACTCTATGTGCCTCGGACTGTCTATCGCATTCTGACGAAGACAATGAGTCCTATCAAAGGCCACGACTCAAATGATGAAGAAGTCGTTGGCATCATGAAGAATATGCTTTTCAACATCATTCATGGCGTTCCCGTCAACTTCCATGATTTCTTCATGAGGACTCTGGACAATATTGCTATGTCATCATTCGAGCTGAAGCCCTATGCGCCTTGGATTATGAGATTCATCAGGGCAAGATCTTCACTGAATTACAAAGCTGACACTCTGAACCATGGTAGCTACTTGCCTCCCATTGCAGTCCTCAAACGGACAGTTTCATCAGCTAATGATAAAGGCAAGGCAGCTTCTATGATCGATGAAGGCATTCGTCCATTGGAAGGTCAATTTCGCATGGCTACATCTTACTCTACCAATGACGACTCTGCCACACATGACTCTGCCGCAAATACCTCAGCCAAGCAAAATCCTCAAGCCACAGCACCCAAGGTGATGACTGACCGTGAGTTACTCCTCAGTCTTCATCAGAAGGTTGATCGCAATCACAAATGTGTAAAGCGTCAGTTTGGTGCACTTCTTCACGATATGACCTCAACACGCAATGCAGTGAAGAAGAACCAGTACTACCTTCATGAAACCTTCAACCGCACCTGGGCTGTCCTCACTCATGTCTATAGCGCTGAAGAACTGAAGACTATGGGTCTCAATCAAGAATTTGACTGGTCTGCACCTCCTCCGAAGAAATTCAAGAGGGTCAAAGTTCCTCCACTGGTGGCCAGCTCTTATTCTTCATCGCGTGACACTGATGAGTATGAAGATTTGGACGACACTGCGGCAAGCCCTGCTACAACAAACAACCCCGACAACGCTGGCGCTCCTCCATCGACTTGAAATTCTTCAGGGGCGTTAGTCCTCAGTTTCAATCCTTTTGGTCATTTCATGACAAAGGGGGAGAAATCTGAGTTAGTCTTCAAGCGGGTCTATATTAAGGGCATTTTTTACGTTACAACTCTCGTTCTTCTGAAACTTTTATTTGGATCGAGTTGTAATCTTAAACCCGATGGTGCTCTGATAATTTTGTTGCACTATGCTCTGATACTTTTGATGCTTTATTCGGCATGCTTATTCCTCGTTAATATTATTGCACACATGCTAAATTTCATCAGGCACCATATTTCATCATGCATTTCAAATTCTTCATATTATATATCAAATGTGTGTATGAATTACAAGATATAGGGGGAGATCTCCATGATTCAACTCTTCAAATGTGCATTGCCTCAAAAGCAAATTCCTCAATATGCACATCTTCAGGGGGAGTTCTTCTATATCTTGCAATCAAATTCCTCAATATCAGTATTTACACCTCATACATTTATCCCCATTGAAAACTTAACATATATTGTCATCAATCACCAAAAAGGGGGAGATTGTAAGTGCATCTAGTGGCCCTTAGTGATTTTGGTGTATTGAAGACTTATAGGTTAAGGGACTAATGCGTTTGTGAGTGTACATAGGTCTATAAGTCTATGAGGAGTTTGATATTTACAGAGAAAGTCGACCCCTAAAAATGAAGTTCTTCGACTGGAGACTTTGATATTCTGAAGACTTTCTGAAGACTTTGAAAGTGAAGAAATTGGTGTGACCTTGAAGACTTGGTATTCATTTGAGGAACATGAAGCGTGAAGACTTTTGTTTTCGTAGTTTCATTTTCTCTTTCTTGAGTCATTGGAAACACCGTACTGTTAAAGGGGGTCGAGGAAATACTAAGGAAAAATTTCCATGTGATGCTCAACTCAAAATCCAACACCTACCAATCCCTTGAGTGAAGCCTTTGGAAATCTCATACAGTTCAGTCACTTTCTTGATGTGAGACGAAGTTCTTCCGGTCACGATGAATTTGTTCGGCGAGGAGTTAGGAATTCGCCAGTCTGAATTGCCTACACAATGAGGAACATGATAGCCCCGAGGAATTTGAGAGTCAAATTGCCGACCGTTCTTTGTCTTCTTGCCCACCTGTCCCAAAATATCTTATCCACCTAACGGTCATATCATTGAAGGGCATTTATGTCTTATCATGTCGGGCTGCTCCTAGGCTATAAATAGCCGCCCCTACAACCACTAGCTGGTTGGCTGCTCGAGAGAACTTGACACTTGTCATTTGAGAGCAACCCATCCTCCGAGGACTTTGAGCGAAAATCATCAAGTGAGGAAAACCCAAAACCAAACCCCTACAAACCCAAAGTGATTGAGCACCACTGAAGAAATTGATCCTGCGTGGATCCGACGCTTGTTACCTTTGAAGACTGTGCTTCTTCCAGACGGTTAGACGTCATGGTCTAGAGCATCCAAGAGGAATTGTGGATCGTCGAGTGACCAAGTCTGTGAAGGTTTGGAAGTCACCTGAAGACTTACCACGAGTGATTGGACGAGGTCTGCATGACCTTAGTTCAAGGAGAATACGGTGAGGACTGGGTGTCCTAAGCTGCGTGCTCAGCGACTGGGTGTCCGGGACTGTGTGTCCTCGAGTTTAAATACTCAGCCGCTCCAACCAGACGTACAACTGAGACAGCAGTTGCAACTGTTCTACCAAATCATTGTCTTCACCAACCTAACCAGTTCTATTTCCTTAACCCTTTCATTTCCTCATTACTGTGTTGAGTGTTTGTTCATATCTGTGTTTGAAGACTTTGACTGAAGACTTTCTCAATTTCCTCAGTTCAATTTCTTCAGTCTGTTTGTCTTCATCTTGTGTTATACTGTGATTACGCTTTCCGTACTCTGTGCTAGTCTTCATTTCATCATGATGACCATGCTTGTATACTGTTATGCTTACTTCTGAGTACTTATTCCGCTGCTAGTAGTTCTTCGTTAAGGAATTTCCTCACCGGCAAATTCCTCACTGAAGAATTCATAAAAATCGCCTATTCACCCCCCCTCTAGTCGATATAACGCACTTTCACGTTTCCTGACCAAGCAACCCTAACCTTGCTGCTCCGCTGGAGCGGCAGGAATCTACCTCCGCAAGCCCCACAACCCCGCCGGAAGAAGGCAAGAGCTCAGGAACACACATCGCTAGAACGGTGTTGTCACCTCCAGACGGATGGTGCGACACGCCCATATCCACACCATATATGCACACCGGAGGAAAGGTCTGGGGTTCCCCCACTCCACCCCTCCCTAAGCGGCCGGCGTTGGGGGAGCGAATGCACGGTTCTCCCGGCGGCTGTAGGGTAAACAAAAGCGTCTCTCTATCCGCCTCAAGGGGAAGTGGTGACCAAGCGAATTGACAAAAAATTCTACTCCGTAGTGATCTAAATGCTCTTATATTTCTTTGCGGAAGGAGTACCTATTAAACCTGAAACTACCTAGTATTACCCTTCCTTTAATTGAATAGATCGCATGCCTGGCTAGAAAACCACGCGAGTTTAGGTCAAAGAGTACGTAGTGCCACATGAAGAACGAAATATTTGTAAACAAAGATTAAAGTTGATGTATTTTTCTTAGAAAGTATATTGTTTCTATAAGAGAAGTGACACTTGCCAGAAACAAGGAAAAGAAAAGATTAAGGGAAACGATTAACACCGGCGTACCGGCTAGAATTTCAATCGGCTGCCTGGTCGCAACGCACGCGTCCAGTAGGCACTCATGGAAGCCTCTTGTTACCTTATCCTTTTCGCCCTTCTGCCTTATCTCTTTCTTCTTCCCCCATCACCTCCTTTCCGCCAAAAGAAACACACCTCCGTCTATCGCGCAAGTTCATTTCTTGAGGCTTTCCCCATGGCGGAATACGACGAGGAGCGCATGGCCATTGTGGCCACCAAGATACTTCTCATCCGCCAGAGCAGGAAGTTGGTGGAATGACCGGAGTGGTTCCGCGGTAGTCCAACGACCTCGGCGCGGCGGTAACGGATCTCTAGCGGCCAGAGGAGGAGCCCCACCCTCCCCGGCGGCAGC
Source organism: Aegilops speltoides (assembly GCA_021437245.1). Classification (NCBI taxonomy): domain Eukaryota; kingdom Viridiplantae; phylum Streptophyta; class Magnoliopsida; order Poales; family Poaceae; genus Aegilops; species Aegilops speltoides. The sequence continues at coordinate 10,609,986 of CM038141.1, read as the reverse complement.
AGCTCTACTCCAAGTTCCGTGGTCGCAACATCTGAGTTGTAGGAGATCCCACATATGCTCGAATCGGCATGTCAGGAACCTAGAAACGGTGGCTACTACCGGCAACCGCGATATTGTCCGATGCTGGGACCGGTGTCGGCGACCCTTTTTCTTTGCTGGGACTGACCAGATTTTTTGCTGCGATCCAACGACGGCGGTCCATTTGTTTTGCTGGAACCATGCATAGTTTTTGCTAGAATCATGTGTTTTTTGTTAGAACCATGCATTTTGGTTTGTTGGTCATGCCACTGCTTTTTTGAGAAACCGTGTTTCTTTTGTTGGAACCATACTTTTTGTTTGTTGTAACCATGCATTTTTTTTTGTTTGCCATTGCTTTGCGTTCCTTGGGGCAAAGTTACAACGATGCGAGGAGGAAGAACCCGTGGCCTGAATCTAATGACTCCTGAATTTAACGACTATGAGATGTTGCATTAGAGATTAGACGCGTCGGGCGCGACCGACCAAAATAAAATGGAAGAAGAAACCTCCAAAGCAAAGCTGGTCAAACGGAGGTGGCAACATGTGGGCCGGCACAGTACGGCCCGGCTAATAATCGTGCCATGGCGGGCCGGGCTGTGCCAGGCACGATTACGATGGGCTGGGCCGTGCCGTGCCGAGCCAGCCCATTTGGCCAGCTCTGCTTCAAAGTGCGCCGCCCTGCTCTGTTGCAACTCCACCGTCCCCATCGAGACCTCCAAATGAATCCATCTCCCTCCCATTCATCGCCGCCGAAAAAAGTTCTAGTCGCGGCTGCGGGGGAGCTCCGGGGCTGAGGCCGCCGTGGGGGAAAAGGAAAGGGGGTGGAGGCGGCCGGCGATGGCGAGGTCCGGCGGTTCTGCGTGCAGGGCTATACGGCGCCCAGCTCTTGGCAGCCGGCACCGGGCAGATCTGGAACCAAGCAGCGCTCCGGCAGCTCCTCCCAGTCTCAGGTCAGCCCGGCCTTCAACCTAACAAACATTGATTCATCTCTAGTATCACCTGGGATTTGGATGCGAAAACTACCAGTACTACATTGTATCAGAAAAATATTTGGCAGTTGGCACAACACATAAGAGACCCCTGTATATCTGCTCAATTTGTTATTTTTGTCTGTCTAGGGATATCAGACCGAGGCCTGACCCCTGATTCTAGAGTAATAATAATAAAGTGAGTGAGCCTTGCAATTTCTCCCACCCAAATCACTGATTACATTCTCCATTAAGTGTTGAATACGAAACAAGGCGCAACCGAATTTGACTAGAAATAAGTGGGAGAACATTGACACATCATTACCATTGCGCCCTTGGGGATTTTTATCTACACATCCCTGCTCTGCTCTTTGCATCACCATCAGTAACAGTCACGATGGTTGAGGAAGCTCCTACTGTGAGGGCTGCAGCGGTGCAGCCGGCAATAGATCATGCGAGCAATCAGTGCTCAACTGGCTCGGTGGGGAACGAGACAACATTTGAGCGTGGAATGTGGCATCTATGAATCATCCTCTGAACCCCTCTCTGTAGGGGTTTGTCGACATGGAGCAAACTGAAGGAACACCTGAAGGACGATCATTGCCAATAATAATATGGCACAAAAAGTAAGTGCCAAACAACAAAAGCATATTTAGGAAGCTAATGTCATGCGAAAACCATACGTACCTGCAGACTGGAGTCACAAAAGCTGAACAGGATACCCTTCCGATCTTCAGAATGTCTGAAGAATCGCACAATCTTTGGGACGCCTGATTTCTCTGAACTTTTTAAATGGTGGCCAGTTGGACCAATACGCCAAAAAGTGGCAGCAGGATCGCTGAGGCGATAGCTGCCACTGAATAAGTACTTCTCTAGTGGATGTGGCATGCTGGTGGAACATATATATCTTCTGTAACAGGAGGACAAGCGGATCCCCGTAGTTCCAGGAAGCACCACCTTAATCCTACAAGAATAATTCAGTAAGAAACCCAAGAAATCCAAGTTTCAAACAAGTCAGCTAGGGACTGTAGAGAGGCTAACTAACACAAATGCAGAAAGAATCTCACAGTAGAAAAATTACATTTGTAGCACTCTGTAGAAGTACAGCATTGGTTGAGGGTGTGAATGATGCCACCTGCGTTGACTTGTGCAACACGAGGACTGGACCCCCATAGTTTCAGGAAGCATCCACTTCAATCCTGCATGAAATCAAAGAAACCTAAGATTCAAACAACTCTGCGAGCGCCTGTAGAGTGAGTAATTAACAGTAGGAGAATTACATTTGTATCACTCTGTAGAAGTAAACCATTGGCTAATGTAGCATCTCTGCTACATGTAACTATCTCTGGGGCTTCAGGTTGAGGGTGAATGATGCCAACTGTATTGACTTGTTCCGGTTACGCTCCTGAAGATATGCACGCGACAAAACATAGAAGGATAATAATGTTGCCTGACAGCCCTTGCCTGACAGCCTTGTCAGGATTCAGAAGCGATGAGAAAGTAAGCACAGGGGCGCAACGATTACGAGTCGAACGACTAGTCTAGACTAGTCGCTCGACTAGTCTATGAGTCGCAAAGTGGTTGTCGACTCGGTTTCTCGTGTAGACTACAAATATGAGTCGAGCCAGTCATTGACTAGTCGACGACTAGTCTAGACTAGTCGACATGTTCGAGTCGAACGACTCAAAAAACTGGGGGAGTATAAATACGATGGCTCATCCCGCGTGAGACGAGACCTAATCCTTTCTTTCCTCTCCTCCTCTTTCTTTTTGGCTTGCTGCTGGTGTTGCTCTGCCTCGTTGCTGGAGGACTGCTCGTGCTGCTCTGCTTGCTGTTGGTGCTGCTCTGCTTGCTGCTGCTTGCTGCTGCTGCTCTGCTTGCTGCTGCTTGGTGGTGCTGCCCTGCTTGCTGCTGGTTGCTGGTGCTGCTAGACTGAGTGTGTTTCAATTTCCAGGTCCTGAGGTCTGAGCTACAATGTCTACAACACTGGAGATTGTATTGTATACTGTACTTGTATACTTATATAGTGTAATACTACATACTACTACTACGTATTGTTAGATATGTACTGTAAGTTCAGTGCTACAGTACCATGTCGACTAGTCTCGCACTAGTCTAGACTAGTTTATGAGTCTTAACCTTGGAACGACTCGTCGACTCTTCGACTCGTAAACGTTGCAGGGGCGTAAAAGCAAGCACATTATTTTTCAACCAAAATGCTGGGTTACTAACATGGCAGAAACCGAGAGTTGGTTGTATTTGCTGTCATCACATGTTCCATGATTCACAAAGTGAAAGGTCTGCTTCCAGTTCTGAAAGAAGAATACAAAATGTACCACCTTAAACTTTCCATACAGGAGTTAAGAAGTTAAATTTAGAATATATAATAGATATTCACCTCTATGTCCATCTGGTGTCACCTTAGCCTTGAAGTTGAGCATGCATCTGCTCTATGCAAAGTGTAATACACCATTCTGACAGTAAGAGTGCTGTAGCCCAGGACAGAACAGAAAGCTACCAAGCTGTCGAAGACATTAATAGTTCTTGTTAGAAAAGGAAGCCACAATGGAATTATTTATATTTCTGTACTTCGGATAGCATGATTGGATTGTACCAGGGAGCTGGTCTGTAGTCTTAAGGAGCGGCTGGATGAGGACCTTTCTTGGCTTTGTAAGCGCGAGCAAGAGCCCGGATATGTGCACATGGGAAGGTGCAAACACCAACATGTAATGTGATGAGCATTGCACCATTGGAAATTTTAATCTACACCTCACTGCTCTGCTGAGTGCATCACCATCACCTGGTCAAGATGGCTGAGGAAGCTCCTACAGCGAGGGCTGCAGCAGTGCAGCCGATAATAGATCACGTCAACTGTATGTGCTCCACTGGCTCAGTGAACAAGACAACATTGGACGTGGATTGCGCCACTGACTGTTGATAATCATCATGATACACCTTTGGATCATCCTCCGAACCCCTCTGTGTAGGTGTTTGTCGACATGGAGCAAACTGAAAGGAACACCTGAAGGACGATCACTGCCATATGGCACAAAAAGGTCAGTGCCAAACAATAAAAGCATATTCAGGAAGCTAATGATCCAGCGAAAACCATACATACCTGCAGACTGGAGTCACGAAAGCAGAACTGGATACCGTTCTGATCTTCAGAATATCTGGAGAATCGTACAATCTTAAAGATCGCTACACCTGATAGGCGTAACAGTAAGGTGAAGTTCTCTGAACCTTTTCAAATCAATGCCTACCAGTGGCAGCAGAACTTCTGAGAAGATAGCTGCCACTTAATACATACTTTCGCATCTTCTATAGCAGGAGAAAGCATCCGAATCCTACAAGAACAATTCAGTATGAGTCCCAACAAATCTAAGGTTCAAACAACTCAGAGAGCGCCTGTGGAGAGTGTAATTAACACGAATGCAGAAAAAAAATTCACAGTAAAACAATTACATTGGTATCACTCTGTTAAAGAACTAGGTCCATCTGGTGTCACCTTAGCCTTCAAATTGAGGATCCATCTGCTCCATGCACACTGTAATACGCCATTCTGATATTAAGGATGCTGTAGTCCAAGACAGAACAGAAAGCTACCAAGCCTGTTGAAGAAATTAATACTTCTTGTTAGAAAAGGGAAGCTTCACAGAACTATATAGTATCTCTGTCCTTCTGTAGTCAAGCAAAAACAGGAACCATGAATGGACTGTAAATGCATTAACTGACACTTGTAGAGAATGTATCTCAAATGCTGGAATAATTTCAGGACAGCAACATGGATTACCTTTACACCATCCTGACAAATTCACCACCAGCTTAGATATCTTCTCTGCTACAAATGCAAGGTGCTTGAACTTCTATGTGCTCACAATATGGCAAAATTTTGCGTCAAGCAATGCTTAATTACAAGCAGCCTGGACAGAGATTCAGAATGTTCAGGTGTGGTTGATCCTCCCATAGTGACTGGAAAAAACAAGACCTGATACTGTTAGACAAAGGCACTCATTTGATGGAAATAAGAATATTCTAAGGGATAACAAAAAAAAATTGGAAATCGGTTCTAAAGTAAAGAAAATACCGTAGTGGAACAGTACAACACCTCTGCTTCTGTGCTTGACGGTGAATCACTGGCGGAGCTATGTGGTGTGCTGCAGGTGCCATGGCCCCCCCAGCCCATTAATATTTTGTAAAGAAACACTGTTTAGAATGACACAAATTAAGATAAATACAGTATTTGGCCCCTCCACACAATTATATTTGGCTATTTGCCCCCTCAGTAATATCTCGCTAGCTCCGCCACTGCGGTGAATAGTGCCAACTGTATTGGCTGTTGTGGTTTTACTGTTGAAGATTGTATTGTGACAAAACACGAAAGTATTTCCATGATCCTGGCCTCAATTCCTGTTTTAGAAAAAGAATCTGCTGAAGATATTCTCGTGTTTACTACTGAAGTCATTTTGCTGAAAAGTACCATGTAAATAATGCTATCATTCTAGTTCAAGTTAGTGTCTCGTACCTCCAACTTGTTTGACATTAAGAGCTGAAGCATGATAAGAATGTTTTGCATACATACTATGCACCATGATGGTGATGGTATCAATCATCAAATTCAAGCCTAAAAGCAGAGAAAGAGGGCTGTAGAGAATAAGGCGGATGAATAGAATCCATGACTTATGTGCACATTGTTGTTGTAGTGCCCATAGCAGCCCTGTCAGAATTCAGAAGCGATCGAAAAGTCAGCATAGGAGCATAAAGAAGCAAGCACATTAATTTTCAAACAAAAAGCTTGTAACATTGGTGTGGTCAGAAAGCTACCAACACTGCAGAATGGAGAGTTGGTCACATCTGTGGTCGCAAATGTTCCATTATTCATAAGGTCTGCTTCCCGTCCTGAAAGAAGATACTGCCTTAAGTTTTCCACACACTTGCAAATTCGTTACTTGATGAGATTCTTTGGAAAAGGTTAAAATTTCAAAATAGAAGAGATATTCACCTCTAGGTCCATCTGGTGTCACCTTAGTCTACAAATTTAGAATGCGCTGTAGTCTGCAACTGAACAAGAGCTACAAAGTCTGTCAAAGAAATGAAAAATTCTTGTCAGAAAATGGTAAGCTGCATAAGAATTAATTGATACTATCCCTGTAATTTTTGTAGACACAGAAAATCACTATAAATGAAGGAGCAGAAGTGGGACTTCTATGCACTAACCAGCTGATTTGTGTGCAAATGCAGATTCATGGTGCCTGACAGCCTTCACAACTTCTGTACACATAACAAGCCTGTAAGATTTCAGAAGTTAAGATAAAGCAGGAATAGGGTGAAGAAGCAAGCTTCACTTCCGAAAAGGAAAAAAAAAGAGGGAGCCAACAGTGTTACCTCGGGTTACTCGTATCGTACAGATAAACCTGGGCTTGTTCTTCTGTGTTTCTCAATTTGCTCCTTAACCTCGGTGCTGCAAGGCCTTATGCGTAGGTTTCGCAGCGAAACCGGAAAACCCTCCTTGGGTAATGATTGGATTTCTGGACACCAAAGGACCTCTAAGTTCTCCAGAGAAGAAATGCGACTCAGACCTCGCGGGAGGGACTGCAGAGCCCCACATCCATCAAATCCGAGGTGTCGGAGGGAGGCGAGGAGCTGGAGCGCCTTCTCTTGCTCTTCTGTGAAGCTTTTGGCCCGGTGATCATGGCAGAATATCACTGTGTGGATGGTGGAGGCTACGAGGTTGCAAATGGGACTTACAAGCACTGCTGAGATGCTGTCCACCTTGAGCTGTTCCAATTGGAAGGAACGTGCAGGCATTGCTGTGCTACTTGCCACCTCGGACAGCAGATCCGCTGCTACAGATTCAGGACAACTTCTGTCCCATCTGCAGTTAAATACCACCAATACCTTCAGGTTGACTGTGATGAGCGGATTGAACCCATCCACTGTTAACTTAACACAATCTTGTAGTGTCAGATGGGTGAGAGACGTGAGGTTTGAGAGCAGAGCCATTGACTGTATGCTTGACTCTGATGAAATAATTAGCTTCCTGACGGAAGCAGGGAAAGTCTTTATAGCATCAATTCCTCCTGCTTCTTCCATAGAACACCCAGAGAAGAGGTTGCCACATCTGGATATCATCAATGACTCCAGAGACGCCATGTCCTGGATTCCCAAGTGACGCACTCCAGAAATCCTCTTCAAAATGAGTTTGGAGAGCTGTGGTAGCTGCCCAAAAGGTGGAAGAGTGTCCCAAGACAACCCTTCAAGATGGAGAGCCCCCAACTGTTTCAGCAAGATGTCAACACACAGCCAACTGGGACCAGCAGCACCACCATGATTTGCAATGCAGAGCTCTCTAAGATCAGGATGTGGTTGAAGACCATCAAGAACATCACCATCTACAGTCCGTTCTTCACTGCCCCAAACTAATGTTAACTTCTTCAGATTCTTTTTGGACTTCAGTTTGGCTTCACTAGCTTCTTCTTTGGTTGCTACCTTTTGGAGATTACATATTTTGAGTTCTCCCCCAAGCTCTGCCAATTCCCCCAGCTCTCTTAATTCAAATCCAACACTCTCTTTCTTAACACAGAATTCTTTTAGTTCCCGTAGACACTTCATCTTTCCAACCTCAGGAACACTGGAGTGGAGTTCTTTCTTAGCAATGAAGTCTTGCAAATTCACAAGGTGGTTAATATCTTTAGGCAAATTAGAACTACCATGCCAATCTTCTAGGTCTAAGAATTTCAAGTGATAAAATCTAGATAGTGTGCTTGGTAAAGTTATTTCTCTACCATAAGGTGATCCAAGTTTAAGGTACTGGAGGTGGATAAGCTTTGAGAAATTTTGGGGCAAATCATCTAGGGATTTCACTACTATAAACAGGACATGCAAACTATTTACTTCCTCGAACGTATCTTTTAAAATATCAGTATTTATCTCTTCATGTTCACTAAAAACCATCAAAGTGCGTAAATTTGCAATGTATATCCTACTTTTCAGTTTACTCATTTCTTCCCGAAAATTCTCATCATATATATTTTGTATGGTGATAGACAAATGCCGAATAGATTGTGGGATGCAGTCAAAACTAAAAGATGAAGAAGATATATTGACGCATTCTTGTGCTGAAACCTTTCGAGATAATTCATGCGTTAAACCATGCATTACATAGTTTTCACCAAACAAACCATCTTCCCTCCTGAGAAATCCACGGTCCACTAGTTCTTCTAAGCAATTATTATTTCCTGGATGACTAGAGTCTATGATGCCTACTGCAATCCAAAGGCGATTAATTTCTGAAAGAGTAAACCTATAATCTTCAGGAAAAAGAGCAAAATAGGAAAAACATTTTTGCAGGAGGAAAGGAAGGTAATCGTAGCTAAGGTACAAAGCTGGCATAATATCATTAGCGTTCTTATTATTTTGCCATTCATTGCTTTCAATAACCCTCATCCAGTGTTCCAAAGTTAGATCTGTCCTTAATAGTCGACCAACTGTTTTGGCTGCTAACGGCGAACCCTTTAACTTCTTTGCAATATCTCTTGCCATATCAATTAACTCATCATTGTAATTCGCAGGTTTATCGAGTTCACCAAATATACATGCTTCAAAGAATGTGAAGAAATCAGTAGATTCCAAACCACACAGATGTACTGGATCAACTGTTTTCTCCATATGTTCTGTACGTGGGAACCGAGTTGTGACAAGAACCATGCTGCCTTTATTTTGTCCTTTTGTGAATGGAGCTAATATGGTATTCCACTCATCTTTACTAGTGCACGTCCACACATCATCCAAGACAATCAAAAATCTTTTGGATTCTAGTCTCTGTGCAATGGAAATCTGAAGCTGGTCTAGATTGTTTATTTCGTTTGCAACGCTGCTACTTACTTCCTTTTCAGTTGCAGTTTTGCATCTAAGGATCTGCCGGGTGAGCTTAAGCACATCGAAAGCGATGGATACACACATCCAGACCTTGACAGTAAAGTGTTATGCAATCCTTGCATCATTATACAGATGTTGGATGAAAGTTGTTTTTCCAATGCCCCCTGGCCCAACTACAGGGAGAACGGAAATGGTTCCCCCAGTAGTCCAAGTTGCTCTTCTCCGGCAGTGAGTGTTTGTTGTTGTTGCGGGGCTTGTGGAGTATTCTGGAAAATTGGTTGAATATCAACGCTAATAATTTATTACCACATTGTGTACATGATTTGTCTTCATTTTATTTACAATAAAAGAGAAAGTATTTTTTAAAAGCATAGAGACTGAAAATTTAGGAGGCCATAATCTAGTACATGGTCAACCATGTGCTGAATATCTATCTATTTCTTGCCAAAGTTTAGCGTCTTGTAGGCGTGCCTCTGCTCTGTTTTCCGGGCTGAGCATCCCGGTCTCTTTTGCTCATTCTAGATGCACGCTCTCCCGCTGGTGTTGGAGTATGTATCTGGGCCCGTAAAACTCTTGCTTTCTTTCTATCAATGAATGATACGCAACTTGCATATTCGCGAAAAAAAAAAGAGAAAAACTATTGTGGCTTATCTAGTTAGCAAAAATGGTTCCCCATCGACCCAAGATACGCTTATTATCGGTTGGAGGGAGTATTAGATTATTGAAAGTTTAGCTTTTTTTTTAGCTTCAAAACTAGCTTGAGGAGTTGAGACCTTGACAAGACAAGTGCGAGCCATTTTCACAGCTCAGTTTTGAACTGCAGTGAGCCTTTTTTTTTTGTCTCGGAAACAGGTAGGCTCTTATTTTTGACAGTGAGCAGTAGGCAAGTCCCGTTGGTTGGTGTGTCACCGCGATTCATGCAATAAACAAAACAGAAGTCGCTGTTGCGTTTGTCTTTGAAGGCTTGAAGCGCCACCATTGACCAGATGCTGCGCACTGGGCCGGCCAGAGGTGAGATCCAAGACGTTTCCTTGATGATTATACTATCTTAACGGAGTAGGAGTAGAATAGTGCAAGGAGGTTTGAGACCATGTGAAGGTGGCGTGGGATGCGGTGGCCAAGGGCAAGGGGACAATGACAAAATAGAAGGGCTTTTCGAAATACCAGATCCATTGGGGACTTTACAAAGTAGGTCCATATATACTACCGTTGTGAACAAGACCATGGACTCCACCCAAGTCGTTCTTTGTCCAAGAGCATGAGGAATTCGTAGGGGCACACAGGTGCGGAAGCACGCGGCTGCTCAGCCCTGCATCGTTGATTTGTGTGGTGACCCAAATCTTGTTTCGGTGGAAATTGTCTGGGAAATAAATGAAAATATTGAATTATGTCTATAACATACAATATACATGTTTATTTTCTGGTAGTTCTATTGTATTCATAGAAATTGTCTTGAGAGTTGCATCATCAAATAACCTACTAATTAAGAGCATCTACAACCACAGTCCCTATACTCCAGCGGACGCGTCCGGGCGCACGTGCTGACATTGACCGGGCAGTCGCCATTTCCCTATGTCCAAACCGTAGTACCCATATGCCCGCACCCAAATTCATACTCCCTCCGTTCCGATTTACTTGTCGTGGTTTTAATTCAAAATTGAACTAAAACCACGACGAGTAAATCAGAACGGAGGGAGTACAATGCATGAAACAACGTAAACACCTGGATCAACATCACAATAGATCAGACAGACTTAATCGGACGAAAAATAGGCAAAGTTCTCCGGATTAAACTAGATACAAAATAGACAAAGACCTTGCAAAGAGGCGGATCACCATTTCTTGGCCGGACCGTGTAGCGGCGAAGAGCCGGACGGGTGAGCTCGCTAGACAAAATTGGAGCAGTGGGGCCCGGAGGAGCTGGCGGCGGTCGTTGCGGAGCTTGAGCTCCCAAATTGGACAATGTATCTGTCCGTGGACTAGTCGACAGACACTTGATACGGGTGTCAGCCATCCTATTTCAAAGCATATTTTAAGAAACTGGACGAATTAGATGCAAACCGGATGATTCTCATATAAACTGAAAGAAAACATTTACATTTCATAAGAATTTCAACTTAAAATATGGCAGACTAGGCTAGGGTATTCTAACCTAGCCTATCAGTGGTCGCCATGGCGCCCGTCCCCCATCCCATATCTTCCCTATGTCCGACAGCAAGCTCATCAGACTGCCATGAGCCCGGGAGGTAATGCTTTGGTGGGTAGGCAAGAACAACATCCGCCTTCGTGAAGCCCGGATTGTTGGGGAACATAGTAATTTCAAAAAAATTCCTACACACACGCAAGATCATGGTGATGCATAGTAACGAGAGGGGAGAGTGTTGTCTACGTACCCTCGTAGACCGTAAGCGGAAGCGTTATGACAACACGGTTGATGTAGTCGTACGTCTTCACGATCGACTGATCCTAGCACCGAAGGTACAACACCTCCACGAACTGCACACGTTCAGCTCGACGACGTCCCACGAACTCACGATCCAGTAGAGCTTCGAGGGAGAGCTTCGTCAGCACGACGACGTGATGACGGTGATGATGAAGTTACCGACGCAGGGCTTCGCCTAAGCACCGCTATGATATGACTGAGGTGGATTATGATGGAGGGGGCACCGCACACAGCTAAGAGATCAATGATCAACTTGTGTGTCTATGGGGTGCCCCCCTCCCCCGTATATAAAAGAGTGGAGGAGGGGGAAGGGCCGGCCCTCTATGGCGCGCCCTGGAGGAGTCCTACTCCCACCGGGAGTAGGATCCCCCCTGAGGGAGTCCTGGACTAGGGGGTGTCCGGATAGCCGAACTATCATCATTGGCCGGACTCCAAGACTATGAAGATACAAGATTAAAGACTTCGTCCCGTGTTCGGATGGGACTTTCCTTGGAGTGGAAGGCAAGCTTGGCAATACGGATATGTAGATCTCCTACCATTGTAACCGACTCTGTGTAACCCTAGCCCTCTCCGGTGTCTATATAAACCGGAGGGGTTTTAGTCCATAGGACGAACAACAATCATACCATAGGCTAGCTTCTAGGGTTTAGCCTCCTTGATCTCGTGGTAGATCCACTCTTGTACTCCCATATCATCAATATCAATCAAGCAGGAGTAGGGTTTTACCTCCATCGAGAGGGCTCGAACCTGGGTAAAAACATCGTGTCCCTTGTCTCCTGTTACCATCCGCCTAGACGCACAGTTGGGACCCCCTACCCGAGATCCGCCGGTTTTGACACCGACATTGGTGCTTTCATTGAGAGTTCCTCTGTGTCGTCACCTATAGGCCCGATGGCTCCTTTGATCATCAACAACGACGCGGTCCAGGGTGAGACTTTTCTCCCCGGATAGATCTTCGTATTCGGCGGCTTTGCACTGCGGGCCAATTTGCTTGGCCATCTGGAGCAGATTGAAAGCTACGCCCTTGGCCATCAGGTCAGATTTGGAAGTTTGAACTTCACGGCCGACATCCGCGGAGACTTGATCTTTGACGGATTCGAGCCACAGCCGAGTGCGCTGCACTGTCACGATGTGCATGATCTAGCTCTGCTGCCGGACGGTGCCCTGGAGGCCGCACAAGAGTCCGCCCCGACCCTTAACTCGGAGCCGACTACGCTTATCGAGGATGGGTGGCTAGACACCGCCTCGGGGGCTGCTACTTTTACGGTGATGGACCCAAATACCGACCCTGTCCCTTGTGAAGCTCGTGACTCCGAGGTGCCGGACTCCTCGCCGGGATCCGAACCTCCCGCGCCCCTACCAATCGAATCCGATTGGGCGCCGATTATGGAGTTCACCGCTACGGACATCTTTCAGCACTCGCCTTTTGGCGACATCCTGAATTCGCTAAAGCCCACCCACCACCCACTTCGTAGCCACTGTCGACGACTTAACCGACATGCTAGACTTCGACTCCGAAGACATCGACGGTATGGACGACGATGCCGAAGACGACCAGGAACCAGCGCCTACCGGGCACTGGAAAGCCACCTCGTCATACGACATATACATGGTGGACATCCCAAAGGATGGGAATGGTGAGGGAACAGCGGAGTAAGACCCCTCCAAGAAACAGCCTAAGCGCCGGCGTCGCGGCGTCGCTCTAAATCCCGCCACAACAAGAATGAAGATTCCGGTACCGGAGACAATAACACCCCGGACAGTGCCGGAGACAACCCCCTCCAGCAAGATTCAGCACAGGAGGATGGAGAAGCCAGCCCACACGAGAGAGCGGCAGACGAAGAGGTAGAGGACGATAATTACATGCCTCCCTCCGGAGACGAGGCAAGCCTCGACGACGACGAATTCGTCGTGCCTGAGGATCCCGTCGAACAAGAGCGTTTTAAAACGCAGGCTTATGGCCACGGCAAGTAGCCTCAAGAAAAAGCAGCAACAGCTTAGAGCTGACCAAGATTTGCTAGCCAACAGGTGGACTGAAGTCCTTGCGGCCGAAGAGTATGAACTCGAATGCCCCTCCAAAAGCTACCCCAAACGCAAACTGCTGCCCCGATTAGAGGAGGAAGCATATAAACCCACATCACCAGCGCACAATACGGCCGACCGGCCACCTCGTGGCCGAGACAGAGAGGCCTCTAGACCCTCCACTAAAGCCATACCCCGGCATCGCTCGAAAAGTACAAAGCCACGGGGGAATGTGCCGGACTTGCGAGACATATTGGAGGATAAACCAAGATAATCAAGATCGATCTACGGATCGCGTGGGCGCCCCACGACACGCGACGACAACCGTCGCGCCGGATATAGTAATTCCAGCTGGGCCGAACACAGTAGACAAAGCTCGCGTGAGCTACGTCGTGATATAGCCCAATATAGAGGCGCCGCACACCCACTATGCTTCATAGATGAAGTAATGGATCATCAAATCCCCGAAGGGTTTAAACCCGTGAACATTGAATCCTATGATGGCACAACAGACCCCGCGGTCTGGATCGAAGACTATCTCCTTCATATCCACATGGCCCGCGGCGACGATCTTCACGCCATCAAATACCTCCCACTCAAGCTTAAAGGACCAGCTCGGCATTGGCTTAACAGCCTGCCAAAGAGAATCAATTGGTGTTGGGAGGACACGGAAGCCGCATTCCTTGATAACTTCCAGGGCACATATGTGCGACCACCAGACGCTGATGACCTAAGCCACATAATTCAGCAGCCAGACGAATCGGCCAGACAATTCTGGACACGGTTCTTAACCAAGAAAAATCAAATCGTCGACTGTCCGGATGCAGAGGCACTCGCAGCCTTCAAACATAACATCCGCGACGAGTGGCTTGCTCGGCACCTAGGACAGGAAAAGCCGAAATCCATGGCAGCCCTCACATCACTCATGCCCCGCTTCTGCGCGGGAGAGGACAGCTGGCTAGCCCGCAGTAACAACCTCAACAAAAATTCTGGCAGTCCGGATACCAAGGACCGCAATGGCAGGTCACGTCGCAACAAGCAAAAAACGCCGCATTAACGACGATAATACCGAGGATACGGCAGTCAATGCCGGATTCAGAGGCTCTAAACCCGGTCAGCGGAAAAAGCCATTCAAAAGAACTAATCCGGGTCCATCCAATTTGGACCGAATACTCGACCGCTCGTGCCAGATACACGGCACCCCCGAAAAGCCGGCCAATCACACCAACAGGGATTGTTGGGTATTCAAGCAGGCGGGCAAGTTAATCGCCGAAAACAATGACAAGGGGCTGCATAGCGATGACGAGGAAGAAACCCGGCCGCCGAACAATAGAGGACAGAAGGGTTTCCCCCACAAGTGCGGACGGTGAACATGATATACGCAACCCACATACCCAAAAGGGGCGAAGCGTGCACTCGAGGGCGTATACACGATGGAGCCAGTCGCCCCAAAGTTCAACCCATGGTCCTCCTGCCCGATCACTTTTGATCGAAGGGACCACCCCACCAGTATCCGCCATGGCGGGTTCGCCGCATTGGTTCTAGACCCAATCGTCGATGGGTTTCACCTCACTAGAGTCCTAATGGATGGCGGCAGCAAGCTGAACCTGCTTTATCAGGATACAGTGCGCAAAATGGGCATAGACCCCTCAAGGATTAAACCCACAAAGACGACCTTCAAAGGCATCATACCAGGTTTAGAGGCCAATTGTACAGGCTCAGTTACACTGGAAGTGGTCTTGGATCCCGGATAACTTCGGCGAGAGTTAATCTTCGACATAGTTCCGTTCCGCAGCGGCTATCATGCACTACTCGGACGAACCGCGTTTGCAAAGTTCAATGCGGTGCCGAACTACGCATACCTCAAGCTCAAGATGCCAGGCCCTCGAGGAGTCATCACGGTCAACGGAGACACTGAACGCTCCCTCCGAACGGAGGAACATACAGTGGCTCTCGCGGCAGAAGTGCAGAGCAGCCTCTTAAGGCAATTCTCGAGTCCGGCCGTTAAGCGATCGGACACTGCTAAGCGCGCCCGGAGTAACCTACAACAAGACCACCTGGCACGTTCCGAGCACGCGTAGCAATGCGGCCCCAACTCCAGCCCTTGCAAAATTGCAAAACCAGTACCCCGCGTACATCACTACGCTCTGGAAATACCATGGGCAAAGGGGGAGGGGCACGACCACGGCAGGCCCAGAGTGCGGCTCAACTACACCAGGGGCTCCCAAGTGTGTCATCCTTTTCTTTTTTAATCCTCGGGACTCCATTTACAGAGGCCTGTCCGTGATGAACTGCCGAACTCACGATGCAACAGTCAGGGAAGGAGAAAAGCTACGACGAGTATCCAGGTGGTCTCTATTATGAGCATTATACCTGTTTTATACACCATTCCACAGCCTACCCCTGGAGGGGTACATGCTAAATAGTTCCACCCCTTGCTTATCGCACTATTTGTATCGTTCTGCATTCACGACAATATTTTTTGAATAAACAATGCATCGCTTTTTGTCTATAATTGCATTCCTTTCTTATACATATGTTCATTTATGACATGTTGCATCCGTACACTTTGGTACGGCTAAATACACCAGGGGCTTAAGTTCCCCACATCCTGGTGTGACAAGTCAAGTGCGGCACCCTGAACTTATAGCATTATATGCATCGGCTCTGAATCATGTCTTGGGTCAATAGTTGGGTTTGCCCGGCTCCCATGTTTTGGTACCTTATGTTCCGTTATATCGGCTAAGGTAGCACTGGGAGAACCACTGCGATTGTGCCCGAGTTGAGCTGGGCGAGCACCTCAGTGGAGAAAGCTAAAACTGACCGTCATGATGAGGCGAGAGCCGGTCGCTGTTCGAGAGGTTTTTTCGATTCCCTAAAGACTTATGCCTCTTAGAGCGAGGACCCGCTTTGTCCGGCCCAGGCGTGGATAGTGCCCCGAATTCGGCCTTCCGAACACTAGGGGCTTCACCGAAATTTAAAATTATAGAATTCTATGGCTAAGTGAGAGTGTTCAAGCACTATAAGTCCGGTTGCCTTGTTCGTTGTGTTGGCGCCTCCTAGATGGACCGAAAATGGGAACAAGAGCGCAAGTTTATCCCAAACACCCCAACTGCGTGGCATGGGGGCTGAAGCCGACGACTTGCCATCTCTCAGATTTGATAAGCGGCCGCCTGAAGGTAATATTTTAAATTAACAAGCGTTGCTTAGCGCATATGAACAAAGTTTTCAGCGCACATGATAACAAAATGCGAGTCTACTCAAATATTACATCTTTGGAGCACTCACCGCAATAATGCGGGCACCCTTGAGACACCCTTATAATACATTTGGTGTGCGATACTCCTTGCCCGCGGTGGCGCGTTCGTCACAAGCTTCTCGGATCCATCTTGCCCCATCCACTTTAGCACGAGCAAGGGCCCGGCGGGCACCTTCAATGCAAAGGTAGTGCTTGATGACTTCAACCGAGGACACGCATCCACCAGCCGCGCGCACCAGTGAAGTAGCTCCGGGCATGGCCTCTTTGGGCCATAGCCGAACTATAAGGCCCTTCATGGCCTGTTCGGCCACCTTGTGAGCTCGACCAGCTGCTTCACTGATCGCTAAAGGCACTAGATGTCCGGCCTCGATATCTTGAGACCGAACACCTTCTCCGTCGAGCTCCCCTCCTCGGCTCTGTAGAAAGCGGCAGCATCGGACACGTTGCAGGGCAGATCTACGAACGCTCCTGGAGAACTCCGAATTCGGGTAAGTAACAGGTAATTCACTTTTACATGCTTCCTTTGCATGAAGAATGCCTTACCCGCCGCTATCTTCTTCAATGCCTCGATTTCCTGGAGGGCCTTGTGGGCTTCAGCCTTAGCGGCTTTGGCACTCTCAAGAGCCGACGCAAGCTCGGACTCTCGAGTCTTCGAGTCACGCTCCAAATTCTCGTGTTTTTCCACGATAGCCTGGAGCTCTTGCTGTACCTCCGCCACTCGCGCCTCCTGCTTCTCTCGCCCAACGCATTCCGCGGCCGCATTGCGTTTGGCAACGGACACCACCTCCTTCAGGGTCGCCACCTTGTTCGTAGCCCCTAGAGTACCCATGTTATCCTTGTCATTTCTCTTGCAACCAAATCCTTTTTTATAAGGTACAACTTTAATACGGTGTTACTCACCTTCCTTGTCCTCGAGCTGCTTCTTGGCACGGCCGAGCTCGCTCTCGGACCGCTCGAGGCTCTGCTTCAAGGTATTGACCTCCGCAGTTAGTGCGGCAGAGGTCAGCAGCGCAGCCTACATTCCCATATTGACATATTTTTGTTAAGACTCCTGCGTATATCTTTTTAGATCCTCAGTCCGGCTTTTCTTTCCGAACACCGAATCGAGCATCAGGGGCTACTGTCTATGCGGTACTATATTACATATCTTAAAATTCTTACCTCAAAGCTTGTTAGAAGGCTGTTGCGGGCTTGGTCAACCCGCTCTTGGCGAGTGAACCTTGAATCACCGCACTCATGATAAAGGCGATGTTCCTCTTTGATGGAAGCGCCGTTGGCGCCTCCAAGCAAGTTGTCCGCGCCTCGGTTGGGCGGAGGCGCCCGGCGTCTAATCTTGCCCTTCTTACGAAGGGCCGCCACGGACTCGGAACCACTGCAGTTCGGTGCGGAGTCGATTCAAGTCCGGGTGGTTGCCTGCGGCACCTCCGGGCCTCCTCTTCTGGTGGGTCCTTTCCGGGATCCCACCTCGCCGTCGTCGGCGTCGCGGGGAGGCGGCGGAAGTGAAGTGCTATTCACATCCGGCGTGCCCAAGGACCCGCCGGCGAAGCGGGAAGATCGTCTTTAGGCGGACTACTGAGGTTGTATCGCGGCGTTAAAAGATACCATGCGACAAAGAGAAAATTATGAGTTATTCAGGAGTCCGGATACTTACGATCTCGCCAGGGGCTTGGCCCTTGAGGGCCACTCCTCGTCGCCGTCGCCGGCGGTGGCAGAGCAGTCCGGGGGAAGGGTCCATCCCTTCTTGGACCCTTCGGCCTCCCCCGTTGGGGAGGCCTTCCTCTTCTTCTCTCCCCCTGCTGGGGGAGAGGCCTCTTTCTTCTCCTCCTTGTCCTCATAGGAGGAGTCCGCCTCGGAGTCATCGGACGATGAATCCGATAACACCTGGCGCCGGGAACTCCTTCGGGTTCCCATGGCCTTCTTCTTGGCCTTCTTCTCCGGCACCACGTAAGGTGCCGGGACCAGCAGCCCTATTATACGGGCATCCGCTGGGTCTTCTGGAAGGAGAGCCGGACAGTTAACCTGTCCAGACGTCTTCTGCCAGGCCTGTTAATGGTATTGGGAGTTTAGATCCCGCATAGAGTCAAACTATGACAAGCAAGTGTCCCATAAAGGATAACATGGCTTACCTCGCCAGCCGGACACTGCGAGCTGAATCCGCGATCTTCAGTAGCGGATGCGGGGGCCTCGGCGCCCTTGAACAGCACCCTCCAGGCTTCTTCGTACGTAGTGTCGAAGAGCCCACTCAGGGTTTGGTGCTGTGCCGGATCGAACTCCCAGAAATTGAAGTCCCGCTATTGACAGGGGAGAATCCGGCGGATGAGCATGACCTGGATTACGTTGACAAGCTTGAGCTTCTTGTTCACAAGGGTTTGGAGACAGGATTGGAGTCCGGTCAGCTCTTCCGAATCTCCCCACTGCAGGCCCTTCTCTTTCCAGGAAGTGAGCCGCATGGGATGCCAGATCTGAATTCGGGGGCCGCTGCCCATTCAGCGTCACGCGGCTCGGTGATGTAGAACCACCCCGATTGCCACCCTTTGATGGTTTCCACAAAGGCGCCCTCAAGCCAAGTGACGTTGGGCATCTTGCCCACCATGGCGCCTCCGCACTCCGCTTGGCTGCCCTTCACAACCTTCGACTTGACATTGAAGGTCTTTAGCCACAAGCCGAAGTGGGGCTGGATGCAGAGGAAGGCCTCGCATTACGGCGCTTCGCCCGAGATGTTGAGGATGAAATTCAGGGCCAGATCGTGGAAATCTAGGCCGTAGTAGAACATGAGCCCCCAGACAAAGGGGTGGAGTGGGAAGCCCAGTCCGCGGAGGAAAAGGGGAAGGAATACCACCCTCTCATGGGGCCCCAGGGTGGGGATGAGCTGCCCCTTGTCGGGGAGCCAGTGCGCGATGTCGCTGGACAAATATCCGGCGCTGCGCAGCTTCCTGATGTGCCCCTCCGTAACGGAGGAGGTCATCCACTTGCCTCCCGCTCCGGACATGGCTGTAGAAGGTTGAGGTGGGATGTGCGGACTTGGGCGCTGGAGCTCGAGTGCGTGGAGATGGATAAGAAAAGGAGGAAGAAGGCGTAGGTAAAAAGGTGGATCCTTATCCCCTTATATATGCGCGGATGAGACTATGCGTCCCCACCAGCCTGGTAAAACTCGCTTATCTCCCAAGTGGCACAATCAATGGCGCGGTTGGGTTACCCACGTCCGTATTGATGAGAATCCCGGAATAAGGGGACACGATCTCTGCTTCGACAAGACGTGCCAAGGAAACCACTTCGCTAAACGCACTGAGGTGGAATGATAAAAACGATTCAAGTAAAGGCTTGGTTGTGGTGTGACGTCACGCCACAAAATACGTCAGCAGATTGAACTTGTGTAAATATTATTCTCTCTACGGTGGTACGTGGAATTTATTTTGCAGAGCCGGACACTATCCTGGTGTTCACAATCTTCTATGGATTATTCAGAGGAGGAACCCGCCTTGCAATGCCGAAGACAATACGCGCGCCGGACTCGTCGTCATTGAAGCCTGGTTCGGGCTCTTGAGGAGTCTTGGACTAGGGGTGTCCGGATAGCGAACTATCATCATTGGCGGACTCCAAGACTATGAAGATACAAGATTGAAGACTTCGTCCCGTGTCTGGATGGGACTTTCCTTGGCGTGGAAGGCAAGCTTGGCAATACGGATATGTAGATCTCCTACCATTGTAACCGACTCTATGTAACCCTACCCCTCTCCGGTGTCTATATAAACCGGAGGGGTTTTAGTCCATAGGACGAACAACAATCATACCATAGGCTAGCTTCTAGGGTTTAGCCTCCTTGATCTCGTGGTAGATCCACTCTTGTACTACCCATATCATCAATATCAATCAAGCAGGAGTAGGGTTTTACCTCCATCGAGAGGGCCCGAACCTGGGTAAAAACATCGTGTCCCTTGTCTCCTGTTACCATCCGCCTAGACGCACAGTTCGGGACCCCCTACCCGAGATCCGCCGGTTTTGACACCGACACCCCCCCATCCCTAGTTGGACTAGGAGAGAAGGAAGGGGGAGAGAGGGAGGAAGGAAAGGGGGGCGCCGCCCACCCTCCTAGTCCAATTCGGACCAGAATGGGAGGGGGTGCGCGGCCTGCCCTGGCCTCCTCTCTCTCTCCACTATTGCCCAATAAGGCCCATACATTTATCGGGGGTTTCCGGTAACTTCACGGTACTCCGGTAAAATCCCGATTTCTCCCGGAACCACCTCGATGTCCAAATATAGTCGTCCAATATATCGATCTTTATGTCTCGACCATTTCGAGACTCCTCGTCATGTCCGTGATCATATCCGGGACTCCGAACTACCTTCGGTACATCAAAACACATAAACTCATAACACCGATCGTCACAGAACGTTAAGCGTGCGGACCCTACGGGTTCGAGAACTATGTAGACATGACAGAGACACGTCACCGGTCAATAACCAATAGCGGAACCTGGATGCTCATATTGGCGCCTACATATTCTACAAAAATCTTTATTGGTCAAACTGCATAACAACATACGTTGTTCCCTTTGTCATCGGTATGTTACTTGCCCGAGATTCGATCGTCGGTATCTCAATGCCTAGCTCAATCTCGTTACTGGCAAGTCTCTTTACTCGTTCCGTAATGCTTCAACCCGTAACTACTACGAGCTTTAGTAAGGTACACATCAATAACATGTATATGAAATATACCTTTGTTCACCTTGCCATACTTCTTATCCGCCAAATACTTGGGGCAGTTCCGCTTTCAGTGACCAGTCCCTTTGAAGTAGAAGCACTCAGTCTCAGGCTTAGGTCCCGACTTGGGTTTCTTCTCCTGAGCAGCAACTTGTTTGTCGTTCTTCTTGAAGTTCCCCTTCTTCTTCCCTTTACCCTTTTTCTTGAAACTGGTGGTCTTGTTGACCATCAACACTTGATGCTCCTTCTTTATTTCTACCTCCGGAGCATTTAGCATTGCGAAGAGCTCGGGAATTGTTTTATCCATCCCTTGCATATTATAGTTCATCACAAAGCTCTTGTAGCTTGGTGGCAGTGATTGAAGAATTCTATCAATGACACTATCATCCGGAAGATTAACTCTCAGTTGAATCAAGTGATTATTATACCCAGACATTTTGAGTATATGTTCACTGACAGAACTATTCTCCTCTATCTTACAGCTATAGAATTTATTGGAGACTTCATATCTTTCAATCTGGGCATTTGCTTGAAATATTAACTCTCATATGCTCCATGACGTTCAAAACATCATTGAAGTCCTGGTTCTAAGCCGTAAAGCATGGCACACTGAACTATTGAGTAGTCATCAGCTTAACGTCATCAGCAGCATCTGCAGCAGGCATGGCACCCAGCGGTGCTTCCAGGACGTAATTCTTCTGTGCAGCAATGGGGATAATCCTCAAGTTACGGACCCAGTCCGTGTAATTGCTACCATCATCTTTCAACTTAGCTTTCTCAAGGAACGCATTAAAATTCAACGGAACAATAGCACAGGCCATCTATCTACAACAACATAGACAAGCAAAATACTATCAGGTACTAAGTTCATGATAAATTAAAGTTCAATTAATCATATTACTTAAGAACTCCCAGTTAGATAGACATCTCTCTAATCATCTAAGTGATCACGTGATCCAAATCAACTAAACTATGTCCGATCATCACGTGAAATGGAGTAGTTTTCAATGGTGAACATCATTATATTGATCATATCTACTATATGATTCACGCTCGACCTTTCGGTCTCGGTGTTCCGAGGCCATATCTGCATATGCTAGGCTCGTCAAATTTAACCTGAGTATTTCTGCGTGTGCAAAACTGGCTTGCACCCGCTGTATGTGAACGTAGAGCTTATCACACCCGATCATCACGTGGTGTCTCGGCACGACGAACTTTGGCAACGGTGCATACTCAGGGAGAACACTTGTACCTTGAAATTTAATGAGAGATCATCTTATAATGCTACCGTCAATTAAAGCAAAATAAGATGCATAAAAGATAAACATCACATGCAATCAATATAAGTGATATGATATGGCCATTATCATCTTGTGCCTTTGATCTCCATCTTCAAAGCACCGTCATGATCACCATCGTCACCGGCGCGACACCTTGATCTCCATCGTAGCATCGTTGTCATCTCGCCAACTATTGTTTCTAAAACTATCGCTACCGCTTAGTGATAAAGTAAAAATAATTACAGGGCGATTGCATTGCATACAATAAAGCGACAACCATATGGTTCCTGCCAGTTGCCGATAACTCCCTTACAAAACATGATCATCTCATACAATAAAATTTAGCATCATGTCTTGACCATATCACATCACAACATGCCCTGCAAAAACAAGTTAGACGTCCTCTACTTTGTTGTTGCAAGTTTTACGTGGCTGCTACGGGCTGAGCAAGAACCATTCTTACCTACACATCAAAACCACAACGATATTTCGTCAAGTATGTGATGTTTTAACCTTCAACAAGGACCGGGCGTAGCCACACTCGATTCAACTAAAGTTGGAGAAACAGACACCCGCCAGCCACCTGTGTGCGAAGCACATCGGTAGAACCAGTCTCGCGTAAGCGTACGCGTAATGTCGGTCTGGGCCGCTTCATCCAACAATACCGCTGAACCAAAGTATCACATGCTGGTAAGCAGTATGACTAGTATCGCCCACAACTCACTTGTGTTCTACTCATGCATATAAAATCTACGCATAAACCTAGCTCGGATGCCACTGTTGGGGAACGTAGTAATTTCAAAAAATTTCCTACGCACACGCAAGATCATGGTGATGCATAGCAACAAGAGGGGAGAGTGTTGTCCATGTACCCTCGTAGACCGTAAGCGGAAGCGTTATAACAACGCGGTTGATGTAGTCATACGTCTTCACGATCGACCGATCCTAGCACCGAAGGTACGGCACCTCCGCGGACTGCACACGTTCAGCTTGGCGACATCCCACGAACTCACGATCCAGTGGAGCTTCGAGGGAGAGCTTAGTCAACACGACGGCGTGATGACGGTGATGATGAAGTTACCGACGCAGGGCTTCGCCTAAGCACCGCTACAATATGACCGAGGTGGATTATGGTGGAGGGGGGGGGGGCACCGCACACGGCTAAGAGATCAATGATCAACTTGTGTGTCTATGGGGTGCCCCCTCCCCCGTATATAAAGGAGTGGAGGAGGGGGGAGGGCCGGCCTTCTATGGCGTGCGCTGGAGGAGTCCTACTCCTACCGGGAGTAGGATCCCCTCCTTCCCTAGTTGGACTAGGAGAGAAGGAAGGGGGAGAGAGGGAGGAAGGAAAGGGGGGCGCCTCCCCCTCCTAGTCCAATTCGGACCAGAGGGGGAGGGGGGCGCGCGGCCTTCCCTGGCCTCCTCTCTCTCTCTCTCCACTATGGCCCAATTAGTCCCATACATTTATCTGGGGGTTCTGGTAACCTCCCGGTACTCCGGTAAAATCCTGATTTCACCCGGAACCATTCCGATGTCCAATATAGTCGTCCAATATATTGATCTTTATGCCTCGACCATTCGAGACTCCTCGTCATGTCCGTGATCATATCCGGGACTCTGAACTACCTTCGGTACATCAAAACACATAAACTCATAATACCGATCGTCACCGAACGTTAATCGTGCGGACCCTACGGGTTTGGGAACTATGTAGACATGACAGAGACACGTCTCCGGTCAATAACCAATAGCGGAACCTGGATGTTCATATTGGCTCCTACATATTCTACGAAGATCTTTATCGGTCAAACCACATAACAACATACATTGTTCCCTTTTTCATCCGTATATTACTTGCCCGATATTCGATCGTCGGTATCTCAATACCTAGCTCAATCTCGTTACTGACAAGTCTCTTTACTCGATCCGTAATGCATCAACCCGTAACTAACTCATTAGTCACATTGCTTGCAAGGCTTATAGTGATGTGCATTACCGAGAGGGCCCAGGGATACCTCTCCGACAATCGGAGTGACAAATCCTAATCTCGACCTATGCCAACTCCACAAGTACCATCAGAGACACTTGTAGAGCACCTTTATAATCACCCAGTTACGTTGTGACATTTGGTAGCACACAAAGTGTTCCTACGGTAATCGGGAGTTGCATAATCTCATAGTCATAGGAACATGTATAAGTCATGAAGAAAGCAATAGCAGTAAACTAAAACGATCAAGTGCTAAGCTAACGGAAATGGGTCAAGTCAATCACATCATTCTCCTAATGATGTGATCCCGTTTATCAAATGACAACTCATGTCTATGGTTAGGAAACTTAACCATCTTTGATCAACGAGCTAGTCAAGTAGAGGAATACTAGTGACACTCTTTCTGTCTATGTATTCACACATGTATTATGTTTCCGGTTAATACAATTCTAGCATGAATAATAAACATTTATCATGAAATAAGGAAATAAATAATAACTTTATTATTGCCTCTAGGGCATATTTCCTTCACGGATCACCGGTTGGTTTTTGTGTGGGGGAAGACGGTGGTGGTGGCCTATGACTCCGCGAACCGGACAAGTCACCGGCTATGAGGCCTGGTACTGTGGCGGCGCCCTCCCATGATCTACTCATCCTCGCTGCCGGCAGCGCTCGCGGACATGTCGACTTCGTCATCGTGGCAGCAGGGCACAGCCGATGCGGAGATGGCGGCATCGTCTGTGCCATCATAAAATTTTGCCACTACCTCATCGATATCCGCATAGCCGGTTTCTTTCTTAGCCTGCAGGATGTGGTCCCGCCATAGCTCGAGGCTAATTTTACGGGTAGCGCGATAGGACAGGAGCAGTGCCTTCTACTCATGCACATCCACGTCCGACATGATGCATGTGCCATCAAGTTGCTCCCCTACACACCAGTTCTCATCCGCCGCAAATGCCCGTGCCGTCCTCCCGCGCCTCGCCCATGGTGATCCGGCCTGGAACAGCGATGAGGGTGGCATCGGCTAGTCCGCAGTTGGCTCGGCCACATCGCTTCCATTCGGAAAGCTCGTCGGCAAGCCAGCCTACCAGCCATCTGGCAGCAACGCCGGAGAGCTCTTTTTTTTTTGCTTGCTGGTGAGGCCATCCCACAGGGCTTTGGAGCTCGAGACCATGACGGGTGTGGTGCACAGAGGAGATGGAGAGCAGAGGTGTGGTGCGGCTTTTGCTTGGAGCCTAACCATGTTTAGATAGCGGGCGGATCCCATGCACCAAGCCGCGAGGTGTTTAATGCTGGTCGAAAGTGTGCCGCTCGGGCGGCGGAGTAGATTCCTCAGCAGATGCGCTGGTTTAATGGAGGTAGGCGGACGGACGGATGCCGTTTCAATGCAGGGAGAAGGCACACACATGCAGTGGGCGACACGGCGCTTCAATGCCAGTTTCAGTGAGAGGTCGCGTCCGGTCTGGGCCGGCATAAATGCGGCGCAGACGATGTTTAGCTGTGTTGACCATTTCGGGCAGGAAATGGTTTTGGGGCCAGGACATCTGGACCAGCCCGCGGATGGATACAGTACCGCTTTGGACTGCAAAACACATCTAGACATCGCGGTTCGTATGGATGCGGGCGGTTTGAAGGTCCGCGCTAGAGATGTTTTTTTATTTGTGAGTAAAGCTAGTAGCTAGTTTTTTTCAGAACAAGTTGGTACTTAGTTGTTGGGTCCACAAATGAAGTATTCCTCAATTAATGTGTAATACCGGATTAGCATATAGAAGCAAGACTTGCTGCCATTAAGGACTCGGCTGGTCGCTCCGGATCGAGAGGAAGAAAGAGACCGGCTGTGAGCGAAGCAAAGGAGGGGAGAAGCCAGGAAAAAGCTAGAAGCAGGTCGGTGTGATTTCATAGTGTAGAATATGTTTTTGTTCTCTCTAGTTCATCGTCGATAAGCTTAGTAATTTCATTCCAACTGTACGTAGATTGTACTCCGCTCGAACTAGGTTGATGTGCCTTACTTTAATTTGATTGCTATGTGAAGGCTAGCAAATCAGAAAGGGATTTTCTCGCTCTACTTATCTGCTTAAAAATTACTTCATGCGTATTAGTAATTCACTCTTTTTGTAGATTGTACTCCTCTCGGACCAGGATGGATCTAGTGAGCAGCGTGAGCGACGTTTTCAAAATTGGGATCCAGATACAGGAGCTGGTGGAGACGGTTCAGCAGAACAAGGAGGACTGCAAGAAGATCGCAAGCCGCGTGGAGTGGGTTCGCGCTATCGTGGAAAGCCTTAACAACACGGATATGTCCAGCGAGAAACACATGATCGACATGCTCAAAGCGCTCGAAACAATGTTCCTTGGGGCACTCGAGTTCGTCAAGACCTGCCAGACCAAGAACAGCGTGTGGCTTTTCCTGAGGGCCAGGAACGTATCCAAACAGCTGCGTGAGGTGAGGATCGATATCAAGGATCTGGTACAGATTATAACCTTGGCCAACGTCGTCCAGCAAAACGTCAAGAACAAAGGACATAGTAATAATGATCCAGCAAACCCAGAGGTATTGGTCAAACTCGTATATACAAGCATGCTAAACATTTTAATTTTAGTACAGATTTTCTTTGTTTCTTTATATAATCTTACCACTTTGCAGCCTACAGAGATAAATATGGTACATATTTTCTTTCTTTCTCAAGTATCGCAACAACCTTTAGAACTTTTAGTAATTTAGTGATATATGTCCCTCAAGACGGCTAATTTTAACATGGTCCCTCCTACCTCGTCGAAACAGATTTTGTATGCTCAATAGTGGCGGACATAATACATACTAGTCCAAGACAATTCATGTGTTCTTCACTCACTCATTTTTGTATGGAAAATGCGGCTTATTCAGACGCTACCGACGTTAAGAGCGTTTTTGACACGGCGTGTGTTAAAAACGCTCTTATATTATAGGACAGACCAAGTAGTATGTTGTTGAGTGTTAAATCCCGTCCGAAGGATTGTCAAGTTGCTTTGTGTACAAGCTAGCTGTTTACGGAATAGAAGGTTACTTAGTCGTTGTTGTTTCCCGAGCATAGCCAGAGAAGATCTTGAATAGCAGAGTTTTAGCAGCACGTGTGTGGGACCATTTAGAGTCGTGATGTGATTCCATAAAGGTCATGGAGTCGTTTTGGCGCATGTCCGTACATAACGAATCCAAGTAATGTCAACCCTTAGATCTCTTGTCAGGCCCATGTGGCAGAGGATGATGGCTTGCGGGGACGGTGTTTGACTGGACTGTTTGCTCGGCCGCTAGTGTCGGGGTAGTCGGAGCTCGCCGGAATGGAGCTGGCGTCGGAGCAGAGCGATGGGCCTCGATGGAGCGGGTTTCTGTAGCGTTGGTGAGAAGGGGATGAGGTTTGGGGATGGAGAAATGCAAGAGGTGGCGGCTTCTGCGCGCGCGTACCTCAGCTTCATCCTTCTGGCAGAAGGTTGAACATGACGGCTAATGTGCTGGGCATCTGACAGGTGGGCCTTCCTTTTTTTAACAGTCCAGTCAAACGTTGTCTCGACGGGATGTCACCCATTCCACGTAGGCCTAATGGCCAGGCTCATTGCCTGTTTCTTGTCAAAAACGCTGTCAATGGAAATTTCAGTGCTTTCAGAGCAAACTTACCGAAAATCGGTGGCTTTTGTGAACTTTTGTCGTTTAAGTGGTTTCCGCCAAACGTCGACACAAATATAGCAATTGTTTGCAATGTTATCTGTCTTATATCATATAAGCAACTAGCTAGGTGACTGATGCAAATGCACGGCTACATTTACTAAATATATCATCGTTTCTTGTTCGATTCCATTGGCTACTGTACATAATTACTTACATATCATTCGAAATACTATAGTCATTATGAACACTATGTATATCTGATGAAAGCACAATCATACTTTGCTAACATCTTTTCATCAAATATGTTAGGTTTGTGGTGAGAGTTTTCGTGTTGCGGATGGGGACAAATGACCAGTGACATTCAAATTCGTGGTCCATTGTGTGGAACAATAGAGTTAGGCTTGTCTGTCATATAATCGATACTTCCATTGGAAATTATCTTTAAATATAAGTAAATAAAATACGAAAATCTTATCCGGCTGATGTTCGCTGGGAGAGGGTGGCATTTCAAACGTTTTTCTTGGCAGTTTGAGTTATGTCGGACGTGACAGTTTGTTCATAGCGAGGTGTCATTTTCTGGGAGCATGGCAATTTTGAGCCTTCATTCTAGAAAATATTGATTGATCTACGAGATCGTCGACGTAAAGAAAACAAGCAATTCAATGGTCGGGCGCGCTGCTCCCAATGGAGCCGCATAGGCAAATCTAGCCGCCGTCGCCACCACCGACCTCCTCTCCTTCCATCGCTCCCTCGTTGCCACTGGAAGAAGCGGGCAAAGCCGGCTTGAGGAACAAAGACGGCAGACCCTCTCCTCATGAGACGAGGGACAGCGGCATCGGACGAGGCGGTGAGGCTCAGCCTCAATCGGGCTTGCCTGCTACTGCGGGTGGGCAGCGGGCTGCTTGGCCAGCCTAGCGCAGATCTAGCGCATGGCTCCCTGCTATGCCGGTGGCGCCCCCTATACAGGTGTGCGACGACGAGTTCTTTTCATGCGTCGGCACGAAAGGTAGGATGTTGGGGGTGGCCGTGGGATCGCTCATGGCGACTCTCGTCGGTGCAGCTGTAGCTGGTCGACCATCTTCACCGGTTGTGCGGGCAGCGATGGTACGGTGGCGGCTGGTCAACAGTGGTGACAACCCACATCTGGTCCGGCTTGCGGGGAATCAACAGTCGCCCTAGACCTGGGGCAGAAAAACGAGGCCCTGCAATGAAAGGCGAGCACGACGCGTTGGCAGCAAACACAGGGTGTGCATCGGTGATGGATCGGCTCGAGTTTGGCACATGGATGCTCGACTTTGTGCATGATGATGGTTGACACGAGGTTTGTGGTAATGGATGACGTGAACGTACACTATATTGTTTTTAAGGGAAAAACTTTTGATCTATTTATCAACTGTAAAGTCAGTACAAAGAACACAAAAAGTAAAAAATAGTTGACCGTGAACAAATAGCCAAGAGAGAAATCAATATCAGATCCACCAGCACATAGAAATATAGCCGCGTGAATTATGTGTGGTTTTCACCTCTCGCTATTCTTAACAAAAATAAGCTTGCTTGTACTCCCTCCGTTCCTAAATATTTGTCTTTCTAGAGATTTCAACAAGTGACTACATGCGGAGCAAAATGAGTGAATCTATACTCTAAAATATGTCTATATACATCCGTATGTGGTAGTTCATTTGAAATCTCTAGAAAGACAAATATTTAGGAACTGAGGGAGTATTTTTGTTGAGAATAATATTGGAGCAGTAGCAGATCTATTTCTTTACAAGTACACAGCCTGTCCTTTTGTTGGTTAACAATCTCGTTGGGTACTTATTGTGCATATTAGGTAAGTCAATCCGGAGAGGAAGCAAGAGGTCCTCTGGGAACGAAGGAAGGGAGAAGCCAAGAAGAAGCTGGAAGCGGGTTGGTGTGCGTTGCTTTATTTAATTGTTATATATACTGGGAAGCTAGAAAATTGGAAATGGTTTTTCTCTGTCTAGTTCATCACCGATCATCTTAATTGTTTCATTCTATCTGTAAATTGTACTCCTCTCGGGCCAGGATGGATCCAGTGGGCCGCGTGACCCAGGTTATCAACATTGCGCTCCAGATACAGCAGCTGGTGGAGACGGTGCGGCAGAACAAGGAGGACTGCATGGCGATCGCCAAACGCGTGGAAATGCTTCGTGATTTTATGGAAAGACTTAACAGCGTAAGCGTGGAGATCTTGACCGGCAATCTCAACGAGCTCGAACAGACGCTCCTTCGGGCCCTCAAGCTCGTCAAGGCCTGCCAGACCAGGCACAAGGTGTGGCTTCTCCTCAGGGCAGGGAACCTATCCAAACAGCTGCGTGAGGTGAAGGGGGAGATGACGGATCAAATACAGATTGCAAGCTTCGCCAGCACCATCCAGCACACTGCCATCTTTACCAGAAAATATATGAGAGATCTGGCAGCGAAGCCGAAGGTATCACTATTTTTGTTTCTAGAAGAAGCTATCACTAGTTATTACCGTAGTAGAATCTTACGAGTTTGCAGCTTACAGATGCGTTTTTTACCATGCAATTTTGAGCTTTGACCGATTTCTCTTGCAATATATTGCCAATAGTCGCAAAATCATAATCACAATAAAGTGCATTCAAATAGGAATCCATTGTTTTTCGTTCAGTTTGACATATACCACACGCTATTGACCAATTATCGGTTAAAGTATGTATTTTAATACTTGAAATGCACCTTATACTTTAAAACGGAGAGGAAGTATACATATTATAACGAGTGATTCATATTTAAGTTGCTCACATATGAAACGTTGGGTATGGTAGGGCACGGATATTCGTGTTGCTGACCTATGGCTGAAATTAATTAGTTGTTCTTGATAAAAGTTTTGGTTTTTTGTATCATAACGGGATAATTTACTTGATTATTTCAGGGAGAGGTGGAGGACGAAGATGCCAGTTACCCAACCGACATTACTAGGTTAGATTTGGGGCAATGCATTGTTACTTTGGAGGATTTTTTTTGTGTGGGTTACTTTGGAGGATTGATTGGACATATGTCGTTTACAATTCAAAATCTGATCAGAAAAAAACATTGCAAAAAGAACCAGTGTTGTACTGCTGTTCAGTTTGCTTAGTCGTCCATATACCATTACGTGACATGAAAACACAAAAATGCCATTGTGTTGTTTCTTTTATCCTTAATAAAAAATTATTTGCATTACCATGGCAGATCTGAAATTCACGGCGAGAAAGAAAGTTTTCCAGCAGGAAGCTTGGAGGATACTATATCACGTAAGAACATACCTCCTACAACTAACATTTTAGAAGATTTATAACATTCTCTTTATGCACTCGTGTGTTGTTTCATGGCAGAATTCAGAAATTTCAGTTCATCTGAACTGAAGGCAATTACAAAAAACTTTTCAAATCAACACGTGATTGGCAAAGGTGGTTCTGCTATCGTTTACAAGGTACTCTCGATCAATGTGGGCTTGGTTTGCCATGATTTCCTATCTCCGACACATATTGTACAGTATAAATATAACATAAATAATCGTTAATTATAAAGCCTAGCTAGGTCAAGTCAAATTTGTAGAAATTATAGGACGGATGAATATTGTGTTGTTTCTGTTGTATGATCTGACCCAAGTGTGGGGTATATATAGAGTACAATATGAGGGAGAGAGACGTGGAGTAGAGGGCAACTCGTACACGATTTAATCATATTCTATCTCTAACTCCTAATCTCTAACTTAAACATAATTATACTTCTAACATTCCCCCTCAGTCATAGCGGGAGTGAAGCGGACGATTACGACTGAATTTGAAGTCTTGCTCTTTTGTTGCCTTCTCCGCTGTGCCATTATCAACTGCGTCTCTGATGGGTCGGCAGTTAAGGCGGTGACTGCGTCCCCTTCTGGTGCCTTCCTGCCTTCTCCTCTATTCCCTCCCGCAGTCACAGCGGGAGTGTCGTGGACGCAAGTGACGAGGCGGACGCTGTTGACTGGAGTTGTTGCCGATGAGTTGCTGTAGACGTAGCCATTAATGTCAAGGTAGCCGATCATGATGATGTAGCCGTGGTCGAGGTAGTCATGGTCGATGGTATGGTCGTCGTGGATGATGAAGCCGCACAAAGCCGGAGGCGCAAAAAAATGCGCTATGACGGAGCTGCAGACGTGGACGATGCACCTTGCGGATGTCAGAGGGTGCCATCGGCGATGAGTCCACCAATTTTGCCAAGACCGGAGGAAGCCCATCGAGCACACATCGGTTTTGCCAGAACCGTGTGGCCGTGTAGGGTCGTCACTATAGTGACGCCGTGTCGATGCAGTCGTGCGTCGTGGATGACGCGGAAGATGTCGTCGTCGTGACGCGGTCATTGCCGTCGTCGAGGTCGCGCATTGCAGAAAAGTCTGTCAGAGGACGCTAGGTGTCCATCTTGTGGAAGAGGTGGCGGCGGCGGCGTGTTGACGATGATGCTGGTGAAGACCATGTTGATGGAGACCTTGACGATGACGTGTCGGCTATGGCGTTGCAACAGCGTGTCGACGATGATGTCGCTTGAAGGCGTCCCTTGCAGCGACGGTGTGTCGACGCCGTGTCGTGCCGAAGAAGTCGATGAAGAATTGCATCTCTTTCCACACCGGTCTGGCGTGTGGACGATGCATGTTGGTGTCGCTTCTTGTAGATGTACTTGATGAAGATTTTTTTCCTAACGATGTAGTCGTACAGCTCGGTGTAGGTTATGCAGTTCGGCTCGGTGGAGGAGTCGATCGCTCGGTGTAGATGTTAATGTAGTTGCAGTCCGACTCGGGGTAGATGTGTTCCGCTGGTGCATAGTCCCATGCGCCGACGAGCCCAGACCGGCTGATGCATGACGCAGTCGCTTGGGCAGATGGCTGGAAGCTACGGGAGATGGGTACATGACTGGATACATATGCATGCCCATACCTGGACCCGTGCGTGAACTGCTACTTCTTGATGGCGCGTGCGTGAGGGCATCTCCAGCCGTTGGCCCCCAGGGGGCGTCTAAAAGCGCCGCCTGGGGGTGAGCCGGCGGAAAAAAAGGCCCTGGGGGCGAGTCATCGCCCAGCCGTCGGCCCCCAGGGCCGGCCCCAGGCGAGTGTTAAAAAAAAGGGGCCGAAGTTATGACAAAGAGTAGTTAAATTTCGTCTGAACATGGCGAATTTCGGCCAAATTCGCCCATTTTCATTATATTATTAAGCTAATCTAAAAAAGAAAGGGGCTGAAGTCGTCGCCGCCGTCGCCGCCGTCGTCGGCCTTCTCCTCCTTGACGCGGACGCCCCGGCTGGACCCCACGTCGCCATGGTGGACTGGCGGCGGTGCGTCGTCGTCGTCGCTGTCGCATAGGTCGACGACTCCGTCTTCGTCGCGGCCGCGTCGGCGCTCCACGAAGCGGCGCAGGGCGGCGCGCTGGCGCTCGCCGCCTTCGCCGGCGCGCCTTCTCCATCGCAATGGAGTCTGGCGCGCCCATTCTAGGGCCGCATCGTCGTCGATTTAACTCCGCCTTCACCAAAGCACCAGTCCGGCTCCGTCTTCACGGCGCCAGCCTCGCTCCGTCTTCACGGCGCCAGCCTCGCTCCGTCTTCGCAGCGAAGCGCGGAGGAGCCGAGAGGAGGCACACCGCAGTCTCGTTGATGACGATGCCGGCGCTGCGAGTGCGCCGACCGAGCGGCGACTCCGCCGCAGGCTCGGCCTTGACGGCGAGCAGGGCCGGAGTACCGGAGGAGTGCGACGAGGATCGGGAGGAGGAAGAGGAGGAGGAAGACCCGAACCGCCTTGGCGCCCATGGCCCGACGCGCCGGTGCGCCACCGGGGGGTATGCCAACGGCGGGTTGTTGCCGCCCTCGAGGTGCATGAGCACGCCCTCGAGTGTGCGGCCGGGGACGCCCCACCAGAGGTGGCGCCCCTCGCTGTTCTGCCGCCCGCCGACCACCGGCGCGCCGTTGGTGGACGCCAAACGCGGCTGCTGGCGGCGCTCGAAATATGCCGCCCAGGCCGCGTGGTTGTCGGCGGTGTACTGGGGGATGGAACGTTGGGCGTCGATGAGGGACGCGCGGACGATCTCGACCTCCTCGGCGAAGTACTCCGGGTTCGCCGCGGCGTCGAACAGGGAATGGGCACTCCCGGCGCTGAGCCTCCACCCGATGGCGGCGCGCATGTCCGGTGGCGCCGGATGTTCGCTGAACAGAGCTCGACTCGAACGCGGAGCGAACGGCGGCCGTTGCCGCCGCCTCGTCTCGGGAAGCGTTCGCCATGGCGATGGCGACGGCGCTCGGGAGAGGCAGGGAGAGGGAGGGCTGGACGGCGGCGTAGGGGCGGGGCTGGTGTGGTACAGAGAGTGGAGTGAGGCCGCCGGTTTTATAGCGGGCGCGTCCGTGTGTCTGCGTGTCGAGGAGGCGTCGGCGCCGCCCCGTGAAGCGCCGCCCGTGAAGGAATCAATGGCAAGGCTGACCGGCGGCAGCCTTGCCATTGATTCCCCGCGGAAACCGAGGACGTTGGGGGGAGACGAGGCGCCGAGTCGCTGATGCGGCTGGCCCCGGCTTCTTCGCGCCAAAACAACTCGCCCCGGCGCCTCCGGGCGCCCCCCAGCGTGCCGGGTTCGGGCTGGGTCCGTCGGCGCTGTTTTCGGCCCAAGCGGCTAAAATCGGGCTCCTGTGGGCGCGACTGGGCCGTTTTTTCGGCGCCGGCGTGAAAAAATCGCCTGGGAAGGCCTTCTTGGGGGCGCGGCTGGAGATGCCCTAATGCTGGAGAGTGCGCCGGTCGATGAAGCTGGAGAGTGGAGATTGCCGCGTCAGTGTCAGTGTCCGCACCGCCTGTGGCCCTCTGGCCGGACGCTTGCATCCGCTGTACTCAGCAGTGCGTTCGAGGTTGATGTAGATCGGATCTAAGGCCGGTCATTGCCGCATGTTGATGGACTCGTTTGCTGCGATCGGTGCAAGACTGGAGGTGTAGCTGGCATTGGAGATCGGATCGAACGAAGCCGCCGGTGCTGCTTGATCAAAGCCTTTTGTCGGGGCTGGCCCTCCTGGCCTGCGCCCGTGGAGTTCCAACTTGAAGCCGGCCGCATGCAGCAGCGCCTGGTTGAGCCCACCATGATCGCCGCCATGAACTTGCACTGATTTTTACTGGAATGTAAGGGCTATGAGATTTATTTGGTGACTAAAAAAGTAATCTACTGGATGGAGATTGGGAATTCGAAAATTGAATCTAATCTAATGAACCGATCTATCTTTGATGATCGGATGCCGCGCCCCCGGGGAGAGGGGGATTAATCTCCCCGGGGGCGATGCGCTGCGGAAGTTGTGGAAGGTTTTAGGATCGGCGTCGTGAGACAAACCGCTCTAATACTATGTAGAAATTATAGGATGGATGAATATTGTGTCGTTTCTGTTGTATTGATCTGACCCAAGTGTGGGGTATATATAGAGTACAATATGAGGGAGAGAGACTTGGAGTAGAGGGCAAGTCGTACACGATTTAATCATATTCTATCTCTAACTTCTAATCTCTAACTTAAACATAATTATACTTCTAACAAAATTCAGATAGCTAATTTGACTAACTAAATTGTGTGTGTGTATGTACTATGTGTGCCCGCTTTTCAGGGTGTATTGGCCAATGGAACAGAGGTTGCCATCAAGAGTTTCTGTGTGGATGCTTGGCAAGATGAAAACGTAGTACGTTATGCTGAAGTTTTCTCAGTGCTACGACAACATGAGAACATAGTTAAATTCCTGGGATATTGCTATGAAACAAAGATTCAAATGGTTCCAATCGAAGGCAAATGTGTGGCTTCTGGAAGGCGTCATATGTTGGTGGTGGAAGAGTACATGCCCAACGGAAGCTTGTCCGACATTATCGATGGCATGTTTTTCTCCCTTGAAATTTATATTGGAATACTACCTCCATCCCATAGTATAGTGTGTATTTTTGTAAAAGTGACGCTTCACAGAGGTTGACTAAGTTTATAGAAAGAATTATCTATATTTACAATACCAAATATATATCATATGAAAATATATTTCATGATGAACTTAATGGTACTGGTTTGGTATTCTAGGTGTTGATTTTTTTTATAAAAAGTTTACAAAGTTTTTCCTGCAAAAAAAGTTTGCAAAGTTTGACTTTATAAAAATATACTCCATCCGTTCCTAAATATAAATCTTTTTAAAGAAATTCAATAAGGACTATATACAGATGTATATAGACATATTTTAGAGTGCAGATTCACTCATTTTGCTACGTATTTAGTCCGTGTTGAAATCTCTAAAAAGACTTATATTTAGGAATGGAGGAAGTACTAAAGCACTATATTTTGAAACGGATGGAGTAGTATATATTAGTGATTGGTCACAGTTAATTTACCTTAGGAAATTTTCCTTAAAACTTAAATGTATTTGTTGGTTTGCTCCTTTGCAGGGTCGCGGCAGCTGGATTGGACCTCTGCATTTCGAATCATTCAAGGGATTGCACAGGGCGTAGCTCACATCCATAGCAGTGGCGCTGTTCATTTGGATTTGAAGCCAGAGAACATCCTCTTGGATTCCGACATGAACCCTAAGATCTGTGACTTTGAGAAATCTAAAATTCTGAATCAAAACGATGAAGAGGTCGCTGAAAGAGTCATGAAAGATCTGGCGGGAACACTGTAAGGGCCGCATTCATATGTAGCTATTATTTCTTGTTTGCATCTATAGTGCTATTTTCCTGATCTGTTTATCTCTATTCAGGGTCTATTTACCTCCTGAATATATCACAGATGGTATTGTCTCGTTTAAAAATGATGTGTTCAGCTTCGGCATTCTCCTCCTCCAAACCATTAGGAAGTCGGGGCTTCGGCAAGATTCAACTGATCCAGTAAGAATTCGGACACACTCTTGGCGCTGGCATGCATTTTCAGCCGACTGTCCGGTAGCTACAACAACTAACCTTGTCGCAATTATGACGCTATTTTTCTCAGACTCAGCATGCACTTGAAGGACAGGACGATGTGGACAGCTTATTAGGTCCTTTATCGCATGACGAGTCCGAGCTAAAGGAAAGAAAAAGATGCATGGACATTGGAATGCAGTGCACTGCGAAGGAGCGAACGGACAGACCCACCATGCGGGAGGTTATTGACATGCTAGACGGCAAGGAACAGCCCCAGGAGCCCCAATGAGGAATAAGGCTGCTTCGTTCAAGAAGAAAGGCAGGGCATAATCACTTAGATATGCACGTCTCGGTTTTGGCACATTTGTCAAAATTGACTCGGATGGAAAGATTACTGATGTAAGACCCAAAAATGATCCTAACTCTCCCAGATTGGTTTAGTACAGCTCAGTTTTTCATTACCAAAGCTTGCAGTATTACCGTTTTATACTTTCATATATTCATTTATAAATCAATGAGGAATCTCCCTACTGTTCACAACAAAGAAGAATCGGAACACTTTGTGATAATTAATGGATAAAACCTAGTTTTTGTTTTTGCAACCGATAGATAAAGGCTAGTTTGAATCATAAGTGATACAAAAAGCAAAAATTCTTTAGCATATACTGTATTAATCACATCAATATGAAGTAGAAAGCAATCAGGGACTCATCAGCGTCGAGAGGATTTACCATTACAGAAAGAAAGATTTTGCTGCAAACCAGAGCCGGGCATTCTGAATGAATGAATGATCTTTCAGGGGTTCATTCGTAACGCACTCCCTGCTGACGAACCCGTGCCTAGAGGGTTCAGAGGTGTGCCGTGATTGTTGTTGACGTTCAGGGGCGTCATGCGCCCTTTCGGTTCCCTCGTTCTCGCCGAGACGGTCGGCGTGACTGATCGTCGGCTGCAGCCCACGCCGTGGGGGCTTCCTCGGCTGGCCGGCACAGCTACCCTACGTAATGCCTCGCCGTCGTCCGCCAAGCCATTGGCTGTATGGAGTCTACACGAATTGCTTCTATGCATCTGTCATTTCTTCAGATTCCCAACCTGCACGAACTGCTTCTCTGTATCCGTTATTTTCCTGGCCAATTAGCAAATCCCAATCACCAATATGGGTAGGTAGTCATACCACACAGCACTGATGTGCGATTTTAGTCGATTGGAATTTACAAAAGTTTGTACTGAGGATCGGCAAGACTGAAGAAATGTATATAATGTTGTCAGCTGAGCTGTCAACCTTTTCGTCTTGTGTTAAGACTAGTTGCCGTCAGGAACGAGGGTGATGTTGGTTCAGAGTTGTAATGCTTACTTAGGGGCCCGAAAATCACAATTATATATGCGTCACCTGTGTTGAGACTTGAGAATGACCGTGAGAGGAACACGGACTTGCTCGCATTGGCAGGGCTTCGGTCTTCATTTTCACTAACAAAATACTACTAGCACTGATATCAGTAGGAAAAAAAACCTAGCGAGGGAAAAAAAAACGTCGACAGCAGGGATCGAACCTGCGCGGGCGTAGCCCAACAGATTTCAAGTCTGTCTCCTTAACCACTCGGACATATCGACCATCTTGTGCTAATCTGCTTCCCGACATTTATAAAAGTAGTACTCCTATCTTTCAGTGACCAGATTTGTGTGGTTCAATTTTCAAGCCTTCCCAGAAGGGGTACGTATCATTCGTCTAGAATCATCAGTCAGGCGCTGAGATTTTGTTTTCAAATATTGTAGAGCGTGCATTAGTGACCGATCGATGATATTTTAGCACATGCATTTTGTTTTTAGCGAGTTTTGTTTATATTGCAATTTTTCTTT
Source organism: Aegilops speltoides (assembly GCA_021437245.1). Lineage (NCBI taxonomy): Eukaryota > Viridiplantae > Streptophyta > Magnoliopsida > Poales > Poaceae > Aegilops > Aegilops speltoides. The sequence continues at coordinate 10,571,054 of CM038141.1, read as the reverse complement.
TTTAATTTCTCCGCCTAACAAAATGATGTGCACTGTTTCCATGTATCAACTAATTTGGGACTCTTAACATACTGAATTTCAGAGCAATTTAGAACCTTGCTCGATCACGTACTTTCCCTAGCACGCATTAAGGAGAGATTCAGAACATAAACATGAAAAGTGTTGTCAGTCAACTTACCTATGTTAATTCACGCATGAACTTCAAAATTTGTAGAAACCTATCAACTCTTGTAATTTAGAAAGAAGGATTGGAACACTAATTGTGATAGTAGGTAAAGGATGAAGGTCGGATCATGAGTGGTACAACCAGCCAATTTTTTGTAAAATATACTGTATGAATCACATTAATATGGAGAACAAAGCTACAAAGAAACTTCATGACAGTACAATCCGTGCCGGAAAGGGTAACCTGATTCAAACATCAGGTGCATTTCGAACAAAAACTGCAGTTAGCAACCATAGTGGCGTTAACGGTGCCTTGCTTCAGAGCATTACCTTTGAATAATAAGTTTTTCTTCCGAAGAACAAATAACTTTTTGCATCGCGTACCTGGATGTAAATGAATGCTCGTTGATAACTATAAGACTCGGAAAAGGAAAGAAGTGCCCTTCTTTTCACGAAGCTGCATTGCTAACTTTTTTTTTTGAACAAAGCAAGGCACCCAGAGGGTGCCCAATTCCATTTCCAGCATTGATCATAGTACAGGAGATATTACATTGGCCTAAAGATCAGTAGAGGAGAACAACCAAAACAGAGTAGCTGGAGAAAGAAGCAAAGATAGGTTGAAAGGGGATCAACCAGATGAACATCTGCTTGCTAAGTAAGAAAAGAAGAAACATAGGGAGAGCTAAAGATACATAAAGTCCTTCATATAGAGACCATGTAATGAGAAGGAAGCACATGAAGCGCAGAGTGAGAAGTGATCTCCCGGAGAAATAGTGAATCATCGTCCTGTTGACTGTGATAGCATTCTGAGAAAATCTTTTGGAAAAAGAGTCATAGAGATTTTAATCTGCAAAATTAGTACAGGACATTAGAAACAGTACACCTTGTGTATATGAAAACCTGAAAGAGTAATGTTCTGCAAGGAAGAAATAACAGGGCAGGGAGCATTTATATGGGAATTATGGGAACATTCCATAAGCATTCCGTAGCTGTTCTGAAAGACATGCTTGGCAAGATTATGAGCCACTCCATTGTCATTCCTAGAAACATGAAAAATCTGAGCCTGCATATGAGATGTTAAGTTGAAAATATTAGCTAGATGTTTCCTGATATTCCAGGGCGCAGCAGAGTGCAAAGAGTTCCTGGCGGCAATCACCGAAGCAAGAGTAAGACAAACTGTTAAGAAGACAGGATGTTGAATCTGCAGAATGTTCGTCAGATGTGATGCAAACTCCATTGCAATCACTTCTGCCTGGAGAGGAGTAGTTGTTGGCAGAGCAGAGGCTTGGACCTGAATGTTTATTTCTCCTTGGGATAAAGGAAGACAGAAATACACCCCGATGCCTATTCGAGGCTGCCCGTTATAAATGCCTGGAGCTTTCTTAGTTTTAAAAGCAGCATCAGTGTAGATTTTTGGACCTTTCAGGATCATAACAGACTTAATAGTGCTACCTTGAGGGGGCAAATGATGCAACCCATGCTGGCTGTTCAGGTTTTTAGGATTGTTCGAATGAATCAAAGAATCATTTTGCAAGTTATGATCCAAGGCAGCAGCTAAAATACGAACCTGGTAAGGTTGGTGCTTCTTACGCTCAAACAGGAAATCATTTCTAATTTTCCACATGCACCATAAGAAATTAAGAATATGATTTAAAGAAGCATGAGGGTGATTAAAGGAGAGAAGCCGAGCAATGACTGAATGCACAGAATTGAGGCCCTGAACTATAGCATGTGATCTAAGAAACCAGGGGCTAGAGAACCAGGCTGCCCTTGCGAAGTCGCAAAGGAAAAAAAAGATGCAGTTCATCCTCTTGCATGCCACATCTGGAGCAAATATGAGAAATATGAACAGAAAAACGACCTGCTCTCATACCTGTTGGCAAAGCTCTTCTCAACAGTCTCCAAGCAAAGGTTTGAACTTTTGGCAATAGGTTTTTATCATGCCAAATGATCATAAGCAAGTTCTTGACTTCTGAAGACACCTGCATTGGAGCTCCAAGCTGCCGCAATGATGAGACTTTCATTAATGGCTTTAAGATTTCTAATCCCTAGACCTCCTTCTTCCTTTGAATTTGCTATATCTTTCCAAGCTCCGAGACACAGTCCTTTCCTTGAGCCATTTTCCCTAATACCTGTCCACCAAAAAGTTCTAATGATAGCTGTGAGCTTAGCAATAAGCTTTTTGGAGAATAAAATGTTTGCCATGTAATAGATCGGAATAGCAGAAAAAACAGACCTAATGAGTTCCAGACGAGCTGCATGAGAGAGCATATTAGCTTTGTAAGAAGGCAGCTTGTTAGAGAACTTATCAATCACAAAGTTGTAAGCAGAGGCTCTATTTTTTGCAGGTAAAATCAATGGATGACCAAGGTGGGTGAATCTATCATCAAGATTAGGCACTGGGAAAATATGTCTAATATCAGTAATAACATTATGAGGAGTATGTGTGCTAAACAGAATAGCAGATTTGTCCCAATTAGGAGTTTGACCAGAAAGGGAACAAAAGTGCTGAATCAAATCTGACATAGTCTGAGCCTCCTGCGTAGTAGCCTGTCCACAGACCAAAAGGTCATCTGCGAAAAGGAGAGAATGAATAGAAGGGCAGTTTGGACCTAAAGAAATGCCTTGCAAATGATTGGCCTGAGCAGCTTCATTAAGCATGATAGAAAACTCATTGATGGCAAGAACAAAAAGGTAAGGAGACATGGGACAACCCTATCTGATACCTCTGTGAGACTTAAATTTGGGAGACGGCTGACCATTAATGAGAACAGAGAAAGTAGGCAAAGAAATGCAAGCATGCACAAGATTGATAAAATGACCATGCAGCCCTTTACGAGAAAGAGCCGAGACAATGAAGTTCCATTCTAAACGGTCAAAAGCTTTAGCTAGGTCTATTTTTAGCATGAATGCATTGTGATTCCAAGACCTAAGAGTAAAAGAGTGAGAAATTTCTTGAGCAACAATAATGTTGTCAGTAATCCGTCTACCCTCAATAAAAGCTTGTTGAGCTGGATCAACATAATCTGGAAGATGGGGCTTGAGTCTGTTTGCCAGAGATTTAGCAATAATTTTATAAATGACATTGCAAAGGCTAATTGGTCTATAATCCATAGGAACAAGAGGGACTAACTTCTTAGGAATGAGAGCAATGTTAGTGTCATTAATATGAGGAGGTAGAATACCTGTGGCATAGAAAGAAGACACCAACTGTGTTACCTCATCACCAATCCACTCCCAAGTTGCCAGATAAAACTCCACATTGAAACCATCAGGACCTGGTGAAGCATTCAATTTCATTTCCTTAAGAATCTGGCAGTGAGGGATTGCTCCAAGTCTTGACTTTGATGGTCAAGAGGAAATTTCTGCAAATCATTGATTTTGGTCTCTAACATACTGAGAGTCTGCTGCATTGCTAAATGTAAATGAATGTTCGTTGATAACTATAAGACTCGGGAAAGGAAATAAGTGCTCGTCTTTTCACAAAGCTGCATCGCTAAATATAAATGAATGTTCATTGATACTGTATAAGACTAGGGAAAGGAAAAGAAGTGCCCGTTCTTTTCACAAAGCTGCATTGCCAAATGCGAATGAGTGCTCGTTGTCTCACTGATGACTATAGAGTCTAAAAGAAAATGTAGTGCTCAGTCTTTTCACAAATCTGCCAAGATACAAAAATGACTATCGGTTCATCTTCACAAGAAAAGAAAAACCTTTAAACCTGAAGATTTCATTTGGCTCTAGGTCTCAATATATTTAATGACTTGGAAGATAAAAGAATGCCTTATCATGTAGGACTTTTTTTTCTTTCTCAAATGCTAAACAGGTCATCAAGGGGTACAAAATGGAGGGAAACGTATTCAGATAAGCAGACACATAGCAACAACCAACCATTGTCGCAATAACTTTTTTGTTTAATCTCTTGCTTTTAATCATAGTTATTTTATCAGTTCAGTGCCTATGTTTAAGAGTATAGGATCTTACTTTCCAGCCATTGCTCCCTACGGGAGGATGTACTATCTGAAGAAAATGAATGTTAGGATGACATGCTGGCAAGCAGTACCAAATGACAACAAACTTGGTGCGCGTATGTCTTTGACACAAAAAAATTCATGCCTTGAGTTTTGGTGTATATCTGAATCTGACACTTTCATTGCTTGTAGTCATCGCTAGGTCATCAACGCACCTGGATCCAATTTGTTACTTCTATGTTCTTTGTATTGCTTTGACAGTTGATGAAGAGATCGCAAGTTTTCTAAAAAAATAGACCCTATGCTCTCGTAATTAATCAACAAAGTTTTTTGGCGTATGGCGACACTTCTCTTTTCAAACTTTCACTGACAGGGTACCATGTTTTTTAAAAACTGTGTGGGTGATCCGGCGGCGTGGAAGACTTCGTGGAGGTGGCGACCCAGGGTGGCGGCCCTGGAAGGCGATGGCAGATGAAGCCCACGCCTCTCTCGGCGGCATGGCGTGGCAGTGTCCCTGTCCAAGGCGGATCTGCGCCGGCGATCTGGTGACGTTGGCTCCGGATTGGATCGGATTAGCGACGGTGACAAGCGCACGGGATTCGTCTCGGGGGCTCTCGCAGTTTGGCGAGGTGGGGTGGTGGCCCTCCTCCCTCCAGTAGTAGCACACCCAGGCAATGGCCGGTGTGCCAAGGCTCCCACAGTGTGGCAGTGCTGTTTTGGATGGAAGCCGGATTTGGGGCTTTGAAGGCGGTCTGTGTTGGGGAACGTTGCAGAAAATTAAAATTTTTCCTACGTCTTCACCAAGATCCATCTATGAGTTCATCTAAGCAACGAGTAATGGGAGAGAGATTGAATCTACATACCACTTGTAGATCACGTGCGGAAGCTTGCAAGGTGATGATGGAGTCGTACTCGAACGTGATTCAGATCACCGATGCCCAAGTGCTGAACGGACAGCACCTCCGCGTTCAACACACGTACGGGACGAGCGACGTCTCCTCCGTCTTGATCCAGCAAGGAGGAAGGAGAGGTTGAGGAAGACAACTCCACCGGCAGCACAACGGCGTGGTGATGGTGGAGAAGAAGTACTCCGACAGGGCTTCGCCGAGCTCTTACGGAGGAGGAGAAGTGTTGGGGAGGGGAGGGGCTCCGCCTTAGAGATGGGTACAGCAGCCCCTTCCTCCCCCTTTATATAGGCCCCAGGTGGCGGCCCTGGAGATCCAATCTCCAGGGGGGGCGGCGGCCAAGGGGGGTGGAGTGCCCCCAAGCCGGTGGGCGCCCCACCCCTAGGGTTTCAACCCTAGGCGCGAGGTGGGCCTAGGGCGCACCAGCCCACTATGGGCTGGCTCCTCCCACTTCAGCCCATGGGGCCCTCCGGGATAGGTGGCCCCACCAGTGGACCCCGGGACCCTTCCGTGGTCCCAGATTTTACCGGAGACCGAAACTTTCCCGATGGCGAATCACCACTTCCTATATATTATTCTTTACCTCCGGACCCTTCCGAACTCCTCGTGACGTTCGGGATCTCATCCGGACTCGAACAACATTCGGTAGTCACATACTTGACTTCCTACTAACCCTAGCGCCACCGAACCTTAAGTGTGTAGACCCTACGGGTTCGGAGACACGCAGACATGACCGAGACGACTCTCGGGCAATAACCAACAGCGGGTCTGATACCCATGTTGGCTCCCACATGCTCCTCGATGATTTCATCGGTTGAACCACGATGTCGAGGATTCGATCAAACCTCGTATGCAATTCCTTTGTCAATCGGTATCGTTACTTGCCCGAGACTCGATAGTCGGTATCCCAATACCTCGTTCAGTCTCGTTACGGCAAGTCACTTTACTCGCATCGTAATGCATGATCCGTGGCCAACACCTTGGTCAACTTGAGCTCATTATGATGATGCATTACCGAGTGGGCCCAGAGATACCTCTCCGTCATACGGAGTGACAAATCCCGCTCGATCCGTGTCAACCCAATGATACTTTCGGAGATACCTGTAATGCACCTTTATAGTCACCCGATTACGTTGTGACGTTTGATACACCCAAGGCACTCCTACGGTAACCGGAGTTACACGATCTCATGGTCGAAGGAAGAGATACTTGACATTGGCAAAGCTTCTAGCAAACGAACTATACGATCTTTTATGCTATGCTTATGATTAGGTCTTGTCCATCACATCATTCTCCTAATGATGTGATCCCGTTATCAACGACATCCAATGTCCATAGTCAGGAAACCATGACTATCTATTGATCACAACGAGCTAGTCAACTAGAGGCTCACTAGGGACATTTGTGGTCTTTGTGTTCACACGTGTATTACGATTTCCGGATAATACAGTTATAGCATGAACAAAAGACAATTATCATGAACATTGAAATATAATAATACTTTTATTATTACCTCTAGGGCATATTTCCAACAGTCTCCCACTTGCACTAGAGTCACCAATCTAGTTACATTGTGATGAATCGAACACCCATAGAGTTCGGTGTTGATCATGTTTTGCACGCGAGAGAGTTTAGTCAACGGATCTGCGACATTCAGATCCGTGTGTACTTTGCAAATCTCTATGTCTCCATCTTGAACATTTTCACGGATGGAGTTGAAGCGACGCTGATGTGCTGGTCTTCTTGTGAAACCTGGCTCCTTGGCAAGGGCAATAGCTCCAGTGTTGTCACGAAGAGTTTGATCGGCCCGACGCATTGGGTATGACTCCTAGGTCGGTGATGAACTCCTTCACCCAAATCGCTTCATGCGCTGCCTCCGAGGCTGCCATGTACTCCGCTTCACACGTAGATCCCGCCACGACGCTTCGCTTGCAGCTGCACCAGCTTCTCGCTCCACCATTCAACATATACACGTATCCGGTTTGTGACTTAGAGTCATCCAGATCTGAGTCGAAGCTAGCGTCGGCGTAACCCTTCTGACGAGCTCTTCGTCTCCTCCATAAACGAGAAACATGTCCTTTGTCCTTTTCGGTACTTCAGATATTCTTGACCGCTGTCCAATGTTCCTTGCGGGATTACTTTGGTATCTTGCAACCAAACTTACGGCAAGGTTTACATCGGTCAGTACACAGCATGGCATACATAATAGATCCTATGGCTGAAGCATAGGGATGACACTCATCTCTTCTTTATCTTTTGCCGTGGTCGGTGGTCGAGCCGAGCTCAATCTCACACCTTGTAACATAGGCAAGAACCCTTCTTGGACTGATCCATTTTGAACCTCTTCAAAATCTTATCAAGGTATGTGCTTTGTGAAAGACCTATGAGGCGTCTCGATCTATCTCTATAGATCTTGATGCCTAATATATAAGCAGCTTCTCCAAGGTCCTTCATTGAAAAACACTTGTTCAAGTAGGCCTTAATGCTGTCGAAAGTTTTGAATCATTTCCCATCAAGAGTATGTCATCTACATATAATAGGAGAAATGCTACAGAGCTCCCACTCACTTTCTTGTAAACGCAGGCTTCTCCATAAGTCTGCATAAACCCAAACGCTTTGATCATCTCATCAAAGCGAATGTTCCAACTCCGAGATGCTTGCACCAGTCCATAAATGGATCGCTGGAGCTTGCATACCTTGTTAGCGTTCTGAGGATCGACAAAACCTTCCGGCTGCATCATATACAGCTCTTCCTTAAGATGTCCGTTAAGGAATGCCGTTTTGACGTCCATCTGCCATATCTCATAATCATAGTATGCGGCAATTGCTAACATGATTCGGACGGACTTAAGCTTCGCTACGGGAGAGAATGTCTCGTCGTAGTCAATCCCTTGAACTTGTCGATAACCCTTAGCGACAAGTCGAGCTTTATAGATGGTAACATTACCATCCGCGTCCGTCTTCTTCTTAAAAATCCATTTGTTTTCTATCGCTCGCCGATCATCGGGCAAGTCTGTCAAAGTCCATACTTTGTTTTCATACATGGATTCTATCTCGGATTTCATGGCTCCAAGCCATTTGTTGGAATCAGGGCCCGCCATTGCTTCTTCATAGTTCGAAGGTTCATTGTTGTCTAGCAACATGATTTCCATGACAGGGTTGCCGTACCACTCTGGTGCGGAACGTGTCCTCGTGGACCTTCGAAGTTCAGTAGTAACTTGATCCGAAGTACCTTGATCATCATCATTGTTTTCCTCTTCAGTTGGTGTGGGCATCACAGGAACGGTTTCCTGTGCTGCACCACTTTCCCGTTCGAGAGGTAGTACTTCATCGAGTTCTACTTTCCTCCCACTTACTTCTTTCGAGAGAAACTCTTTCTCCAGAAAGCATCCGTTCTTGGCAACAAAGACCTTGCCTTCGGATCTTAAGTAGAAGGTATACCCGACAGTTTCCTTAGGGTATCCTATGAATACGCATTTTTCCGACTTGGGTTCGAGCTTTTCAGGTTGAAGTTTCTTGACATAAGCATCGCATCCCCAAACTTTTAGAAACGACAGCTTAGGTTTCTTCCCAAACCATAATTCATACGGTGTCGTCTCAACGGATTTAGGCGGTGCCCTATTTAAAGTGAATGTAGCTGTGTCTAGGCGTATCCCCAAAATGATAGCGGTAAATCGGTAAGAGACATCATAGACCGCACCATATCCAATAGAGTGCGATTACGACGTTCGGACACACCGTTTCGTTGAGGTGTTCCAGGCGGCGTGAGTTGTGAAACGATTCCACATTTTCTTAAGTGTGTACCAAATTCGTGACTTAAGTATTCTCCCCCACGATCTGATCGTAGGAACTTTATCTTTCGGTCACGTTGATTCTCTACCTCACTCTGAAATTCCTTGAACTTTTCAAAGGTCTCAGACTTGTGTTTCATTAAGTAGACATACCCATATCTACTCAAGTCATCAGTGAGAGTGAGAACATAACGATATCCTCCACGAGCCTCAACGCTCATTGGACCGCACACATCAGTATGTATGATTTCCAACAAGTTGGTTGCTCGCTCCATTGTTCCGGAGAACGGAGTCTTGGTCATTTTGCCTAAGAGGCAAGGTTCGCATGTGTCAAACGATTCATAATCAAGAGACTCTAAAAGTCCATCAGCATGGAGCTTCTTCATGCGCTTGACACCAATGTGACCAAGGCGGCAGTGCCACAAGTATGTGGGACTATCGTTATCAACTTTACATCTTTTGGCATCCACACTATGAACATGTGTAATATTACGCTCGAGATTCATTAAGAATAAACCATTGACCATCGGAGCATGACCATAAAACATATTTCTCATATAAATCGAACAACCATTATTCTCAGACTTAAATGAGTAGCCATCTCGTATTAAACGAGATCCAGATACAATGTTCATGCTCAAACATGGCACCAAATAACAATTATTAAGGTTCAAAACTAATCCCGTAGGTAAATGCAGAGGTAGCGTGCCGACGGTGATCACATCGACTCTGGAACCATTCCCGACGCGCATCGTCACCTCGTCCTTTGCCAGTCTCCGTTTATTCCGCAGCTCCTGCTGTGAGTTACAAATATGAGCAACGGCACCGTATCAAATACCGGGAGTTACTACGAGTCTTGGTAAGGTACACATCAATTACATGTATATCAAATATACCTTTGGTGTTGCCGCCTTCTTATCCGCTAAGTATTTGGGGCAGTTCCGCTTCGGGACCCTTCCCTTGCAATAAAAGCACTCGATCTCGTGCTTGGGTCCATTCTTTGACTTCTTCCCGCAACAGGCTTACGGGCGCGGCAACATCTTTGCCGTCCTTCTTGAAGTTCTTCTTACCCTTGCCCTTCTTGAACTTAGTGGTCTTATTGACCATCAACACTTGATGTTCTTTCTTGATTTCAGCCTCTGCTGACTTCAGATCGAGAACACTTCAGAATGGTCTTTACCATCCCCGCATGTTGTAGTTCATCACAAAGCTCTTGTAGCTTGGTGGGAGCGATCGGAGGATTCTGTCATTGACCGCCTCATCTCGGGAGGTTAATGTTCACTGGGTCATACGGTTGTGCAACCCGCACATCTTCGAGGATGTGCTCATCGACGAACTGTTCTCCTCCATCTTACAACTGTAGAACTTGTCGGAGACATCATATCTCTCGACCGGGCATGAGCTTGGAAAACTAGTTTCAGCTCTTGAACATCTCATATGCTCCGTGATGCTCAAAACGCTTTTGGAGCCCGGTTCTAAGTCTGTAAAGCATGCCGCCTTGAACAAGGGAGTAATCATCAAGACGAGTTTGCCAGCGTTCATAACGTCTTGGTTCTTCAGACGGAGCGGCACCTAGCGGCCCTTCTAGGACATATTGCTTCTGGCAGCTATGAGGATGATCCTCGTGGTTCGGACCCAATCCGTATAGTTGCTACCATCATCTTTCAGCTTGGTTTTCTAGGAGCGCGTTGAAGTTCATGTTGACATTAGCGTTGGCCATTGATCTACAAGACATATTTGCAAAGGTTTTAGACAAAGTTCATGATAATAAAGTTCTAATCAAATTATGAACTCCCACTTAGATTAGACATCCCTCTAGTCATCTAAGTGTTACACGATCCGAGTCGACTAGCCCGTGTCCGATCATCACGTGAGACGGACTAGTCATCGTCGGTGAACATCTTCATGTTGATCGTATCTTCCATATGACTCGTGTTCGACCTTTCGGTCTCCGTGTTCCGAGGCCATGTCTGCACATGCTAGGCTCGTCAAGTTAACCCTAAGTGTTTTCGCTGTGTAAAACTATCTTACACCCGTTGTATGTGAACGTAAGAATCCATCACACCCGATCATCACGTGGTGCTTAGAAGCGACGAACTGTAGCAACGGTGCACAGTTAGGGGAGAACACTTCTTGAAATTTTTGTAAGGGATCATCTTATTTACTACCGTCGTCCTAAGTAAACAAGATGCATAAACATAATAAACATCACATGCAATTATATAGTTGTGACATGATATGGCCAATATCATCAAGCTCCATTGATCTCCATCTTCGGGGCTCCATGATCATCTTGTCACCGGCTTGACACCATGATCTCCATCATCATGATCTCCATCATCGTGTCTTCATGAATTTGTCACGCCAACGACTACTTCTACTTCTATGACTAACGCGTTTAGCAATGAAGTAAAGTAGTTTACATGGCGTTCTTCAATGACACGCAGGTCATACAAAAATAAAGACAACTCCTATGGCTCCTGCCGGTTGTCATACTCATCGACATGCAAGTCGTGAATCCTATTACAAGAACATGATCTCATACATCACAATTCATCATTCATCACAACTTCTGGCCATATCACATCACATGATCAATCGCTGCAAAAACAAGTTAGGCGTCCTCTAGTTGTTGTTGCATCTTTTACGTGGCTGCGATTGGGTTCTAGCAAGAACGTTTTCTTACCTACGAATCACCACAACGTGATTTTGTCAACTTCTATTTACCCTTCATAAGGGCCCTGTTCATCGAATCCGCTCCAACTAAAGTGGGAGAGACAGACACCCGCCAGCCACCTTATGCAACTAGTGCATGTCGATCGGTGGAACCGGTCTCACGTAAGCGTCACGTAAGGTTGGTCCGGCCGCTTCATTCCACAATACCGTTGAGCAAGAAAAGACTAATAGAGGCAAGTAAGATGACAAGATCAACGCCCACAACAAATTGTGTTCTACTCGTGCATTAGAGAACTACGCATAGACCTAGCTCATGATGCCACTGTTGGGGAACGTTGCGAAAAATTAAAATTTTTCCTCGGCTTCACCAAGATCCATCTATGAGTTCATCTAAGCAACGAGTAATGGGAGAGATTGAATCTACATACCACTTGTAGATCACGTGCGGAAGCTTGCAAGGTGATGATGGAGTCGTACTCGAACGTGATTCAGATCACCGATGCCCAAGTGCTGAACGGACAGCACCTCCGCGTTCAACACACGTACGGGACGAGCGACGTCTCCTCCGTCTTGATCCAGCAAGGAGGAAGGAGAGGTTGAGGAAGACAACTCCACCGGTAGCACAACGGCGTGGTGATGGTGGAGAAGAAGTACTCCGACAGGGCTTCGCCGAGCTCTTACGGAAGAGGAGAAGTGTTGGGGAGGGGAGGGGCTGCGCCTTAGAGATGGGTACAGCAGCCCCCTTCCCTCCCCCCATTTATATAGGCCCCACAGAAGTGGCGGCCCCGGAGATCCAATCTCCGGGGCGGCGGCCAAGGGGGGTGGAGTGCCCCCCAAGCCAGATGGGGCGCCCCCCACCCCTAGGGTTTCAACCCTAGGCGCAGGGGGTGGGCCTAGGGGGGCGCACCAGCCCACTATGGGCTGGCTCCCCTCCCACTTCAGCCCATGGGGCCCTCCGGATAGGTGGCCCCACCGGTGGACCCCGGACCCTTCCGGTGGTCCCAGATTTCTACCGGAGACCCGAAACTTTCCCGATGGCCGAATCACCACTTCCTATATATTATTCTTTACCTACGGACCCTTCCGGAACTCCTCGTGACGTCCGGGATCTTATCCGGGACTCCGAACAACATTCGGTAGTCACATACTTGACTTCCTACTAACCCTAGCGTCACCGAACCTTAAGTGTGTAGACCCTACGGGTTCGGGAGACACGCAGACATGACCGAGACGACTCTCGGGCAATAACCAACAGCGAGGTCTGGATACCCATGTTGGCTCCCACATGCTCCTCGATGATTTCATCGGTTGAACCACGATGTCGAGGATTCGATCAAACCCTGTATGCAATTCCCTTTGTCAATCGGTACGTTACTTGCCCAAGACTCGATCGTCGGTATCCCAATACCTCGTTCAGTCTCGTTACCGGCAAGTCACTTTACTCGTACCGTAATGCATGATCCCGTGGCCAACACCTTGGTCAACTTGAGCTCATTATGATGATGCATTACCGAGTGGGCCCAGAGATACCTCTCCGTCATATGGAGTGACAAATCCCGCCTCGATCCGTGTCAACCCAATGATACTTTCGGAGATACCTGTAATGCACCTTTATAGTCACCCGATTACGTTGTGACGTTTGATACACCCAAGGCACTCCTCATCAGTAACGGGAGTTACACGATCTCATGGTCGAAGGAAGAGATACTTGACATTGGCAAAGCTTCTAGCAAACGAACTATACGATCTTTTATGCTATGCTTATGATTGTCTTGTCCATCACATCATTCTCCTAATGATGTGATCCCGTTATCAACGACATCCAATGTCCATAGTCAGGAAACCATGACTATCTATTGATCACAACGAGCTAGTCAACTAGAGGCTCACTAGGGACATTTGTGGTCTTTGTGTTCACACGTGTATTACGATTTCCGGATAATACAGTTATAGCATGAACAAAAGACAATTATCATGAACATTGAAATATAATAATACTTTTATTATTGCCTCTAGGGCATATTTCCAACAGTCTGAACGGTGCACATGTTGTCGGTTGGATGCTCATGCGACAGATCCGAGTGAAAACCTGGTCTCCGTCCGGTGGCCGGAGCCGGTGATGGTGACATCATCGAGGTGAAGCTCCCAACTCCTTCCGCTACCTCCGGGGGAAACCCAAGATCAGTCAATCGGATGACAGGGGCGCACTTTGTGGCATTCTCTTCTTGAGGGCGTCATTCTTGGAGGTGTGCATTGGCTTGAGGGACCAGTGGATGGTCCCAGCAGTGGAGCTGCGTTCCATGTGACACATCAATGACGTGGAATCTCGACGGCGTGGCGCGGCAGGACCTCGTTGACGAATGTGTGATGATGGGCGCGCGCGGGGAGGAGGTGTTGTCTGGTGCCGTGGGGGCGTCGATGGCAGGCCTGGCAAGGTTGATGCGTCAGTATCTGCTCTGAAGATAAATCAGTGGAAGACGACAGAGACAACCATGGCCCGGAGTGTGCCAGCAATACCCTTTGTTAACTGTAGACATAGTAACACTATTCATCACTGTTAAACACTGTAACACCACAGTTGGCCCGGGGCAGGACCACTAGCTAGCTACGCAACTGCATTCAGTTAGCTGCCAGATTTGCATCACAGTATCCTTCACGCATTGTCTAAGATAAGAGTAAATGGTGTGGCACACGCCTTAGCTAGAAGTTCTTATGATTCTAAATCGTGCAGCTGCACGGCCATGGAGAAAAATAGAGGATACACGAGACTACGAGAGGATGTTTTGACGTGATGACATGGCCATGCATACGCGCACGCGACACTACACCGCAAGCCGAGCAATCCCTCATCAGCTGGAAGGGTCACACGCGCGCGGGAAGGGTCACCGCGTCCATGAACTCGTGGTCCGCGACCAGCCTCTCCAGCGCGTCCGGCGCCAGGCACACCTCCAGCGACATGCTCCCTCCCCGCTCCGGCCCCTCGAAAACCGTCGCCTTCCCGTCAGTCTTGTCCCCGAGGCCGCTCCGCACGCCCACCGGCGGTCCCCACCCGAAGTCGTTCCCGAACACGTCGAACCGCGGCGAGCTCCCGGTCTCCAGCCCCGCGCCCCCCGCCGCCGACGACAGGTCCCCGGTGAACGCGAACGTCGGCTCCCGGACCCAGCGTTCCAGGAACCCCCTCAGCGCCGCCTCGTCGAACGACGCCACGGTGCGGTTCAGCTGCCAGGCCGTCCAGCCGAGCCCCCTGTCTAGGACCTCGCCGGCCGCGCAGACCGCCCTGCCGGGCACCACGGCGTTCCCCACGTAGCCCGGCGGGATGCCGCGCACGCGCCCCCGGCACCCGATGATGACGGCGTAGAACGTCTCCTGCCCCGGTGCGAGGCGCCGGGCTCGGCACACTGCCCGCCAGAGGTGCGCGAGCAGGGCCTGCAGCGACGAGATGGGCGCGGTGGCGACGCCGGCCATCTCGGCGTTCGCCCTCGCCTTGAGCTTCTTCACGCTCGCGGCGGAGAAGGTGAAGAAGCCTTCGCGCACCGGCGGGAGCTCGAACCGCCGCAGGATGTGCCGCAGCTTGCTGAACGGCAATGGGATTGGCACCGGGCTCGTCTCGACGAACCACCTCGCGAGCACCGGCGCCAGCGTGGACACCATCTTCATCTTGTTTAGGCCGTTGCCATTGACGTCGCCTCGGTGTCGGTGGATCTCCGACCATGCGTTGAAGAACTCCCAGAAGGAGGTGCCGTCGCCGACGGAGTGGTTCATGGAGACTGCGACGAAGACGCCGTCGGCGAGCTCAGTGACCTGCGCAGACAGCACGGGGAGAGACTCGATGGCCGCGTCCGCGTCAAGCACACCGTTCAGCGAGAACAAGTCCCAGACCACCGGCGACAGGGTGTACACCGAGCCGACGAGGTCCGCGACGGCCACGCCGGGCGCCGCCGCGTGGACGAGCTCGGCTCCTTCCCCGGTGCAGCGCAGAGCGACGGTGACCGTCCCGTCGCCGAGCTCCTCGACGGCGAGCCGGCCGGCAAAGTGGCAGTACCGGTCCAGGGCGCGCGCCAAGGAGGACGCGAGGGCGTCTAGGAGGCGCTTGCCGCCGACGGGGGGCTTGGGCAGGACGATGCCCTTCTGGATGTGGTCTATGGTGAGGAGGCGGAGGTCCCATGGCGTTAGGTGGATGACCTCCGACGGCGTGCCGCCACCGCTCGACGGCCGGACCATGCGCCGGGATACGATCCGGACAGTGCCGGGAGCTTCCATGTGCTCGATGCTGCCCATTGCCTCACTCGCGATCGAGATTTTCTTGGGACTCGTATGAGGCTAAGAGCTGTTGCTTGCATATATAGTAGCATCCATCCTACCACGATGGTGTTCAATCTTTGTCTCACACAAGCATTAGATTTAGACCTGGGCATGGACAGCCTGGCCCGGAAAACCCAGGCCGGGCTCGGGCCTTGTTTTGCGGCCAGGAAGGTAGTTCGGGCAGGGCTTGGGCTTGTTGTTTTCTGTATTTTGGGGCGGCATTCCGGGCTTTGGGTCAGCCTTGCATGTGTGTACACTAGAAAACAGCGTTTGAATCGGCCTTTCATGCTCCGGGCTTGATTTTGAGCCGGACTCGGGCTTGAAAACAAAGTATATTTTGGGCTTCGGGGCGGGCCCGGGCTTGAGAAAGGAAGGTCAGGCTTTTACAAGCCCGGCCTGAAACCTAGCCCAACCCGGCGTTTGCACGGGTTTAACTAGGACAAGCTGTTTTGGAAAAGCTCTCCCTTCCACGCGTTTTCTTTTTTGGATTTTTTTCCTGTTTTCTAACTTTTAGAAATTGTATTTCAGGCTTTCAAAAAAGGATGTGAATACTATGTGATTTTACATGCTATAGGAATCCAGTGCGATGGACCACTGGCCTGGTGAGTCCGAGTGATGATAACCATGAGTGATGCCGAGTCGCCAGTTTCTCGCACAAAACACAAGTCTAGCGCACTAGCTTGGGGCAGACATGCTCAAAAACATCTTGTAGCTGAGGTCGTGATCGATCGAGGCTCCGCCGATTCCGTTGAACATGATCTGCGTGGAACAAATTCGAGCCAAGATCATCTTAGCCTCCAGGCAGCCAATCAACGAACCTCCGGTTGAAGAGATTTTTGGTGGAGTTACGAGTCATACCCTCAAGCATATGCCTAATTTGAGACGACTTCGACGGATCTACCTCACCGCTCTAAGGGTTCCGCTTCGCACCTGAGGGTTCTACCTCGCTGCTCCGAGGCTTCTGCATCCCGTCCGAGGGCTCTACATGGTCGATGGGTATTGGTTTTAAGATTATCCACTTCAGATGTCCTTAGAGTTCGATTTAAAATAAGTGGTGATTCTGTTTTTGTTATGGTCCATTCTCTACACTTTGGCTCAAATGATCTATTGTCCAGTCCAAAGTAATTTGCGAAGTTGTGAGAGTAATTTTCCTGGGGCTCTTTTCCGACCTTTGCTTTGTAGGAAAACACTATTGCAGGCCTACTTTTTAAACTAATATTAATGGCTGCTATATAATCTTTCAAGCAGGCCCAATTTTTTTTCACCCGCAAAACGTTTTAAGTGTGGAGTTTGATGGTAATCCCATGATGGTGGTAGTACCTTATGTGGCAACCTATGCCACTAGTTTGTCAAAGATGATGTGGTAGTGGCGCTACCAACACTTGGTTTCTAGGAGAATTCCATATTTTTCACTAACTTTATATGTACAATGGATGGGTATCATGGTTCCCCCTCCTTTTTGGTTTTGAGCAAAGCATATCTCATGGTAGTATCAACCAACATTTAATGTGAGATTGTCTAGGGTTCTTCTTGGATGACTCACTCTAAACATCTAGATTGTGATGAAGTTGCTTTGGTTTATGAACCTATATGTATTGCATTTTAATTTGTCAAAGGACTAGAGAGAGAAGAAAAAAGTTAGATGCAAATCTTCGAAAATACTCTAAAAAGGCTAAGTTTTTCCCCTGTTCTGTTGGGTGTCGGTTAAGCGATGGAGTTAGTTGTCTCAAGGAGTGCTACATACTCCCTCTGTCCGAAAAAGTTTGTCCCTCAAATTGATGTATCTAGCAACAAGTTAGTGCTAGATACATCTATTTGAAAGACAAGCTTCGGACAAGATTTTTCGGACGGAGGGAATACTAAACTTTATATTGTGTTTGTGTGGGACGGACGTGGTGTTTTGGCTCTCGGGTGCATCTGCACCAGAGGTGAACAGTAAATTCGTTTAAAATAGTACAAGATTTAAAAAAAAATCCAAACCATTTTGCCATGCTAGATGCTCATGTGTGTGAAATCCGTGCCAAATTTGGTGTAGTTCGGACATTTCAGTAGCTCTCAGCAAAAAAGACAAATTTTGGGGTTGTAAAAAAAAATGTTCACGTACTGTTTTGATCGATTTTGTCTTCTTTGCCATGAACTCCTCATATATTTGAACAAGCTGAAATTTGGCACGAACACCCCCGCATTGGAACTGATGAAAAAAATTATTTCTTTTGAATTTAGGATGCAGATGAGTCTAGGCAACGAATTGAATATCTGGATCTTCCTTTAGTTTTTCTATACAGTATAGTAGTAGAATAATTAATTACATGAAGCAGGACTTTGAGATTTTCTTTTCTTTTGTCCCCCATTTGAAGTGACACGAGAACTGATGACCTGGTCGTACAAAAGTATCCGTGATTGAATATTACTCCATCTGTCCTAAAACAAGTGTATCTTAGCTAGTGGTCCCTCCGTCCGGAAATACTTGTCACCAAAATGAATAAAATGGGATGTATCTAGAACTAAAATACGTTTAGATACATCTCCTTTTATTCATTTTGATGATAAGTATTTCCGGACAGAGGGAGTATAAAGCTGAGACGCTTATTTTGGGAGAGAGGGAGTGTGTGGTAGGCCCGCAAACTCCTTTTTACCGGAGGCTGGATGTACCGGAGCCGGATCCACCCTCCACTTGCTTTATGATCTGTGCCTAAGTAGGGCCCATCCATATGTATAATCATGTATTGAGACATATGCCCTTTTGTATATAGTCAAATCAATGTCAGATGTCAGGGAAAGGCAGTACTTTTTGCAGTGGATTGTACGCATGCACGCAGCATCTCTCTCCTCTCTCTCAAACAAATCCATGCATTTTATTTTTGGTTATATTTTTAGATGACCAATATTTTTTACAGCTTTGTACTACTATTTGAAATTTTCATATATTCAAATTCTTGAACATAAGATCTTTATAATGATACCAATCTTGAATATATTTAAACTAGTTTAACTTTTACTATTTCAATCATATCAAAATATTAATTTTACTCATTTCAAATTACAATTTTCAAAATGATTGAAATCAGTTATTGAAATGATTGAAACACTTTTCCGAATATTTTTTTTTGTGAGTTTCATATTCTTGCTTGTGAAATTGTTTCTTCAATGGAGTAACTGTGATGTGTTTTACTGAAACTAGTGAAATTTATCTTTTATAATAAGTGTAATCAGTTCTTTGAAACAAGTGAAATATATTATTTCAATTGAGCGACTGTAGTGTGTTTTTTGAATGAGTGAAATGAGTTATTTGAAAAAAGTGAAATATATCTTTTTGGTGTGAAACGACTTTTTCATTGTGTGATACTGATATTTCTGCTGAGTGAAATATGTTTCAATATTTTTTGATATGATACGAAGTGAAATTAGTTTCTCATATATATTTTGTAATGAGTGAAATCAGTTTTCTGAAACTAGTGAAATGGGTGAAATCTATATTTTGTAAATGAGTGCAGTGTGTTTTCTGAAATGAGTGAAATAAGTTATTTGAATAAAAGTTAAATAAAACCAATTTTTGTTGTGAAACTAATTTTTCAGTGTTTGAAACTGATATTTTTTATGAGCGGAATATATTTCAACATATTTCTTAAGTTTGCAGTGAAATTAGTATTGCAAATGAAAGTAATATGTTTTGTGAAATGTGTGAAATCTATTTTGAAACGAGTGAAATGATTTTTTAACTTCTATTACAGTCAAAAACACTTTTATGAAATAGAGGATCAATCTTATGTTTTATGAAAGCAATATTAAAAGATAATTAAAATATAAAAAGAAGAAATTAGTGGTTTATTTAAAACATGTGAAATTGAGTATTTCAAACACGTCTAAGTTGCAGTCAAACACGTCTAAATTGAATATATTACACTTCTATTTTACTACTATATCAAATATATCTATGTCTTTGTAAGTTTCATATTGCAGTTTGTGAAATGAGCGAAACACTAGAAAAAACTTTTATGAAATAGTGAAACAATTTAGTGTATTATGAAAGTGATTTAAGATATAATTGAAACATATAAAATAAAATATATTTCAAAAATATCCAAAATTGATCTTGTTTTGTAGATCTTGTCACCACAAATTTAAATATACAAAATGTTTCAATAATGGACATTTGGTTCAAAAGATATAAGTCATTGAAAATATGAGGATGAAAATAAAATGGATGTCATATGTATCCCGTGAGTGAACGCATGCATGCATGCACCATTGTCTCTACTCTAACTATCTCTCCTCTGTAAAAGCTGACAATATCTGACACTAGTACATGTATTGCTATGTGTAGTCCGATATCTGAAAATAGTGTATAAAACCTGCACTGATCTTGATGAAAACGACGGAGGGTGGATCAAGCACCGGTACATCCCGGCTCCGGTAAAAAAACTTAGTCGGTGGTAGGCCAGGCTTCCTTACACTGATCTGCACATGGTTCCTTGACCTTGAGTACCTATCTACTAGTCGATCGAGCCGTGAATCGCGTGGCATGCTGCCGTGTACTGTAGCAGCCGTACGTGTTATCCATCCGAAATCATGTCTCAGTATGTTTCCTCGTGTATCACGCGCCCAACATACAATCATGTCTAGGGAACTGTCGCCTTGACCGACATCACACGGGTTGCGCGACGCTTTTTTATGAGAGAACGATCATGCTATTTTTTATAAAGGGGTACAAGACGATCTCAGCCGTCCTTGTATTTAGAGTGATCGTAACGAACAAGAAGTGATTCTGTTATGAGTTCAGGTTCAGTGCCTCTGTTTAGCAGTATATCTGATCTTTGGTTTTCCTGTCCGATGTGAGCAGCCAAAACGTCCTCCAGCCCATGCTTCAATGCCAGTGCTTCCGACGATGGTCATCCAGTGAATAACGGAGCTATTTAATTAGGGGATTGAATATTCATGCACACCTTTTGTAAATGTATATTCCACAAATTATATATCATGGTTAAACAGTTATAATTTCTCAACTTTTACTTGGTATATATACTGGTTCTAGGAAGAGTCCTCGGTAGCTCATCAGCCCGAGAAATGGAATGTACTACATTTTGGAGCTAGAAATCATATAAAACCGCGTACCCAGTTCTTCTAATGAGGTGACGGAACAAATATATATTGACGTTTGAACATTGATATTTACACACCCTCTGTTGCAATGAGCCAAAGATTTGTTACGGCAACAAGTTAGTGCCAGATACATCTATTTAAAAGACAAGCTTGGGACAAGATTTTTCGGACGGAGGGAGTACTAAACTTTATATTGTGTTTGTGTGGGACGGACATGGCATTTTGGCTCTCGGGTGCATCTGCATGAGAGGTGAACAGTAAATTCATTTAAAATAGTACAAGATTAAAAAAAATCTGAACCGTTTTGCGATGCTAGATGCTCATGTGTGTGAAATCGGTGCCAAATTTTGTGTAGTTAGGACATTTAAGTAGCTCGCAACAAAAAAGACAAATTTTACGGTTGTAAAAAAATGGTCACGTACTGTTTTGATCGATTTTGTCTTCTTTGCCATGAACTCCTAAAATATTTGAACAAGCTGAAATTTGGCACGAACGCCCGTGCATTGGAAATTATCAATTTTTTTAAATTTACTGTTCACCCGGTGCAGATGAGTCTAGGCAACGAATTGAATATCTGGGACTTCCTTTAGTATTTCTAAACAGTATACTAGTAGAATAATTAATTACATGAAGCAAGACTTTGAATGATTTTCTTTTCTTTTGTCCCCCATTTGAAGTGACACGAGAACTGATGTCCTCACTACTAGGGAAAACCTTATACACAGAATGTTACCAGTAGCGTTGTATAAAATAAAACGCTACTGCTACTTAGTAGCAGCGCGCGTAAATAAACCGCGCTACTGCTATGACTTTAGCAGTAGCGCGTACAAGCGAAAAGCGCTGCTGCTATGTTTGAACTGGGCGCACATGGCTAGCCCAACCTAGCAGTAGCGCGTATACTGGCCCAGCGCTATTGCTACTCTCCTTAGCTGTAGCGCGCTTACGTGTAAGGCGCAGCTGCTAACGGAAATAAAATAAAGTGAATAACAAGTAGAAAAGTAAATGAAAATGAAAGAAATAGAAAAAGGAGAAATGAAAAAAATAAAATATAAAGAAAAATAAAAGGAAAAAGGGAAAAAAGGAGAAAGGAATAGCAATAGCGAGTTTCAGGAAACACGCTGTAGCTAACTTAGCTATAGCGCTGCTTCGAAGCGCTACTACTCGTTCACTTAAACAGCGCCCCCCCCCGGCCACCACACTTCTTCCCCAAATCCCTCGCCCTCACCGCCGTCTCCCCAATTCACCATCGCCCCACTTCGCCATCGTCTCCTGCCGGCGTGGACGCCCGCAACCTCACCGTCTCCCTTCGAGGCCGCCGTCATCCTCACAGCCGCCGCCCGAGGCCGCCCCCAGCCTCACCGCCGCCGCCCGAGGCTGCCCTCGACGTCACCGTCGGCGCCCTCCACCTCACAGCCGCCCGAGCCCGCCCATGACCGCCGTTGCCCGTGCCCAAGCCCGCCCTCTCCGCCCCTGCCTCCGTCACAGAGCACCTCCCCGCCACCATCTCTCCCCTCTCTGTAAGTCCCCCACCCCTCCCCCCGACTCCTCTCTCTCTACGTTTTAGAGAAAAAATTAGTAGAGCAAAAGTTTGTTTATAGCAAAAAATTTAGTTTAGAGCAAAGGATGTTAAGTAGTAGATGTTAGAGCAAAAATTAGTTTAGAGCAAAAAATTTGGTTTACAACAAAAAAGTTTGTTAGGGCAATAGGGTTTAATTAGGGTAGATGCTGCTTGTATAGTATATAGTGATACTAGTAGATGTTAATTAGGTTAGGGCAATAGTGGTACTAGTAGATGTTAATTAGATGTTTTTCAATTAGGGCACTAGAGTTTTGCTAGGTTAATTAGGTTAGTAGTGCTGCTAGTAGTAGCGGTACAGTAGGTTAATTAGGTGATGTTAAATGAATAACCTAAATGAATGAAATTAGTAGTTAACTGCTTTTTTTCCTTTCATCATTATAGAGCACTAAAGTTAACTGAATTTGTTCTATTAGTAGTTAAATGAATTTTCTTCTACACTTTGTTTTTGAATTAGCTTGTGAAATTTGGACATGTGGTTGCTCGTGTATATTTAGACATGTGTTGCGGTGTCGAATAGTGATATTGGAACACTGTTTCCAGGGAATGATGCTGAGTGGCCTATGTTTTGCCGGAATGTTGATTCATTTCTGTTCACTCAAATTTCAGATTCTCGATTTGTCCATTTTTTAGCAAAGGTCATGCCGAAATTTTCCGTGAATTTCGGCATGACTTGTGCTACAAACTAGGACATATCGAGTGCCCGGGATTTGGCGCACCAGGAAGGAGTCAATATTCCTGCAAAACAATAGGCCTTTTTTATGTCATTATTCATTTTATTAGGTCTAGAATTAATTGACTAGATTTAATCATAGGAAACATGGCTAGCAACGATGAAAGACAGGGTTCTGGTGATTGCGACGATGCCTACCGGGCGGCGGACGAATTTTTTAGCCTTACCGACGATCAACCAATGTTGTTGCTGGGCCCACCGGTGGCATCGGGGATTGAGACCGACATGCAGACCGGTGCTGAGAGTGAGACCGGCGCTGAGACTCAGACCGGCTCAACTATATATGTTGCATATCATCGACTCATGTGACGATGCAGGTGCATAGATCATAGATGGCGAAGAAGTGCTACGCCAGGAGTATATATACGACAAGTGGCGGAGTGTCGTGCCCAGTGTACCGGTTTCGGTTTCGGCGATAGAGCGATAGTTAGTTTAGGTTCACGCTAATGCGAGAGAGGCATACGAACTCATGTACTCAAAGTGATAGCTCTTCTCGCGTATATCATTGTTTAGATGGATGACGATGTATTTGCAAGTAATCGAGACTTGTATCGCTATTTTCGAGATGATGACGAGAGACCACTTTGTGTTAGATGATGATTATGATGATGACATGATTTGATGTGACTAATTGTATGTATATGCTATGATTACATTTATATGTGTATGATATGCTAAAGATTATTGTATAAAGCCTATTCAATTACAAAACAAATATGCAGGAAAAAACTAATAAAACTAGTAGTAGCGAGGGGGGAAAATTTAGCAGTAGCGCCGCCTTACCAGTAGCGCTTTCCTGTAAATAGCGCTGCAGATAATATCAACAGCGACCTTTTCTAAAGAGCGCTACAGTTTTTTTTGCGGGTTAAAGAGCGCTACAGTTATTCATGTATAGCAGTAGCGTGGGACAACAGACGCTACTTCTATACGTTAGCTGTAGCGCCTTATTAGTAGCGCCGGTCCCCGCGCTATTGAGAGGCCCAAAACCCGCGTTGCTGCTAGGATTTTCCCTAATAGTGCCTCGTCGTACAAAAGTATCCGTGATTAAATATTACTTCATCTGTCCTAAAACAAGTGTATCATAGCTAGTACCCCTCCGTCCGGAAATACTTGTCACTAAAATGAATAAAATGAGATGTATCTAAAACTAAAATACGTAGATACATCTTTTTTTGTTGATTTTGATGATAAGTATTTTCGGACGGATGGAGTATAAAGCTGAGACGCTTATTTTAGGAGAGAGGGAGTGTGTGGTAGGCCAGGCTTCCTTACACTGATATGCACGTGGCTCCTTGAGCTTGAGTACATATCTACTAGTCGATCGAGCCGTGAATCGCGTGGCATGCTGCCGTGTACTGTAGCAGCCATACGTGTTATCCATCCGAAATCATGTCCAGCCTATCAGTATGTTTCCTAGTGTACCACGCGCCCAGCGTACAATCATGTCTCGGGAACTGTCGCCTTGACCGACATCACACGGATCACGCGACGCGTTTTTATGAAAGGACGATCATGCTATCTTTACCTCTTTACCTAATAATAAAGTAAATTGGGTTTCTTTCATCCGTCATGGCATTTTTCAGAAAAGTCCCTTTATTTCAAAGAATTCAACCCGCAGTCCTGTTTTAAGTTAAAACGAATCATTTTTACATATTTTACACAAAAATCCCTGTGTTTACTTGAAATCAACCTGCGGTTCGGATTTAAGTCACACACGAACCGTTATTTTACATTTTTCTAAAACCCCCTGATGTTTTAGGTAATTCATCCGTGGATCATATTTAAGTCAAACAATGTTTTTTTAAATCATCCATATCTTTTAAACCGTAAATCCGATTTGAACATGTTATATATGAAATTTGATTAGAAAAATATGTAGAATATGAATATAAGATTATTTTTACCTGTTAAGTATTTTTAAATATTATTTTGGAATATATTTAAGTCAAACAAATGATTTTCTAAATTATCTGTATCTTTTAAATCATAACTTCAATTTTCACATATTATATGAAATTTTATTAGAAAAATATGTGGAAACTAAATATGATGGTAATTTTACCTGTTAAATATTTTTACAATATTGTTTTGGGAGCAAACTTATAATTTATAGCGTAAGATCCGTTTTCTTTTCGTACCGGCGGCGATACGGATTGCAAATAAACACCCCACTATAACAATATAGGGAAAAGAAAACATCGATAACTACACATGCATACCTGTGAAAAATGTCGCAGGGGAAAACAACAGATTTCTCATCGTGAGAGTGAGAGAAAGCGAGGGAGAGAGAGAGGGAGGGAGAGGCAGAGAGAAACGCCTTAGGATTAACCATATTCAAACACGCTTTTTTATGTGAACACCGAGGCCATCGCTGGTGAGGGTGAGAAAGAGGATAAGCGGCAACACAAATATGATGCCTCGCAAAAATAAAGGAGATGGACCTATTGTGGTCTTGAGTGATGGTTGTTGGGTTAAAAGCGTGTGTTATGTTTTCTCTCCCGTTGCAACGCACGGGCTCTTTTGCTAGTTTTTTATAAAAGGGTATGGGACGATCTTAGCCGTCCTCGTATTTAGATCGTAACGAACAAAAAGTGATTTTGTTATGAGTTCAGGTTCAGTGCCTCTGTTTAACAGTATATCTGATCTTTGCTTTTCCCATCCGATGTGAGCAGCCAAAACGTTCTCGAGCCCATGCTTCAATGCCAGTGCTTCCGACGTTGGATCATCCAGTGAATAATGGAGCTATTTAATTAGGGGATTGAATCTTCATGTGCACCTTTTGTAAATGTATATTCCACAAATTATATATCATAGTTAAACAGTTCTAATTCTCAACTTTTACTTGGTATATATACTGGTTGGTTCTAGGAAGAGTCCTCGGTAGCTCATCAGCCCGAGAAATCGTATGAACTGCATTTTGGAGCTAGAAATCATATAAAACTGCGTACCCAGTTCTTCTAATGAGGTGATGGAACAAATATATAATGATGTTTAAACATTGATATTTACAAACCCTCTGTTGCAATGAGCAAAGATTTGTTACCGCAACAAGTTAGTGCTAGATACATCTATTTAAAAGACAAGCTTGGGACAAGATTTTTCGGACGGAGGGAGTACTAAACTTTATATTCTGTTTCTGTGGGACGGACGTGGCGTTTTGGCTCTCAGGTGCATCTGCACCAGAGGTGAACAGTAAATTCATTTAAAATAGTACAAGATTTTAAAAAAATCCGAACCATTTTGCGATGCTAGATGCTCATGTGTGTGAAATCCGTGCTAAATTTTGTGTAGTTCGGACATTTAAGTAGCTCGCAACAAAAAAGACAAATTTTGGGGTTGTAAAAAAAATGTTCACGTACTGTTTTGATCGATTTTGTCTTCTTTGCCATGAACTCCTCAAATATTTGAACAAGCTGAAATTTGGCACGACCACCCCCGCATTTGAAATTACCAAAAAAAAAATTAATTTACTATTCACCGGGTGCAGATGAGTCTAGGCAACGAATTGAATATCTTGGACTTCCTTTAATTTTTCTATAAAGTATACTAGTAGAATAATTAATTACATGAAGCAGGACTTTGAATGATTTTCTTTTCTTTTGTCCCCCATTTGAAGTGACACGAGAGAACTAATGACCTGGTCGTACAAAAGTATTTGTGATTGAATATTACTTCATCTGTCCTAAAATAAGTGTATCATAGCTAGTACTCCCTCCGTCCGGAAATACTTGTCACCAAAATGAATAAAATAGGATGTATTTAAAACTAAAATACGTCGAGATACATTTCCTTTTATTTATTTTGATGATAAGTATTTCCGGACGGAAGGAGTATAAAGCTGAGACGCTTATTTTAGAAGAGAGGGAGTGTGTGGTAGGCCAGGCTTCCTTACACTGATCTGCACGTGGTTCCTTGACCTTGAGTGCCTATCTACTAGTCGATCGAGCCGTGAATCACGTGGCATGCTGCCGTGTACTGTAGCGGCCGTACGTGTTATCCATCCGAAATCATGTCCAGCCTATCAGTATGTTTCCTCGTGTATCACGCGCCCAGCGTACAATCATGTCTTGGGAACTGTCGCCTTGACCGACGTCACACGGGTCGCGCGACGCGTTTTGTGAAAGGACGGTCATGTTATTTTTTATAAATGGGTACGGGACGATCTTAACCGTCCTTGTATTTAGAGTGATCGTAACGGACAAGAAGTGATTCTGTTATGAGTTCATGTTCAGTTCCTCTGTTTAACAATATATCTGATCTTTGCTTTTCCCGTCCGATGTGAGCAGCCAAAACGTCCTCCAGCCCATGCTTCAATGCCAGTGCTTCTGACATTGGATCATCCAGTGAATAATGGAGCTATTTAATTAGGGGATTGAATCTTCATGCGCGCCTTTTGTAAATGTATATTCCACAAATTATATATCATGGTTAAGCAGTTATAATTTCTCAACTTTTACTTGGTATATATACTGGTTCTAGGAAGAGTCCTCGCTAGCTCTTCATCCCGAGAAAATCGTATGGACTACATTTTGGAGCTAGAAATCATATAAAACTGTGGACCCAGTTCTTCTAATGAGGTAACGGAACAAATGTATGTTGACGTTTGACATTCATATTTACACTGTAGAAATTATGGAAGCGTCTCAACTGTCATACATGACAGCCCGCGGACCGCGGTTATATACCGAACTTATATATTGATTGAGGCAAAGGCATACATAGGTTCGGTAGAATCAACTACCAGGAGAGATACATGGAGACAAGGGAGAAGAGAGATACAAAGATAAATAACATAACAATAACTAGATCTCCCTAACTACCTTGACTTGGGCGCTAAGCTCCTGGACACGTAATGTGACAGGTTAATGTTTAACACTCCTCCTTAATCACAACTGTACCAAGTTGAGATTACATCTAAATTTCTCAAAACTTCTTGTTGAGAGGGCCTTGGTAAGTCCATATGCAATCTGTTCTTTAGAGGGAATGAATCTGACATTCAGCTGTTTGTTTGCAACTCGTTCTCTTACGAAGTGAAAATCTATCTCGATGTGTTTAGTCCTGGCATGAAAAACTGGATTAGCAGATAAGTAGGTGGCACCAAGATTATCACACCGTAAACAAGGAGGTTGAGCTTGCGGTACTCTAAGCTCTTTGAGCATAGACTGAACCCAAATAACTTCTGTTGTTGCATTTGCTAATGCCTTGTACTCTGCTTTTGTACTTGACCTGGACACAGTAGCTTGTTTCTTGGCACACCATGAGATTAAACTAGGACTATAAAAGATAGCAAAGCCACCTGTTGATTTTCTATCATCTAAACAACCAGCCCAGTCTGCATCTGAGAAAGCACTGACAAGTGTAGAAGATGACTTCCTAAAAGTAAGACCCGTGGTCAAAGTGTTCTTTATGTACCTTAGAATTCTCTTGGTTGCTGTCCAGTGGGCTGTGGTTGGCGCATGAAGAAATTGGCATACTTTATTCACTGCAAAAGAAATATCAGGTCTAGTAAGGGTTAGGTACCGAAGACCACCAACCAAACTCCTGTACCCAGTGATGTCCTCTTGAGCCAAAGGTTCTCCTTCTGTCAAGGATAAAGTTTCTGAGCTGGATAATGGTGTTGGTGAAGATTTGCAGTTTTCCATTCCAATTCTACTCAAAAATTCGGTTGCATATTTTTCTTGTGACAAGTGAATGCCATTTCTTATTTTATTCACCTCAATGCCTAAGAAGTAATGCAAGTCTCCCAAGTCACTAAGAGCAAATTCAGACCCGAGGTCCTTGAGTAAAGCTGATACTGCCCCATTTGAGGAACTAGTAACGATAATATCATCAACATATATAAGAACGAATATAAAAGTTTGATGCTTGCTGTAGATGAACAGAGGTGTTAGATTTTGATGGAACAAACCCAAGTGCTTGAAGCTTCAAACTCAACCGTCAATACCAAGCTCTGGGTGCTTGTTTTAATCCATACAGGGCTTTGTCAAGCTTGCAGACATGAAACCGTGCATTTCTGTCTTCAAACCCAGGAGGTTGTTCCATATACACTTCCTCTTCCAGAACACCATGAAGAAACGCGTTCTATACATCTAGCTGCCTGAGACTCTATCCCCTGGACACATTAATCGACAACACAAGGCATATTGTTGCAGCTTTAACAACTGGACTAAAGGTGTCCTCATAATCTATACCATACCTTTGCTTGAAGCCCTTGTATACAAGTCTTGCCTTGTACCGATCTACTGTACCATCAGATTTCTTCTTGATTCAATACACCCATTTACAATCAATCAAGTTTCTGCCTTGCTGAGGGGGAACAAGATGCTATGTCTTGTTCTTCTTTAGTGCCTTGAATTCATCATCCATAGCTGCCCTCCACCTGGAGTCATCAAGAGCTTCCCTTAAAGTGGTAGGTCCACCAGTAGTGCATAACATGCCAAACTTAGAGAAATTTTTATAGTTTAAATGAGTGGTAACTCCCCTTTGAAGTCTAGTGCGTGGCGCCACAGGAGAGACCACAGGATGCAGTGGCACAGGCGATTCGGGAGGAGGTGTCCCGTTCGCCGCAGCGTCAGGTGCTGGCGTCCCCAATCCCAAAGGGGATCATGTCGCTGTCGCGGGAGCGGGCGACCGCGACTCGGGCGACCGGTCCACCTTGGCGGGTGAGGGAGTCTGGACTAGGGGGTGTCCGGACATCCGGACTATCAATATCCGCCGGACTCCAAGACTATGAAGATAGAAGATTGAAGACTCCGGCTCGTGTCCGGAAGGTACTTTCCTTGGCGTGGAAGGCAAGCTTGGCAATACAGATATGTAGATCTCCTACCATTGTAACCGACTCTGTGTAACCCTAGCCTCTCTGGTGTCTATATAAACCGGAGGGCCTTAGTCCGTAGGACGAACATACACCTCAACAATCATACCATAGGCTAGCTTCTAGGGTTTAGCCTCCTTGATCTCGTGGTAGATCTACTCTTGTACTACCCATATCATCAATATTAATCAAGCAGGACGTAGGGTTTTACCTCCATCGAGAGGGCCTGAACCTGGGTAAAAACATTGTGTCCCTCGTCTCTTGTTACCATCCGCCTAGACGCACAGTTCGGGACCCCGTACCCGAGATCCACCGGTTTTGACACCGACAGCGGGGCCACGAGATGTGGGGCCAGGGGAATCTGGCGCTGGCCTGCATGTCACACTCTGCCACGCGCCATCCTCCTATTGGCGTGGCTAGGTGGGCTGCATGTTGGCACCCGTGGCACCGCTATCACCTGCTGGCGCAGAGACCAAGGAGGGACCAGGTGCTGCAGTTGCGGGTCCCGGTGCAGATCGACCTGCTATACATGCAGTGCAGATCCCGAGGCGGATCCGCCTCGTGCTTCGTTGTTCCCAGCCGGGTTACACATGAAATAATGAACGTTTTCACTGCTTCGTGCATTGTTTGAACCCAAAATTTCATCTGAGGATGGATCTGCAGCAATAAACTCAGGCAAAAAATGATGAGTAGTCAAAGGTTGATCAGTACTATTGTTTTCACCCCCATGATCAACACCGAAAAGGGCAGTTGGGAGCAGAAGTATTTCTTGCTTTAGGAGGGCACCAACATTGGGATGAAGTGTTTCGAAAGGGAATTTTGTTTCATAAAACACAACATCACGAGAGAGATGTATTCTACCAGTGGCAACATCAAGGCACTTGACCCCCTTGTGTTGGTTACTTGTTTGGATCGAAAACTGAGTTTGCGAGTATTGTAAGGACGTAGATTTGATCAACAGGCGCACCCAAACACACGGAGAGAGGCATAATCCTGTTTGGTGTGGAAAAGACGTTCAGTTGGGGATTCACTGTTGATGACTCGGCTAGGTAGCAAGTTTATAAGATGAACCGCAGTTAGAAAGGCCTCATCCCAGAACTTTAATGGCATGGATGCGGCAGCAAGAAGGGAGAAACCTACATCAACAATGTGCCGATGCTTGCGTTCAGCGAAGCCGTTCTACTGGTGAGCATGTGGGCAAGAAACGTGATGAGAAATTCCTATTTGCTGAAAAAAGGAATTCAACTTCTCATACTCACCACCCCAGTCCGATTGCATGGCAATAATTTTGCTATCAAATTTTCTCTCGACTAGGGCTTGAAAATTGTGGAATACTTGAAAGACATCGGAACGTTTCTTAAGCAAATAAATCCACGTGTACTTGCTGTAGTGATCAATAAAGCTTACGTAATATGTATGTCTACCAATGGAAGAGGGGGCTGGACCCCATACATCGGAGAAAATAAGTTGCAAGGGTTTTGTTGACACACTAGTAGAAATAGAGTAAGGCAATTGATGACTTTTTGCCTTTTGACAAGCATCACAAATAGTTTCACGATCATGCTCACCGACAAATGGGAGATTATGTTTACGAAGTATTTGATAAACTATAGAAAAGGATGGATGGCCTAAACGATTATGCCATCGTTCTGAAGAAACCTTAAAGGCTCCGTGAACTTGTTTATTTGACTTGCAAAACTTGGGAATCAACGGATAGAGACCTTGCACGCATCTACCGCGATAGAGAACCCTCCTCGTGACCTGATCCTTGATCAAAAAGAAGAACGGGTGAAATTCTACGAAGACACCGTTATCAAGAGTGATGCGATGAACGAAAAGGAGATTCTTTGATGCAACAGGAACATGTAAAACTTCTTTAAGCTGAATATCACGATATGGGGTTTTAATAGTAGACTGACCAACATGACTTATCATCATACCTGGAGCGTTTTCTGCCGTGTTGACTTGATCTTTGCCATGGTACCTCTCGTGCATGGTCAGTTTCTCGAGGTCGGCGGTGGTGTGCTCGTTGGAGCCCGAATCAACATACCAGTTGGAATCGGCACCATAGGAGGTGTCTTCTGCAGCGGCAACACGCCTCCTCTGGGAGTTGTCCTTTGCAAAGCGCCAATTGCATTCTTTGGCAATATGGTTAGTTTTTTTACCTGACATTTATTTTCATACTCTTCATACCCAGCAAACTGGCGCCCTTGATTGTTGTTGTAGGAGTGACGAGGAGGGCCGTTGTTGTTGTACGTAGTAGCCCCCGCTGCCGCCATGGTTGTTGTTGTAGTTTCCACCACCGCCGCCACAGTGTCCGCCGCCTTGACCACCGTTGCTGCCGTGATTGTTGTAGTCGCCGCCGCCGTGGTTGTAGCCACCGTTACCCACGCCAGGATAGTTGCCACTAGGATTTTGGCCGCCACCACCAGAATAGCCGCCGCCGCGACCACCGTTCTTCTGGTTGCGGTAGCCTCCTTTGCCACCGCACGAGCGACCCCTGGAGGCAGCGTTCGCCGATGACTTAAAGCCACCAGCGCCGTTCCCATGGAACATCTCGACGCGTTGATCGAAGTTTGCCACCATGGAGAAGAGCGCGTCGACGGTGATAGGCTCGGTGCGGACATCGAGTGCAGATATGATTGGCTGATAATCCATATCAAGCCCAGCGACGATGAAGGAGATGAACTCTCCCTCCCGAGTGGTTTGACCGCCGCCGCAAGCTCGTCGGAGAGGGCGCGCATCTGCCCGAATTAGATGGAGGCCGACTGGGACCCCTTCTGGGCATTCGTGAGAGCTGATCTGATGTTGTTCATGCCAGACAAAGAAACTGTAGAAAACATATTTGTTAACGCAGTCCAGATCGCATGTGATGATTCAAGCGAGGCCACTTGAACAAGCACCTCCTTGGACAGATTGCGGAGAAGATATGCTATGATTTGCTGATCTTGAACTAACCAGGGGTTGTAGGCAGGATTGGGAACTACCTGCTCCTTGCCATCTTTATCTTTGCTAGAGATTGTTTTGGGAGGCTCCTCGATGGTTTGATCGATATAGCCGAACAAGCCAGCGCCCAGTATTTGGGATCATGCTTGGGCTCGCCGAAGAACGTAGTTCATCCAGCTGAGGGGTTCTGATGTGTTGTAGTTGAGGCCAGAAGAGATGGCTGCGGCGGAGGAGGAAATGGCTAGGGCGTGGTGGATTGGAGATTGAATAGATGGAGGAAGATGAGCTAGATGCTGTGGAAGAGGCCTGCTTTGTATACCATGTAGAAATTATGGAAGCGTCTCAACTATCATACATGACAACCCGCGGTTATATATTGAGGCGAGGCCAGCTCTCGCAAAGGCATACATAGGTTCGGTAGAATCAACTACCAGGAGAGATACATGGAGATAAGGGAGAAGAGAGATACAAAGATAAATAACATAACAATAACTAGATCTCCCTAACTACCTTGACTTGGGCGCTAAGCTCCTGGACACGTAACGTGACAGGACAATGTTTAACATACACACCCTCTGTTGCAACGAGCTAAGGATTTGTTGCTGCAACATTAATGTATTCCTTTTTTTTTGAGGAAACATTAATGTATTCACTTGCGCTATTTTTTTAAAATAATACACTTTTCTTAATAAATTTGAGAAATATTACACTGTTTAAATTTATTTCAAAAATAATACGGCATCGGCGGCCCGGAAGCCGACTGGCTCCACTCGGCCACCGGTAAGCGGAGTTGGCCCAATCGGCCACCTGTAAGCCGATTAGTGGCCAGTCTGCTAGCTGCGTATGCAGTCGGCCAGGGGGTAGCCAACAGGCGGCCTATCGGCAACAATCCGGCGGCGATGGAGTTGCACGGAACGACGGAGTCGTCGTCGCTCATGCTGTTGGTGGCTTCGGCGCCGGCGACGAGCCGCGCGATACCGAAGTCGGAGATCACGGCGCGCTTTCCGTCGTCCAGGAGAACTTTGCTCGGCTTGAGGTCGCAGTGCACGACCCTCACCAGCGCGTAGTGGTGCAGGTAGGCTAACCCCTCGGCCACGTTGCTCGCGATGGCCACGAGCTGCCCGAAGTCTGCTGCTGCCGCCGCCCCCGTCGTGCAGGTAGAGGTGCGCCTCGAGGCTGCCGTGCGGCATGAGCGGGAGCACAAGCACGTTGAAGCTGGACGTGCTGCAGGTGGTAATCACCCGGATGAGATATATAGGCACTTATCGGATGAGCGGGAGAACGAGCGCGTTGAAGCTGGTCGTGCGGCATGAGCAGGAGCACGAGCACTTGCACCCATCCGTCCGTCCATCGAGGTATCTAGCCATTTATCGGCTACCCCCTGGCCGATTGCATGAGCCCCCGGCAGACTGCATGCGCACCTAGCCGACTGGCCACTAATCAGTTTACTGGTGGCCGACTGGCCTACTCGGCTTACCGGTGGCCGACTGGAAGCCAGTCGGCTACCCAGACGCCAATGCCGTATTATTTTCGAAATAAATCTAAACGACGTAATATTTTCCAAATTTATTAAGAAAAATATATTATTTTTAAAAAATTAGCTTCACTTGCACGTAAGTAGGTCAATTTTATCATCACACTACCAACAGTAAAGGGACCAGCATGACCATTTGCTTGGAGGAATGTATAATCTTTCAGCGTGACCAGCATGACCATGGCCACTGCGCTCCCCAGCGGCGAGCCGAGGGGATCTGAGCCAGGCGCGTGCCGCAGTAGAAGCAGCTGCCCTCGGCGACGGCGGCGCGGACGTCCGAGTTCTCCACTCCTCCTATGCCATCGGACCAGCAGCAACACCGGATTGGGCCGCTCGAGGTGGATGGGGTTGGAGCCGAGTTGTACCCCCTGACCAGCGCTCCTCCAACTTCCCTCGCTGATGATAGTCTTCAAATTTTTGGCTCATACTACCACCACCTTCTCTATGCAGGTACACTCAATCTGGTTGCTCCCGCCCTCCGCATGGTGAAATTAGCTTTTTGTGCATGGCTGTTAGATAGGCAGAGATCATCAGATGAGAAGGGTTCATGCACACAGCAAGCGCGGTGCACGCACAAATACATGTCATCTTGACTGCAAGTCTACAAGTGCAATTAGCCTGTCCATCGGCCTTGTGCATGTGACTGCACATGCCATGTGGTCCTTGATCGATTACTTAACTGAGTGATCAAATTACTGCGCCGTAAGAACCATCTGTTTCGTCTGCACAATGGCCCTCTCGAAGCCACATCGAGGGACGGGATGTGCACCATGGCGGGGGACTACTTCGCCTCCCTCCTGGGGACGCTAGGCGCCCGCGCTCACTCGCTCCGCCTGCCAGCGCTAGACCTCCCCCGTGTGGATACCACAGCGCTAGAGGCGCCTCTGATGGAGGAGCTGGTATGGGAGAAGCACACCAAATGCCTTTTCCACATCCTTCCTAGCCACTTCCTCATTGTTGCAAAGTAGCTTTGTTTATTGCCATGCGGTTCGGATATGGTCTTCACAAACGTCGCCCGCTGAGGATAGATACAATCGGGAAGATAGTATCTCATGTTGTACTTTCAGGCGTTGACGGTGTAGTGCACGGCGGTGATTCCCCATTGCAAAGCCTCGTGAACACCGCAGATCATTGAAGCACATTGATGTCGTTGTGAGAAACCGGCATTCCAAAGAAAACATGCCAAATCCAGGAGTCATGTGATGCCACCGCTTCTAGTATAATGGTGGCCTCTTCGGTGTGACCTTGGTATATTCCCGCAAACCTTTGGGGTAGTTCTTCCATTGCCAGTGCATGCAATCAATTGATCTGAGCATTCCTGAAAACCCCCTTGCCTCTACAATAGCCAACAACTTCTTCGTATCATGCGCATTTGGTTCTCTGAGATACTCAGGTCCAAAGACCTCCACCATGGCGCGGGCAAACTTGACAGTAGTCTTCAAGCACGTGCTCTCCCCCATCCTGACCATATCACCAGCGGCAATACCAAGTGCAAGCATTACCAAATGCAGCGACGTTACATTTGCACACGCAGTTACTTACCATTAACCACTAACCCTATTATCCATTTATTTGGTTTCGGTTCGGTAACAAATTGCCCAGGCCTGTGAGCAGCCAAAACATCCGGCCATCTCCAGCCCATGCTTCAATGCCAGTGCTTCCGCTGTTGGATCATCCAATGAATAATGGAGCTATTTAATTAGGGGAATGAATGTTCATGCGCACCTTTTGTAAATGTATATTCCACAAATTAGGGGAGTATCATGATTAAGCTACATTTTAGTCAAGTTATAATTTCTCAACTTTTACGTCACTAGTAGAAAACCACCAATCAGTCCCGGTTCGTAAGGGCCTTTAGTCCCGGTTCGGGAACCGGGACTAATGGGTCGTTACTAATACCTCAACCCATTAGTCCCGGTTCAAACACGAACCGGGACCAATGTGCTCCACGTGGCCTGTCGCGCCGAGCCCAGTCAGGGGGCCTTTGGTCCCGGTTGGTGGCTCCAACCGGGACCAAAAGGCGTCCACGTGTCTGCATTCCAGTGGCCTGGGTTTTTGTTTTTTTTGAAAGGAGGGGGGTGGGGGTTTTGGGGGGTTTTGGGGGGTTAATTTAGGTGTTTCGTATATTGTGTTAGCTAGCTAATTAATAGAGAGAAGTGTCCTCTCTTATGTCCGTGCTTGCTCGACGCTACGTAGTATATATACATAAGTGATCGAGAGAACCATTCAGTCTGAAGTTAAGTCATGCATACCGAGAGAAGTGATCGATCGACCTCTCCTTCTCCGAGAGATTGGTCGAACAACAAGTTTTACTGGCTACATACATGTACAATCTATATAAGATCTCTTAATTACAAACCACTAGCATTTGAATTCAAGTTCCACATGGTATTCTCGGCTTTCTTGATGGCGTGTTCAAGAAAGAATCCGCCAATTCCTCTTGAATTGCTTTCATGCGATCTGGTTCTAGGAGTTCATCCGCATCTGCCACGTCTAATTAATTTGAAGAAGAGGGTTAATTAATACATATATATGAATGAAACTCAACAGAAATGATGGTGTAATAAAATGAAATTGTGAATATTATTGCTTACGCACTTCATATTGTCTTCTAGAGTAGCCCGCTTGTTTTTCAAAGTCGCGTTGTGGATGAACTCGCACACGTAGTATCCACAAAATCATTCCTTCCTCCTGCCACAAGCACTTTACGAGAAATAGAGGTCAATCAAACTGATAATGAAGCATTATATAAATGGCATTGATGAAAGTATAGCTATAGAATCAAGGGAGACGCCACCATAGTACTTACTTTCGGGTATGTATACGCAGCTCCTTGACAGTCCGGAGCTAGTGCGGTGAACTGTTTCCAAACCCTGCAAGACAAAGAAAATATTTGTTATTACTTGAGATATCAGAAAATGAACAAAAGTTGCCGATATGGTGCGATAATGATCGATTGAACTTACTTGCTGAGCATTTCAGTCATGTCCGCATAGGTGCTGGGATCTTTCCGTGCAGAGTCTAGGGCGGTTACTAGTCCACGCTCAAGCTTAATCTCCAGAAGAATATAGTGGAACCTGCACGCATGCATAACTCATCAATTACATTAACCTCGCTCGAGTAATAAGGAAAACCGAATATGCACACGACAGTAACACTCACGGGCCGTGGTAAGGAAAGAGTATGGTATCTTTGTTTTGATTTTTGATCAATGATTGTAGCAAGTTGTCCTCGGCCTCTTCAGCGCGCTTTTCAACCAGAAAAACATATATGATATTTGTGTTAATGAACCCAATATCATAGATTTCATTTTTTTTGCACTCGACGATCTTCAATCTGCATAATATATCGAGGATAATTAATTATAAATACATGCAATGAAAGAGCCGAGCTATATATACAGAGTAATGACAGAAATAGTACTTACAGGCAGTAGCAAAAGACCATTAATTTATCGAGGGCCTTTTGATTGAAGAACTCGA
This sequence comes from Aegilops speltoides, assembly GCA_021437245.1. Lineage (NCBI taxonomy): Eukaryota > Viridiplantae > Streptophyta > Magnoliopsida > Poales > Poaceae > Aegilops > Aegilops speltoides. The sequence continues at coordinate 10,533,059 of CM038141.1, read as the reverse complement.
AGAACTCCTCAAATGGAATAGACAACAGATCATTTGAAACGAGGTCGTGCTCCTCTTTAATTTTCAGATAGAAAGTGTTCGTCCCCTCAGACTCTCTGCAGGTTTTCATGTACCAACTATGGAATCTTCGCATCATTGTTGTCAGAGACTTTTCATATTTGACGAGAGGCTTCCTGTACTCGTATCTGAATAAGTCCACCTCCATGAAATCAGGAAGTGCATCGTCAGGCAGGTAATCTCCAAGATTGCCATAACCGGCCACCGTCCCCGGAGGATTAGACACATTCAGCGGGGGGCACGATTGATGTGCTTGTTCGCCGAGCTGGGCAATTTTTTTCCCCTTTGCCCGTTGTTCTTTTGACCTTTTATCGCTGACAGTAGTTCCCGACCGCTTGGCTTGGAGATATGTCTGTTCAGTAATGCGCTCATAGTTGGTTCTCGGCGGAGACTTTGGTGGTTTCCTCAGGGCATTGAGAGTGCGCTTTGCTTTCACCGGATCGACCTTCTCCTCCGGAGGTGGATGTATCTTTGCTTTAACCCCTTCAAAGAACTCCTTCACTTGGGTCTGCTGCGATCGTATCGTTTTCCTCCTTGCTCCTCTCAGACGGTAACTTCTCTACAGGCTTTAGAGGTGGACCGTATCTGTATTGCCTCTCTCTTCTTGTGCTGCTAGACGCCGGAGCAGACGGAGCGGCTGCGGCGTCTGTCTTCTTTCGTGCTTGCTTACGAGGCGAAGGAGAAGGACTACGACGCGTCGGAGCAGCCGGGGCGGCGGCGGGTCTCTTCCGCACTTGCTGGCGAGGCGGAGAAGGAGGAGGCGGAGTGCCGCCACGCGCGGAGAAAGGGGCGGAGTGCCGCCACGCGTGCCTCGATCTTCACTCGCGGAGGAGGAGGCGGTGGAGGAGGCGGAGTGCCACGACTCGCGGATGAGGAGTAGGAGGCGGAGGCGTCCAGTTCGAAGGTCGATGAGCTCCTTCCGCCATAGGCATGGAGTCTTGAGCGAGAACCCAGCCTAGTCTCCCCTTCACCGGTAGGGTGCTCAAGCGAGGTCCTCAAATCCTCCGTTATTTCATCAACCATCACCTTAGCAAATCCTTCCGAATCGGTGGCGGTGATAAGTTGTGCGGGTCCACTAGGATAAACTTGGCCAACAGCCGCCTTGACCTTCAAATTCATGCATCGCGCCATAATGTGGCAATTTTGAGACTCGTGATACCATCCACGGGATAGCTGGCGAGAGCCGTCTAGACATGCTCCGGTGAAGCAGCTCGGTGGAAGCAACGCTGCTTCTGCTGAGATGGCGAGGTAACCGGGGAAGCTTGGCATGTCGTTTGTTGCGATCTGCTGCTTCTCGTTCCTCTTCTCGATCCTCTAGCCCCATTACCCTTCCAAGCAGCGCTGCATTTGGTCATGCTCCACTTTCTTCCTCCTCTCGTGGGTTTTGTAACCCCTGCGTCCGGAAAACCAACCTTCCACGAGCGAGCCTGGCGTGCCTCGTGTCCGTCCGGGGTGCTCGGGATTCCCAAGGGCCATTGTGAGCTCGTCCTTCTCCTGTTTGGAAGGAACGTCCCTCGCTGCAGCATCAATATATTGTCGAAGTTTCTTGACTGGTGTTTGCGCTTGCTCGTCCGTCCATCGACACTTGCCTCATTCATAGGTCCAAGGTTCCGCCAGCCCGAAGAACCAAGTCCGCAACGGTCTGCGCCAGCGCATCGCCTCTCGGTTCGATCCCTTTTCAAGCGAGATCATGCTCAGCCTTGGACCACTTAGGCGGGCTTTGAGGTAGCCACGACCCGTGCGATGGTGAAGCGTCTTCTTCGCAGCATTTTTCTTGTTTGTCTCCGACATCTTCTTACTCTTTTCCGATGTCTTGTGGGCCACAAATGCGGGCCAGTGATCTTTGATCTTCTCATATTTGCCGATGAATTCTGGTGTCTCTTTTTTCTTGACAAACTGGTTCAGCTCTTTCCTCCACCTCCTCATTAGGCCAGCCATCTTCTTAAGAGCACAAGACTTGATTAAATGCTCTTTAACTGGCTTCTCCGGATCCTCCTCTGGCGGTAGGGTGAAATTTGCCTTCAGCTCATTCCAAAGATCTTCTTTCTGCATATCATTGACATAACACACCTCAACGTCTTCATCCTTAGCATGCTTATACCATTGCTGGATGCTGATCGGGATCCTGTCCCTAACAAGAACCCTGCACTGAGCAGAAAATGCCTTCTTTGTCCGGATGGGTTCAATCGGTTCGCCGTCGGGCGCGATTTCTATGATCTCAAACTTTTCATCCGAGCTCAACTTTTCTTGGGCCTCGTCTCCTTACGAAGTTGTGCTCGATCCGGAGGGCTAGAAATTATAAGGAAGAAAGACGACGATTACTTAATATGTGTACATATACCAAAACAATGGATGCATCAATTAACTTGTCAAGACGGGCTTAACTAATATATATATACCTGGCGGACTCGGTTCGGTGACTCGGCTCGCACGGTCTCCTTCGTCTTGTACCTCCATTGTGTCACGGAGCCATCATGAACATAGTCCTCCTCTTGTACCGGCATTAATGAGTGAAGCCATCATAATCATAGCCCTCTTCTTCATCCATCGACCAGCGGTGTCGATGAGAAATGACGCAACATCATCACTTCCATTTGCGATTATTTCCCCAACATCGCTTCGCTTTCTTCGTCTCGGGAGTGCTCCATAGTTTCTGCAAATATTGACAACATGTCAATTATTATTCAAACATGGTACATACTGGCAAACGTAGAACTAGCTTGCTAATCACAATAAGGAATCATGTTAGTGGCCTCGACGCTGCTTCTCTAGGGTTTGGGGTCGCCTCGACACAAAGCTTCAAGGGTTTGGGGTGGCCTCGACGATAACGCTCTTTTATCTTGATAAATTTGGGTGGCCTCAATCGAGAGAGTTAATTTGTCGGGTAGGAGCGCGGCGGGAGGGGGTACGTAGGAGACCTGCAACATCGTTTTCTCTCTAGGGTTTGGGTGTCCTCGAGAGTTTTGGTCGAGCGAGAGGGCCGAGGGGGGTGCTGCAGTTGTATCTAGAGGGGGTTAATTATATCGACAACGACGCGACATACATATACATATCGGGGAGGGGGTATCGGTACCACCCCCTCGTGTTGAAGTTTCTTCTTTCTCCTTTCCTTTCTTTCTTCTTCTCCTCTTCTTTTTCTTCTTCTCCCTCGAGAAAGGAAAATAATTAAGGAAAAGGAAGAAAAGAGGAAGAAGGAAGAAGGAAGAAGAAGAAGAAGTAAAGAAGAAAAAAAATAGGAGAAGAAGAAAGGAATAGAGGAGAAGAAGAAAAATAGAATTTCTCCTTTCTCCTCTATTCCTTTCTTCTTCTCCTCTTCTCTTCTTCTTTTTCCTCTTCTTATTTGTTTCTCCTCTTCTTCCTCTCCTCTTTTCTCCTTTCTTCCTCTTCTTATTTTCCTTTTCCTCTCATTCTTTTAGTATTGCTTGTTTTAAAAAAATGTTCAAATAGAAAATTCCAAAAAAAAACAAAGGTTTTGCCTAATGCATTGTTCATATGAATATACCAACATTTGCATATTCTACAATAATTAATATCAACAAAAAAAATCTATGAACAGAAAAAAACCGAACTTTTCTAAAATCTATCTTTTGCATATATATATAGCCACATATGAACAGAGCCGCATATATACATACACATATATGAACAGAAAAAAACTAATAAAATGAAACATATACATATATGAACATATATGAACATATACATACACATACACATATATGCATTGTTCATATGAACAGAAAAAAAACTAAACTAATAAAAATGAAAAAAAAAACAGAGCCGCATATATATATATATAGCCACATATATACATACACACATATATATATATATACATTGAACAAAAAATAAAACTAATAAAAATGAAAGAAAAAAAAGAGCCGGTGCGGCGCGGCGGCTCACAGCGGTGGCGGAGCGCTGGGTGGGCGACGGCGACGGCGACGAGCGCTGGGCGCGGCGCTGTGCGGCGGAGCTGGGCGGCGACGAGCCGAAGCTCGGGGGAGGACGGCGACAGCGGGAGCGGCGGGGCGTCGTCGGGCAGCTGGCGGCGTCGATCGTTCGGCGTCGTCGGAGGCAATGTGGCGATGAGCGCAAAACGCAAAGTGCCACTTATATACAAGGAGCATTGGTCGGTTGGTGGCACCAACCGTGACTAATGCCCTTTAGTCCCGGTTGGAGCCACCAACCGGGACCACTCTCAATTCGGCAGCCCAAAGGCGGGAAGCTGCGACCTTTGGTCGGTTGGTGGCTCTAACCGACTAAAGCTCTCTTTAGTCCCGGTTGGTGCCACCAACGGGACCAAACCCTCTTGCTGCCAGCGTCGGGGCCAAAGTTTAATCCCACCTCGCTAGTTGAGAGGGGCGCGATGGTTTATAAGCCCCACCGCCGCTCCCCTCTTGAACTCCTTCGTACTGCAGGCTTATGGGCCTACTTGCTCCTTCTTTGCCAGTTGGGCCTTCTGGGCCTTCTGCGGGCCTGAATCCTGGCCCAAAATAGGGATACAAGTCGTATTCAGGCCGTGGCGGCCCAGTAGGTGGCATTTTTTTTTTCTTGCTTTATTTAATTTATTTTGTTTCTACTTACAACAAAATACTTATTGTTGTTTTTTTGTTTTGTTTTCTGCATTATTTATTTTCTTTTGTTTTTTGCTCTATTTTTTAAATCTTTTTGCTTCTAGTTTTAGGAAAATTATAAACTTTCTGTTAGTGCCATTACTAATTTTCAAATTTGAAAACACTTTTTTTTGTTTTCTTTCTTGCTTTATTTATTTTATTTTGTTTCTACTTACAACAAAATACTTATTGTTGCTATTTTTAATTATTACGAGGGCCGAACCATAAGACATTTCAAATGAACTCTGAAAAAGTTGAAAGTTGGCATGGTATCATAAATTGACCCACACATAGCATGTGCATGTACAAAACGAACAATGATATCATACTCATCAGTTACAATGGTATCATAAACGAACAATAGTTGCGGGAGAAAGTCTTCACTTTTTCTTCGCTTGCGTCATTTGCTTATTGCGCCGTAACCATGGATAATCTTCATCGTTTATCGGGATGTGGGGTCAGCCTTGACTTTAAAGGAGGAATTTCATGAAACTTTTCATAATCTTGAGACATGTCATCTTGTCCTCCACTCCCACGATGTCCCTTTTCTGAAAAAGAACTATGTGGCGCTTTGGCTCATCGTATGATGTATTTGCTTCCTTATCTTTTCTCTTTCTCGGTCTCTTGGACATGTCCTTCACATAGATAACCTGTGCCACATCATTGGCTAGGACGAGCGGTTCGTCGATGTACCCAAGATTTTTCAGATCCACTTGTTGTCATTCCGTCTTGTGGGTCTACACATACCCATACTCTGACAGATTGACCCATTTGCACTTAAACAAAGGGACCTTAAAATCATGTCCGTAGTCAAGTTCCCATATGTCCACTATGTAACCATAATATGTGTCCTTTCCCTCTCGGTTGTTGCATCAAAGCGGACACCGCTGTTTTGGTTGGTGCTCTTTTGATCTTGGTCGATCGTGTAAAATGTATTCCCATTTATCTCGTATCCTTTCCAAATCAATACGGTCAAAGATGGTCCCTGGATAACAAGTACAGCTCCTCACAAACAGTGCTGTCACCTCGATCGTGCTTCCAACCAACTGCTGAAAGTCTGATGTGTTCACATGTAATCCGATCGTCGCCTTTGCTCCGGTGTTTGAAGCGCAGATGTTCTTGTGTTCATCGACATACGGGGTCACCAAGGTAGAGTTACGTAGAAGCTGTGTAGTGGGCTTGAGACCAAGAATATCCGTCCTGCATATTATTGAGTCCTTTCCAAGCGTGCCTTTTCGGTCAGTCTCCCCTCATACCGCGATTTAGGGAGACCTATCTTCTTAAGGCCAGGAATGAAGTCAACACAAAACCCGATGACATCCTCTGTTTGATGGCCCATGGAGATGCTTCCTTCGGCCTAAGCGATTCTGGACATATTTCTTTAGGACTCCATGAACCTCTCAAAGGGTACATATTGTGTAGAAATCTGGGGCCCGAATGACAATCTCGTCAACTAGATGAACAAGAACGTGCGTCATGATATTGAAGAAGGATGGTGGGAACACCAGCTCGAAACCGACAAGACATTGCACCACATCACTCCTTAGCCTTGGTATGGTTTCGGATCGATCACCTTCGAGATATTGCATTGAGGAATGCACATAGCTTCACAATGGCTAATCGGACGTTTTCGGTAGAAGCCCCTCAATGCAACCGGAAGCGATTGCGTCATAATCACGTGGCGATCATGAGACTTTATGTTACGAAACTTTTCTCTGCCATATTTATTATTCCTTTTATATTCGACGAGAAGCCGGTCGGGACCTTCATACTAAGTAGGCATTCAAAGAAGATTTCCTTCTCTTCTTTGGTAAGAGCATAGCTGGCGGGACCTTCATCTTGCTTTGGAGGCATGCCGTCTTTTTCGTGCAAACGTTGCAGGTCCTCTCGTGCCTCATTTGTATCTTTTGTCTTCCGATACCGCCCAAGAAGCCTAGCAGGTTCACGCAAAGGTTCTTCGTCACGTGCATCACGTCGATCGAAGAGCGGACCTCTAGGTCTTTCGATGAGGGTAGGTCCCAAAATATAGATTTCTTCTTCCACATGGGTGCGTGTCCCTCGGCGTCACTCGGAACAGCTAGTCCGCGGGACCCTTTCGAAAGATTACGTGTAAATCATTGACCATAGCAAATGCGTGATCACCGATGCGCATGGCGGGCTTCTTCCGGTGATCTGCCTCGCCTTTGAAATGCTTGCCTTTCTTTCGACATTGATGGTTGGTCGGAAGAAATCGGCGATGGCCCGGTACACATTCTTCCGCAGCTTGCGGTATATACTATAGTGTCAAGTAAGCAGTGCGTGCATGCGTGGTATCCCTTGTTTATCATCACGAAGGTTCTTGAGAGCGGACCAATCGTTGATGGTCACGAACAACAACGCCTTTAGGTTAAATTCCTCCTGTTTGTGCTCATCCCACGTCGTACACCGTTTCCATTCCACAGCTGTAAAAGTTCTTCAACTAATGGCCTTAGGTACACATCAATGTCATTGCCGGGTTGCTTAGGGCCTTGGATGAGAACGGCATCATAATGAACTTCCGCTTCATGCACATCAAGGAGGAAGGTTATACATACATAGAGTCACGGGCAGTGCTGTGATTGCTGCTCTGCTCCCGAAAGGATTAATGCCATCCGCTCTTAAAGCAAACCATCGTTCCTTGTCTCACTTGCAAACTCATCCCAGTACTTTCTCTCGATTTTTCTCCATCTGCGACCCGTCGTGGTGCTCTCAACTTCCGTCTTTCTTACGGTCCTCAACTGTGCCATCGCATCAACTTGGCATGCTCTCCGTTTACGAGCAGACGTTTCAACCGTGGTATTATAGGAGCATACCACATCACCTTCGCAGAACCCTCTTCACGGGGGCTCGTCGTCAACATCACCGAGGTCATCTCGTCGATCTTATACCGTAATGCACCGCATATCGGGCATGCGTTCAGATCCTTATGCGCACCGCGTAGAGGATCAGATCATTAGGGCATGCATGTATCTTCGCACCTCCAATCCTAGAGGGCATCGACCTTCTTTGCTGCGTATGTCTTGTCGGGCAATTCGTTATCCTTTGGAAGCTTCTTCTTCAATATTTTAAGTAGCTTCTCAAATCCTTTATCGAGCACTGACATTCTCGCCTTCCTTTGCAGCAATTCGATCGGTACCTAGCTTTGTGTTGCCATCTTCGCAATTGGGGTACAACCCTTTTTGTGGTCCTCTAGCATGCGATCGAACTTCAGCTTCTCTTTTGACTTTCGCATTGCGTCCTTGCATCGACAATGACCGGCGGAGATCATCATCATCGGGCACATCATCTGGTTCCTCTTGATCTTCAGCAGCTTCTCCGTTGCAGCATCATCGTGCACATCGTCGGTTCCTCTTGATCTTACGGAGCATCACCGTATTCAGGGGCACATAGTTGTCATCGTACTCTTCTTCTTCGCCGTCTTCCATCATAACCCCTATTTCTCCGTGCCTCGTCCAAACATTATAGTGTGGCATGAAACCCTTGTAAAGCGGTGGGTGTGCAGGATTTTCCGGTCGAGTAAGACTTCGTATTTCCACATATAGGGCATGGACAACACATAAAACCATTCTGCTTGTTTGCCTCAGCCACTTCGAGAAAATTATGCACGCCTTAATGTACTCGGAGGTGTGTCTTGAACCGTACATCCATTGTCGGTTCATCTGTGTGCATTATATATAATTAAGTGTGTCAAAAATCATTAGAGATCATGAATAGATAATTAATTAAGTGACCAAATTAATAGAAGTTCATCATCACATTAAAACCAAAGTACATACATAGTTCTCATCTAACAACATAAAGCTCTGCGAGCATCTAAATTAATTAAACCATACACTGAAACTATGTAAAACATTTCAATGCGAAAACAAATCGATCATAATCGCAACCAATGTAACAACTGATCCAACGGCATAATGATACCAAGCCTCGGTATGAATGGCATATTTTCTAATCTTTCTAATCTTCAAGCGCATTGCATCCATCTTGATCTTGTGATCATCGGCGACATCCATAACATGCAACTCCAATATCATCTTCTCCTTCTCAATTTTTCTAATTTTTCCTTCAACAAATTGTTTTCTTCTTCAACTAAATTTAACCTCTCGACAATAGGGTCGGTTGGAATTTCGGTTCAACAACCTCCTAGATGAATAAAATCTATGTTCGTTGGTCGGCATAATTGTCATAAATAATAAATGAACCAATAGTTATGAAAAGATAATATATACCACATCCGAATCATAGACAGGGCGAGGGCCGGCGGGAGGCGGATACCAAAACCATCGCACTATATAAGATGCAATAATAAAAGTAAGAAAATTATACAAGTATATATTTATCTAAACATACAAATAAGAATATTTTTCCTTTGGAAAGAAGATAAGAACAAGAGGCTCACCACGGTGGTGCCGCCGATGAGATCGGTGCGGGTGATTGGCGACGTTGAAGGCGGGGGCGGGCGTGACGGACCGCTAAACCTAGACAAATATGGAGGAAAATGGAGCTTGGCGGTCGAGCTTGGAGAGGAGAAACCTTAAGTAGTGTGGCTCGGGCATTCCATCGAACACCTTGTGTGCATATGAGGTGAGCTAGAGCACCACCAAGCCCTCTCCCCTCGGCGGAAAAAGCAGGCGGTGTGCTCTGCTCTTGCGCGAGGGGTATATATAGGTGCTACCATTGGTCGGTTGGTGGCATGAACCGGGACTAAAGGTTAGCCTTTGGTCGGTTCGTGCCACGAACCGGGACCAATGGTGATGGGCGAGGCGAGGCCCATTGGTCCCGGTTCACCGACCAACCGGGACCAAAAGGTCCAGACGAACCGGGACCAATGGCCCACGTGGCCTGGCCGGCCCCCGGGGCTCTTGAACCGGGTCCGATGCCCCATTGGTCCCGGTTCTGGATTGAACCGGGACTAATGGGCTGGACCGGCCAGGACCGTTGCCCCCTTTTCTACTAGTGCGTGGTACATATACCGGTTCTAGGAAGAGTCCTCGGTAGCTCATCAGCCCGAGAAATCGTATGAACTACATTTTGGAGCTAGAAATCATATAAAACTGCGTACCCAGTTCTTCTAATGAGGTGACGGAACAAATGTATGTTGACGTTAAACATTGATATTTACACACCCTCTTGCAATGAGCTAAGGATTTGTTGCTGCAATATTAATGTATTTTTTTAGGAAACATTAATGTATTCACTTGCACGTAAGTAGGTCAATTTTATCATCACGCAACGAATAGTAAAAGAGACCAGCATGACCATTTGTTTGGAGCAATGTATTCTTGGGATCTCCTGGTAGAAAAGATCATATTGGCGTATGTTTAAAATAGCACAGAGATGGTCGATAAGTCCGAGTGGTTAAGGAGACAGACTTGAAATCTGTTGGGCTTCGCCCGCGCAGGTTCGATCCCTGCTGTCGACGTTTTTTTTTTCTCCCTAGTTTTTATTTTTCCTGATATCAGTGCTCACTAGTGCTAGTATTTTGTTAGTGAAAATGAAGACCGAAGCCCGGCCAATGGCTAGCAAGTCCGTGTTCCTCTCACGATCATTCTCAACACAGGTGACGCATATATAATTGTGATTTCCGGGCCCCTAAGTAAGCATTACAACTCTGAACAAACATCACCCTCGTTCCTGATCAGCTGAAACATTATATAGTTTTCTTGAGACTCACCGATTTTCAGTAAAAACTTATGTAAATTCCAATTGACTAAAATCACACATCATCGAACATATAGACCTTCCTAGGCTACCCGCCTAGCGAGCGCACTTGCACACGCGCGTGATTCTTGAGCGCTGGATGGTTTCACTATGCACTTTTTACTGTGTTGGCAGCCGCCGGGTCGTTGCTCTTTTTAATACTTGCTTAGCTGCTTCAGTGCAGGATGACGGTGGACCTTATTTACTGTGGGGCCAGCATGTCAAGTGCTTCTTCAATGAATTTACGTGAGAAAGGAATTCCGGTGGGTGTGGGCAGATGAAAACCAGATGAAACCTAGCCTTCAGACGTGCGGTGAAAACTTCCCAGCCGATGCCTCCCCTCCGCCGCCACCTCTCCTCGCCTCCCCCTCCACTTCTCGATCCAGCCAACCAGGCGTCGACACCGGCGCGGGGTGATAGAGAAGAGGATGACCTCAGTGGACAGACAAGGGACGACGAGGAGTGGTAGGACGGATCTGTCGGGAAAGGTGAGAGGTCGGAGACAAAAAGGGATAGCGAAACAATGGCTCTGAGGTTGGACCGCTGACGAGAAGGAGGTGCTGAAGGCGGGGAGCTCAAGTTGGAGGTCGTGAGATCCCTCTTCCCATCTCTCAGTCTCTCAGTTTCTTCCTCCCCAAACTCTCAACCCCTACCTGTGCTTCGCCTCTTCCTCCTTTATCGCCCAACAGGAGGCGGCTCGTGTGGTCGTGAAGCGGACCAGGCCTCAGCAGGTGGGTGACGACAGCTGCAGCTGGTGCTCACGACTCTTGTGACCACAAGAATCTGGAACCTGTTAGTCTTTCTTTGCAACCCCAACAAGGCCCTCATCTGCTTTGTCTACATATATGCATGATTTTTATTATTGGAAGTTCAGATAGCAATAGCTATGTTTCATATTGCTAATATTTATTTGTTTGATGATCTCTGCAGCACACTCTATACTCATACATGATCCCACATATTCCAGGAATAATGATACTATCTTTAGTGTTCTGTTCATGGGAATTTGCCAAGTCACTGCTCAAGATTTCTATCTTCTTTTTGAATGCTTTCTTGGGGCTTCGGTAAAAACCAGGAGAGAATTCCTTATTCAACAATGTCTTGAACTTTTATTCCCTATTTGACACTAAAAAAATATTTCTTCCCTATCTAACACAGTCTTTAAATTTTGTTCCCAACACGACACTTCCATACAAATTAAAGTTGGTGTTAGATAGGGAATAAATATTTCTTCGATGTTAAATAGGGAAACGGAATTTAAAACAGTGTCAAATAGAAAATTCTTTCGAAAATCAGTGGTGTACGTCACTCATCAGGTTGAGTTTTTACTAGTTGTTGATTTTATTATTCTGGTTATATTTTCATGAGTACAAAAATTGTGTGTACTTCCTTTTGAGGAATCTTCATGCATATTTATTGCATCCTTACAAAGTAATTGTATCTCTACTCCTAATGTCTCAGTTGGTAGGTCGCGTTCCGGGTTTTATTTTCGTCCCACCTCACCCGGTCTTTTTTGGTACTTCTTTGGTACTTCCTCCACCTCCCTCTCAGCCGCGAAAAACCAAAGAAAACCCCGCGATCGAGTCTGGCACACGTCCAACCTCCCGTCTCACGCAAAGCCGCATAGAACCAAAAAAACCTCAAGCCGAGTCCCCCGCCCGCCCCCACGCACTCCAGGCCCTAACATCCCGTCGCACCAAGAGAGACGAACCAAAAAATCTACGAATAGTCCGCCGGTTATTTTTCGCTGGTTTTTATTTTGCCTCACCACTTTCGTTGGTTTTATTTCGCTGGTTTTATTTCGTCTCCCTCCCACCTGTCTTTTCGCTTCACCACCCACATAAACCCATCAGATTAGTTACCATAAAAAAATCGCAATCAATCAAGTATTCATGATCAGATTAGTTACCATATAAAAAATAAATCGCAATCAATCAAGTATTGATGGGATATTTCCTTATATTGATGTTATTTCCCCTTTTTTTATCATCAATCGTCTCTACTGCCTAAAAAATGCGTAGCTTTCCTTTTCGCTTCACCACCCACATAAACCCATCAGATTAGTTACCATATAAAAAATAAATCGCAATCAATCAAGTATTGATGATCAGATTAGTTACCGTATAAAAAATAAATCGCAATCAATCAAGTATTGATGGGATATTTCCTTATATTGATGTGATTTTCCCTTTCTTATCATCAATCATCTCTACTGCCTAAAAAATGCGTAGCTTTCCTTTTCGCTTCACCACCCACATAAACCCATCAGATTAGTTACAATATAAAAAATAAATCGCAATCAATCAAGTATTGATGATCATATTAGTTACCATATAAAAAATAAATCACAATCAATCAAGTATTGATGGGATATTTCTTATATTGATGTGATTTTGCGTAGCTTTCCTTTTCCTGCCAACCGACCGCGTCCCGTCTCCCTACATCCGCCCTCGTTGCTCTGCCTCCCGCACGAAAAAAACCTCTCGTTTGACCTCCCCCAAACCCCGCATGATGGAAAAACCCAGCCGCCTGCTTCCCCTCCTCTCGACCGCTCCATACGTCCAGATCGCGGCCCCATCCCCATCCTCCTCTCACGTCACGGCGGCCGATGGACTGCCGCCACCACCCTCCTACTCTCTCGCCGCCGCTGTCCTCCCGCTCGCTCGCCTCCGCCGTCGCCACCAATCCCGGCGAAGGCGCCGTTGCTGCTATGTCGCCTCCTTTCCCCATCCAAGCCTGACCATGGCAACGGTGCCCTCTCATGTGTCCCACGGTGAGGTTTGGGGAGGCGCGACCACAATCCAGTAGGGATCTCACCGCGGACCCGTCCGCTGGGATGGGTGTTGCCTCCGTTGCGAATGGGATCGAAGGGAGGGACTACTTCGTCGTCAAGGTCGGCGAGGCAGCGGCCGATTGGGAGCCCGATTGTGAACATGGGAGTTCGTCCCCATGGAGGCGGCGGCCATGGAGATTGGATGTGAAGCAACCCCACTTGCCGGTGGTGGAGGCTTGCCGTCCATGTGATCCTTTCTTCTCCCGGTATCCCCATTCCTTGCCTTCCATTACAAAAGCGAGCATAAATGAGAGCAGGGGCTGATTTTCATCACTTTATTTCTCATATTTTTAGTTGCTTTTTTGAGATTATACAAGATGCTCCCGATCTTTTTTGTCAAATTACTTGGATCGTCTTATGGAATTGACAGCTATCACATTTTTCACCTCATGTTATTTCTTAATCCTTGTCCCACTAGGCATCCACTACATGTTTGGTAATGACGTGATGTTGAGGCGGCTAGGAGAAGCTCAGCAGCCAGATCAAGGGCTATCAAGATGGATCTGGGAGCCAAGCAGTAGTTCTTCTGTTAAATTTTGGTTATTATCTTTTTCTATTGTTAGGTTTGTGGGATGGTTGATTTTCACTCGGTGTAACATTTGCATTTGTTTCCCCAGCTTGTTGGCGTAGATCGTGGCAATCGCGGCAACTAATCAAGCGAGGCGGTGCACATCGAGCTCGCTGAATGTAGCGAGCCAACCACGAATTGGGTATGTTCACATGAGGGATGGGAGAGGAGAGGAACATTAACATTTTTCATGATTTGGATGAAAATTTCAGTTCATAGTTTCTCCGTACGTGGCAACACACTAACGGTACTCATGGGCTTAGGATAAAAGTAGCGCCAGCAGAATCAGTAGGTTGGATGGGAAGGCGGCTGTTGCCCTTGTCCCTTGGTGCTAGCCTACCGTGGTGGCCTCACTAACTTGCTCATTGCAAATACGAGTTCGTGGGGTCGCAAGTTGCTGCAGATTTGTTTTTATCACTTTTTACAATATTTATTGATGTATCCCTAACTCATCGAGTCATTTTTAGCTTTGTTTTCCCATATACGCCAGCCTAAATATCCCATGGTCAGAATATTTGCATGGTTAGTGGACATTGTCCCTTTCTTTCTAATGTTTAATATTTTATATTGCCGATAGAAATAATTTTATCCGGTTGATTTAGAAAGTGCACATAGGTAGTTCAACATATTTTGTAGCTCTTTCGGATGTAAAAGCATATGTTGCATAAGAAATTATTATCTTCCAAGCATACTCACATTTCACTAACAAATAGGGGGAGGTTCAGACTTCAGAGCAATGATAAAAAGGTTTATTCCTCACTCTTTTGTTGGAATTTTAGTTCCAAGTTAACATGATTTCTTATCCGCTTCATAAGTCATGCATCTGCTTAATTAGGTGATAAGTAGGGCTATTGTGGGGTTTGTTTAAACTCCAGCATAAGGAATTCTGGTTTAAGAAAAAAGACTTTTGGCTTCTTTAATTACAAATTGATTGCAACATCGTGTTAGTATGTGATTTCTCACATCTGGTTGTAATATTTGTGAAGACGTGCATTGCACGTGCACTTGGAAGCGGGCCCGTGGCCCTTGCCTCCAGCGGGCGCCGGCAGCTGGCGCTGGCCACCTCCTCCGCGTATTCTTGGAGCTGTGGTTGGCGATTTACATGAAATTAATTTCCTCGATTACGGTGGCAAATATAATACACATAATTCATATTGTTATGCACTAGCGTGTGTGTGTGAAATAGATGGATTATGGTCCCGTACCCAATAAGATGGATATGTGTGTGTGTTAGAGAGAGGGAGAGGGGGAGAGAGAGTGAGGAAGAGGGAGGGAGTGAGTGTGTGTGAGGATTTGATGGTAAAAAAGGTCGCTAATGTCGTAATATTGAACTCTTTAAGTTAACGTGGCTCCGTTGCAACGCACGGGCGTTCTTCTAGTGTTAGGTAACTAATGACGGGCTAATGGCATAATGGAGCTGGGTAGTGCTCACCAGGACGCTCTTGCAGCAATTGATGTGGAATTGTGGATAATGGAGCCAGTGGGTGATGTTGGTTGTATCAGGGAGTGCTACATACTATTGTAAACTTCATATTGTGTATGTGCGAGACGAACACGGTGATGGATTCATGTACCTAGGGTAGGGTCATAGGCCTGACCTAAACGTCCTACCTAAGGACACCCTTAGAAGAGATCACCTTCCAGTCGACCAACGAGGAACCCACTCGACTGACTAGAAGGACTCGACCATGGAGACTCACTCGACCATGAAGATACACTCGACCACCGGAAGGTCGGAAGGCACTCCGCAACACAACAGCCTGTAATTGAATAGACTTAATGATAGTTAAGGAACTTTATGAGGGGCGTTACCAGTAACGCCCCCGGCTTAATGTACTTTAACCCCTCCATTAGGTGGGCTGGCTGGGGTCCTGGCGCACTCTATATAAGCCACCCTCCTCCACAGGCAGAGGGATTCGCACTCTTGTAACACCTATACTTATAATCCACTCGACCGCCTCAGGGCACCGAGACGTAGGGCTTTCACTTTCTCCGAGAAGGGCCTGAACTCGTACATCGCTTGTGTTTACAACCTCTCCATAGCTAGGACCTTGCCTCTCCATACCTACCCCCACTCTACTGTCAGACTTAGAACCACGACAGTTGGCGCCCACCGTGGGGCAGGTGTTTTAGCGATTTTTTGGAGAAGTTGCAGTACTTCCGAGTACTTTCATCACGATGACTGCTGGAGTTTTGGTCGAGGGGCGCGAGATCCGTCTCGGTGCTCTCACCTTTGTCGCCGACGACTCCGCATGGCTCCAGGAGGCTCCACTCGACGTTGATGCGCTCCCCGTCCGCGGTGCGACACATTTTCGCACATGTGTCCGCGGCGTTCTGCTGCGGCAACTGTCGACCCCATATCGGTCGACTCCTTTATCAGCCGCCCGCCCGGTCTCCCACCAGCGCAAGCGCTCTGGTCGGTCGAGACTCCAGCGGTGGGTGAAGCCTGTGATGGCTCGCCAGACAGCCACCGCCAGTCGCGCGCAATTGAGCCCGACGAGTCCCTCTGACCTGTTCGATCTGTCGGTGGCTCGTAGAGAGACGCATCGAATCGATAGCGATGATCCAGCGGCGGAAATCCTCATGGTCGGCGACCCCGCAGTCCTTCGGCCGCCCATGGAGGCGGAAGCGGGCGGTGGAAGTGACCCAGCGCAAGACCACGAAGAGTACCAGCCGAGACACTCGACTCTGCGAGAGAAAGAGCTTCGCCCGCGAGAACATGGATGCCACGCATACTCCCATCGCGGGAGAAACCCCGAGGCTCGCGCCTTGGAGGAGGCACGTTTGGTCAATGTGGCTGAGCGTGCTCGCTTGGAGAACCTTCAACGAGCACTTTCGGCGGCGCAACAGCGAGTTCTGAAGCGGTCGGCGTCGACTCTTCCTGCCGACTCAGGTATACCGCACGCTAATTCAGAATTTAGCAGCTGCAACCCGTATAGCAGAGTCCATCCAGCCTTCTCAGTCGGAAGCTGGGAGAGGCTTGATCACGGATCGAGATTTACTCGAGCAGCGGAAACCGAACTCAGCCGATGTCGCGATCGCGCAGCAAAATTCACGATCGATCCGTCGCTGCGAATCTTTATTCGATCGGCTCCTGATCCCGATCGCCTCCAGCGGCGGGAAGAAGCGCGACAACCGGCGAGATCAGTATGGAGACCGACACGACCGGGATGACAGGCGTCGAGTGCCCGTTTCCCCTCCGAGGGAAGGGTCTTACGCTCCTCGGCGGTAGGATGACAAACGTCAATTCAGTATAGGGCGAAGAGTTCCAGTCGACCCCAGGGAACCAGGCTTCGACGCGCGATCCATTATCGTGCAAGGTTTGGTCGACCGGAGCGAGCCCAGCGAGTGGACCCGAGAGATCGCCCTGACGATCGAGTGCATGTTTACGGTCGAGTGTTTTAGCGAGGCTATCGAGCGCGGTGATTCCCCCAATTTCAGGTTGGCAGCGAGTTAGCAAATTCATTTGGGAGTCAAGCACGAAACTTGGCTTGAAGATTACCGAGTGGCTGTCAGTTGGTGGTGGGAATGACGAGGTGGCCATGAAGCATTTGCCCTCATGTTGGAAGGTTACGCGAGCATGGCTGAATCAATTACCTCCTAGCAGTATTTACACTTGGGAAGATTTGTCCCGAGTGTTCGTCGAAACTTTGAAGGAACACATAGCGACCAGCTGGTTTGTGAGCTGCAAGTCGTGTGCGAAAGACCAATGAGACTCTCAGAGAGTACATTGAGGTGGATCACTCTGCACCATACCGTGGAAAATGTGTCAGACCATCAGGCAGTTTGTGCCTTCAAAGATGGCGTCAAGAACAGAGAATTGAGTCTGAAGTTTGGTCGAACCGCAACATGACCTGAGTCGAATGATGGAGATTGCTACCAAATGCATGCGGCGAGGAAGAGGACCGACTCCGAAGCGGCAAGTACAAGCCAAGTCAGTCGGAAAAGGGAAATTCCAGTCGGAAACAGAAGCGGAAAGCCGAGCCAGTAGCTCCTGGAGAGGCTCTGGCCGTAACTCAGGGAAAGTTCAAGGGGAAACCAAAAGGATCCTGGAATCCCAAGAAAGTGAAAGATAAAGAAGGTAACGACGTGATGGATATGCCGTGTCACATCCACATGAAGAAAGATGAAGAGGGCAACATCATTTACCCAAAGCACACCACTCGCCAATGTCAACTCCTGATCCAGCGGTTTCAGGAAAACAATCCAGGACAAGGAGAAGGAGCGGACAAGGCGGAGACAAAGAGGGCGGTGAGGAAGAATATCCGCATGTCAACTCTACTCTGATGATCTTCGCGGATGTGGAAAGCAAGAGTCGACTGGAAGTCATTAACCGTGAGGTGAACATGGTTGCCCCAGCAAAACCAAGTTATGTGAGATGGTCCCAAACACCCATCACATTCGACCAATCTGATCATCCGACTCATATTGCCACCCCTGGGAGGCAAGCTTTGGTGGTCGATCCAGTTGTCGAAGGCACTCAACTGACGAAAGTGCTGATGGATGGTGGTATTGGGCTGAACTTGTTATATGCAGACACATTAAAAGGAATGGTCATCGATGTCGGTGGCGCCCCAACAACATGAGTTTCCGCAGTTCATACCAGGGAAGAAGGCCAACTCACTCGGCCAAATAGCTCTGGACGTGGTTTTTGGAGATTCCAAGCATTTTCGCAAGGAAAAGTTGACCTTTGAGGTCGTGGATTTTCAGAGTGCATATCACACCATTTTGGGGAGGCCCGCCTATGCACGGTTCATGGCTCGACCATGTTACGTGTACCTCAAACTGAAAATGCCAGTCCCAAAGGAGTAATCACATTCTTGGCGATCGGAAAAAGCGAAGAGTGCTTTGAAGGGCTCGAAGATTGCGATTCCCGGTGACAGCGGTCAAGTTCAAAGAGTACAAGCAAAACGCGCAGATCCGAGTGATTTGTTGCGATCCAAAAAACCCGCCACAGAATCTGCATTTTAGTCAATGCGGTGAGGCGAAGCAGTTCACATCCACCGGCCGATCCCAATGCAGCTCCGACCCACATCTCCACGACACTCGATCCGAAATAGGAAGAAGCGCTCATCCGGTTCCTCCGTGAGCGGGACATTTTGCATGGAAGCCACCGACATGCCGGTGTTCAGGGGGACTGGCTGAGCATCGCCTCGAGTCGACAAATCAGCAAAACCAGTCAAAGAGCATCTTCGGCGGTCCGCCGTCCAGAAGAGAAAAGCTATTGGCGAGGAAGTGGCTCGACTGTTGGCGGCAGGATTTATCCGAGAGATATACCACTCCGAGTGGCTCACTAATGTCGTCATGGTTCCCAAGAAGGACAAGTCGCTCCGCATGTGCATTGACTTTAAACACATCAATCGGGCCTGCCCGCGGGATGTGAGAGATTGTCTTTTCTAGACGCATATTCCGGGTATCATCAGATCCGTCTGTATGGACCCGACGAAATAAAAACAGCTTTCATCACTCCATTCGGGTGCTTCTGCTATATCACCATGCCATTCGGCCTCAAGAATGCCGGAGCCACATTTATGCGAATGATTCAGAAGTGTCTTCTCACTCAAATCAGTCGGAATGTGGAAGCGTATATGGATGATATCGTCGTTAAGTCACGAAAAGGTTCCGACCTGCTTGCTGACCTCGCCGAAACATTTGCCAACCTCCGAAGATGCGATATCAAGCTCAATCCATCCAAGTGCACATTCGGAGTTCTGGTGGAAAGTTACTCGGTTTTCGTTTCGAGCGAGGATCGATGCTAATCCGAGAAGATCGGCACTATTCTCCGAATGAAACGCATACATGCGAGTGCGATGTCGAGCTTCTTGGATGCTTGGCGCGTTAAGTCGATTCATCTCACGACTCGGTGAAAAGGCATTGCCTCTTTACCGGTGATGAAGAAAGCGGACAAGTTGAGTGGACTCCAGAAGCTGATGCAGCGTTTGCCGAGCTAAAAGCTCCGCTCTCCACCCAGCCGGTGCTTGTTGCTCCAATCAGCAAAGAGCCTCTGTTGCTTTACATTGCAGCCACAAGACAAGTCATCAGTACAGTGCTTACGGTCGAGCGGGAAGAGGAAGGAAAAGCCTTCAAAGTTCAGCGCCGGTGTACTATTTATGCGAAGTTTTGACTCCATCAGCGAGAGATATCCTCATTATCGAAGCTTGTGTATGGAATATACATGACCACAAAGAAGGTTGCTCATTATTTCTCGATCATTCCATCACGATCGTCGTGACGCCCATTATCGAGAGATTACACTGTGAGAGATGCAACTGGTCGAGTGGCGAAATGGGAGATTGAACTTCTTCCCTTGATATCAAATTTGAGGCAAAAGCCATTAAGTCCTGTGCAATAGCGGATTTCCTTGCCGAGTGGATTGAACAACAGCAGCCGATGAAGTTCACTCGGAGCATTGGACCATGTTCTTTGGCGGCTCTAAGATCTTTGAATGGTTCGGTCTTTGGGGTTGTTCTGGTTTCCCCGGAGGAGATAAGCTTAGGTATGTGCTCGATTCACTTTGATTCCTCCAACAATGAGGCGATCTGAGGCCCTTTTATATGGATTAGCATGGCCATCTCACTCGGCGTCCGTCGCTTTGATGGTCTATGGCGACTCAGATTTAGTGGTCAATCGGTGATGAAGGAGTGGGGCGTGAAAGCCCAGCCATGACTGGATCTTGCAATGCAGATGAGGAAGCTGGAAAAAAAGTTCGAGGGTTGGAGCTCCATCACATCCCCGATTGAAAAATCAAGCAGCAGATGATCTGGCAAAGATAGGTTCCAAAGAAAGCCATCCAGTGGTGTGTTTTGGAACATATACACCTCCGTCGACTAAACAAGATCCCTTCACATAAGAAGCTCCACAACCCAAGAGTGCCACAGACCCGACTGAGGTTGAGGTCCCAGCAGTGGTTGACTTGGTCATGGAGGTTTTAGTGGTCACTCCCGACTGGACAATTCCATACATAGCATATATCACGAGAAAAGAGCTCCCGAAGATGAGGAAGAGGCTCGGCGGATCGTCCGTCGATCCAAAGCCTTCTTGTTATCAAAGGACAACTATATAGAAAGCCCGATGGAGTTGGTCAAAATGCATAACGCCGGAAGAAGGTCGAGTCATACTCAATGACATCCACTCGGGGACCTGTGGTCACCATCGTCCTCTCGGACCATTGTAGCCAAAGCATACCGATGCGGATTTTCTTGGCGAGGGCAAATGAGATGGCGAAGGAAATAGTGGACAAGTCACGAAGGATGTCGGTTCTACTCAATATGTCACACAAGCTGCGTCGACTCTCGAAGACCATCCCACTCGTCTGGCCTTTTGCAGTATGGGGGTTGGACATGGTCGGTCCCTTGCGAACAGGTCGAAGTGGTTTCACGCATGTCTTTGGTAGCGATCGACAAGTTCACCAAGTGGATCGAGGCTAAACCAATCAAGAATCTTGGCCTTGATCTTGTTGTTTCCTTCATCGAGGGCCGGCGTTCAGATATGGAGTCCCGCACAGCATTATCACGGATAATGGGTCGAATTTTGACTCGGAAGAATTCAAGGATTTCTGCAACGCTCAAGGCACATGAGTCGACTACGCTTCAGTCGCCCATCCACAGTCGAATGGACAAGCAGAGCGAGCCAATGGATTAATCCTCAAAGGTTTGAAGCCTCGTGATCGCGATCTCAAGCATGCGGCTGGAGCATGGGTCGGCGAACTCCCTTGATGCTTTGGGGATTGCGGACCACGCCTAATCGGTCGACGGAAGAACTCCATTCTTCTTGGTCTATGGAGCTGAAGCAGTCTTGCCGAGTGATCTTCTCCTAGCGCTCCTCGGATTGAACTCTACAAAGCGAAGCTGAGCAAGCGCGTCAGGACGTAGTCGACCTCCTAGAGGAAGAAAGGGAGATGGCTCTGATCCGCTCGACCATCTACCAGCAAGACTTGCGTCGCCTTTACGCCAGAAATGTGAGAGGTCGAGCCTTCCAGGAAGGGATCTAGTTCTCCGAGTGGATCGAGAGAAACAACATAAGCTCGCTCCCTCACAGGAAGGTCCTTTCATTGTCACCAAGGTTCTCCTGGCAGGGCGTATTGTCTTTATAACATCGAACACAATATCGAAGAGCCCGAGCTTGGAATGCGGATCTGCTCCGCCCATTTTACATAAAGTTTTCACTCGGATGAGTTGTAATAAAGTACTACAGTATTCCGTATTTGAAATAATAGTGTCATAATTCCTTCATAATTTTTGTCACCTTTTATTTTTGTTCGGTAAAATTTTCCCCCAGTGGGTGGCTTAGTCGCGAATCCGTTTAGCCTAAGTTTGTACAAATCCTACCGAGTGGTAAGCCGGACTTTCACTCGGGGCTTAGCCGCGAATCCGTTTCGCCTAAGTTATAAAAATCCTACCGAGTGGTAAGCGGACTTCCACTGGAGGCTTAGCCGCGAATCCGTTTACGCCTAAGTTATAAAAATCCTACCGAGTGGTAAGCCGGACTTCCACTCGGAGGCTTAGCTGCAGCCAGTGCTCGCCTAAGTTATTAAAAATCCTACCGAGTGGTAAGCGGACTTCCACTCGGAGGCTTAGCTACAGCCCGAGTGCTCGTCTAAGTTATTAAAAATCCTACAGTGGTAAGCCAGACTTCCACTCGGAGGCTTAGCTACAGCCAGTGCTCGTCTAAGTTATTAAAAATCCTACCGAGTGGTAAGCCGGACTTCCACTCGGAGGCTTAGCTGCAGTCCAAGTACTACGCCTAAGTACAGCGTATGCTACAAAGAAGGGCGAGGCGCAGGTCGATGCGACCCTCTCCTCGAGCTCGCCATAAGTACAATATCGCTTGCAAGGAGGGCGGCCTTGGGTCATTGCGACCCTCTCCTCCGAGCTACGCCATAAGTACAATATGTGCTTGCAAGGAGGACGAGGCGCAGGTCGACTGCGACCCTCTCCTCCGAGCTACGCCATAAGTACAATATGCGCTTGCAAGGAAGGCGAGGCGCAGGTCGACTGCAATCCTCTCCTCTGAGCTTCGCCACAAATACAACGAATAAAAAATCCTACCGAATGAAGAGCAGACCTCTCACTCGGGGGCTTAGCTGCAGCCCAGTGCTCGCCTAAGATATAAAAATCCTACCGAGTGAAGAGCAGATCTCTCACTCGGGGGCTTAGCTGCCGCCCAGTGCTCGCCTAAGATATAAAAATCCTACCGAGTGAAGAGCAGCCCTCTCACTCGGGGGCTTAGCTGCAGCCCAGTGCTCGCCTAAGGTATAAAAAATCCTACCGAGTGAAGAGCAGCCCTCTCACTCGGGGCTTAGCTGCAGCCAGTGCTGCGCCTAAGGTATAAAAATCCTACAGTGGAGAGCAGACCTCTCACTCGGGGCTTAGCTGCAGCCCAGTGCTCACCTAAGGTATAAAAAATCCTATCGAGTGAAGAGCAGCCCTCTCACTCGGGGGCTTAGCTGCAGCCCAGTGCTCGCCTAAGATATAAAAAATCCTACCGAGTGGAGAGCAGCCCTCTCACTCGAGGGCTTAGCTGCGGCCCAGTGCTCGCCTAAGATATAAAAAATCCTACCGAGTGGAGAGCAGCCCTCTCACTCGGGGGCTTAGCTGCAGCCCAGCGCTCGCCTAAGGTATAAAAAATCCTACCGAGTGAAGAGCAAACCTCTCACTCGGGGGCTTAGCTGCAGCCCAGTGCTCGCCTAAGGAATAAGTCGACTGCAGTGGGCGTCTTGCTGTGAACCTGCAAAGGACAATTCGAGCCAAAAGCAATCATATCCGAACATCAAATCCAAGTTTAGGTCGATACCTAAGGGAACCGAGAGTGCTCAGGCACTAAGCCTGTTAAGGTTTATCGGTTACAATTCCACTCGGCATACCGAGGCAAATTTAAAGTATCGGGCTTAAAGAAAGTTTTTACCCCTCACCGTGGAGGGCTGGAAGAACAACAAACTCATCGAGTCGATCCCGTCTGCGATTCGGGTTGCAGCAGCGATGAAAGTTTCCATGAAGGACTGAAGTCGTGTTTCTTGGTGTTGGCCACTCGGAGAGCCGCCACTTCTCTTCTCGTGCGTCCTTACGGTGGACTCGGGCGGACACGAGGGCAACATCAGCGCCGCACCGAGCCGAGGACTTCTTCCACTCTTGTACGGTCGGGGACGCGTTGAGTCGAGCCATCAACGACTCGAGGTCATTCTGAAGTGTCGCCCCGGGCCAAAGCGTCGAGTCAATACGAGAAGTGGCAGCCTTCAGTCTAGCAAGATAATCCACGACAGCTGCAACACGGGACTCGGTCGGAAAACATTCATAGCAACTTCATCATTCACGGAGAATTGAGCGGGGTCAAGGTTCGGCTCCAAGCGGCTAGTTTCTTCTTCAAAGTTTCGGCGAATTCTGCAAAGACAAAACTCGAGTCAAGATAATGGTCGAATGCGAGCATCACAATTGGAAATGTTGGTCGAGTGTAGAAGATTACCTTCGAGCATGAGGAACAATTTCTTAGCAAGACCACCCAGGAAGCCTTCCAGGTCATTCTTCTTCCCAGTCAACTTGTTGATCTTCTCGGTCAGAGTGGACTTGTCAGTTTTCAGTCGGTCGACATCCTTGGTGGCAATCGCCAGAGCAGCTTTCAGATTGGTATTTTCCTGCTCAAGCTTGGTGACTGAAGCTAACTTCTCGTCAGCAAGCTTGGTCTTCTCAGCTAGCTCAAGATCCTTCTTCTTCTGAGCTTCCTTCACCTTGCCTGCAAATTACAGCAAAGTCAGATTTTGAAACAAATGGAAGGAAAGAGGAGTCGTCGAGGTCTCACCGAACATACCTTTGGTCTCCTCCTTCGCCTTCGTCAGATTCTCCTGCACTAGCTTCAGATCCAGCTCGAGCTGAATGTGCTTCTGCTCGATTCAGTATAAGCGCG
This sequence comes from Aegilops speltoides, assembly GCA_021437245.1. NCBI lineage: Eukaryota > Viridiplantae > Streptophyta > Magnoliopsida > Poales > Poaceae > Aegilops > Aegilops speltoides. The sequence goes on along the minus strand of CM038141.1, from coordinate 10,508,374 downwards.
CGCAAAAGTCACGGGATTTCTCGAAGAACCAATCGACAAAGTGTTAAAGATGATTCACTTCCGAGTGAATAGGGAAAAATCATACGTTTCTAAGACTACAGTCGAATGCAAGCATTCGACCGTAGTCTCGGGGACTACACCCAGTGGGTGCACTCAGTGTGCCCCCACTGGTCCTATTCAAACAGTCGACCAATCGACCAAAAAAGTGGAATCTTCTTGGGATGTAATCAGCGCGGTGATCGACCACAGTCTCGGGGACTACACCCAGTGGGTGCACTCAGCGTGCCCCCACTGGTTTCAGAAACCCATTCGCCCTAGTCGAATGGTGATCAATCTTACTTATAAAGCCTAAGGCTGACTGCCAGCAGTCGACCTTAGCCTTGGGGACTACACCCAGCGGGTGCACTCAGCGTGCCCCCGCTAACACGGAGTTTTTTATCGACACACCCAGTGGGTGATTGCTATGGATTTCAGAAAGAAAAAAGTTTTGATAGCATATCCTAACAGAGCAGTGGTGGTCGATGACTGAACATTGCTTTGAAGAAGCGAGCTGGCGTCATAAGCTGCTTGGCTTGCATCCGGATGATCTTCACTGCTCCATCATGATCCTGCTTGGCGTATCGCCTCCTTAGCAGCGCTAGCTTGGTCCTCCGGGACGTGGTGCGTGGTGAAGAGCGAAGGCTGCCCAGCACTCGACGAAGTGGGACGAGCACTCGTCAACGGCTCCGCGAAGGACACGGTGTGTCGAGTGGTGTTCTCCCCCTCCGTGGCAACAGTCTCGGGTGCCGTCACATCTTGGGCTGCTTTGCTAGTGGACGCCTTCCTGCTCCTCCTATGCCTCAGTGGTTCTTCGTCCTCATCATCATCATCAGGAAGGGTGATAATGTCATGGGACGGAGCTTCAGAAAAGGATCTAAGTTAGAAATCATGAGTCAGTCGACTAAGAACAGAATCAAGGGTATAGTACCAGGATTTGAGGTCGCCGCGTCCTCCATCTCATGGTCCTCAGCCTTGCCTGAGGTTTCAGAAGTTGCAGCACTGAAGTTCCAAAGAGTCAGTCGATTAATTCAAGTATCAACCAGAGATAAAGCTTGTACAAAACAGGAAGACTTAAGTAATATGTTTACCCTGATATGGTGGGGATGGACACCTTCATTTTCGGTAGGGGCTTGGTTGGCCTCGGCGGACTACCTTCGATCGCTTGGCGCCTTCTCGATCGGCACGGAGAAGCGGTCGAGGCGTTTGGTCGTTGTGAGGCGATCGCAACCCCTACAGCGTTGATCGCGAGGTCATGAATGAGTTTCAACCGCCTTTCCGAGCGCTGTGGTGCAACCTCCCCCTCCTCCTCCTCTACTTCGTCTTCATCATCGTCGTCGTCGTCATCGTCATCTTCTGCAACGTCTGATCCCACTCATCCTGGCTCTCGCCCCCGCTGGCTTCTCCCTCCTCAGTCGGAGCCTGAGCTCCATTGGGCATTGAGTACAGCTCGGTAAGGGCCTGGAAGACGTCAAGACAGAGTTCAATCGACCAAATTCAACAGATACACAATGGAAAGCAGAGCAAATGTACCTTATCTGGAACGCTGTGGTGGTCGAGTGGAGAAATCCTCCTGGATCCACGAGGATTATCCTTGTTCCCGGTAATCGCGACCATCCACCTTTCCACTATGGCATCGTCGACTGCTTCTGGATGAACTCGAGTCTCGTCTTCGGTTCCACAGTACAACCACATGCAGTGGCTCCGGAACTGAAGGGGCTGGATTCGCCTCCGAAGGAAAACCTCCAGAAGGTCCATGCCAGTCACACCGTCCCGAACCAACTGCACCACGCGATCCATCAACATCTTCACATCGGCTCTCTCCTCCGGAACCACCTTCAGGGAGGAGGGTTTGTTCACTCGACTCATGGTGAATGGAGGGAGTCCACTCAACTGTCCCGGCGTCAGCTCGTTCTGGCAGTAGAACCAGGTCGACTGCCAACCCCTGACCGACTCGGGGAAAGTCATAGCTGGGAAGGTACTCTTATTCCTCACTTGGATTCCTAGGCCCCCACACATCTGGACCACTTGGGTTTTCTCATCGCCCGGACTCGCCTTGTTCACGGTCTGAGAACGACATGTGAAGATGTGCTTGAACAAGCCCCAGTCACGATCGACAGCCCGGAAGTTCTCGCACATAGATACAAACGCAGCAAGATCTGCGGTGGAGTTAGGAGTAAAGTGGTGGAGCTGGGCTCCAAAGAAGTTCAAAAACCACGAAAAAAACTTTCGGCGGCGGAGAAAATCCTCGATCGACATGAGTGGCCAGGAGCACACTCACCCTCGTCCGGTGAGGTTGCCACTCTTTACCGGGAAGTCTTGCGGCGCCGTGGGGATCAGCCGTCGTCGGCCATGTCGAGAAATCCTTCTCCACGATGGTCGTTGGATCCAATCTCCTGGACCCAGCCCTTGGCGGCGGGATCTCGACGAAGATCCGCTGCGGCTAGTGGATCTCCCCTTCGCCTTCTCCGCCGCCGACGCCTTCTCCGCCGCCGATGCCTTCTTAGCGCGCTCCAGCACCGCCATCTTCTCCTTGCCCATGGCCGCCGGCGAAATGCGCGAGGGAGAGCGTTGCGGAGGTGACAGCGGTTGTGCTGGGCGGAGACGAGGAGAGCAGAGGAGAGAAGATGGAGTACTGTGCAGAGACCCTCACAAGTCGCATTTATAACATCCCTTCCGAGTGGATGACAGGTGGACCCGGTCAATCCAATCATATCCCGAAACAGTTGCATTGACACGATACGTGGCGGAAAAAGCGGCGCGGAGATCGAGGCGTCCATGTCCTGTCCCATCCGAGCGCCGCGGTCCGTTCCGCTTCGCGCGCTTCCCCAAATTTCGTATCCCGCGAGAATCCATGAAAGCGGATCGATCTGTCAAGTGCGAGATTTCCTGCGATCCGTCGCTCGGGAACCGGCAAAGTATAAAAGATCACTCGACGAAAGAACAAGAATGGATCGAGTCGACTGAAGAAAAGTTGCTCGTTACCAACAAAGAAGATCCTGATCAAGGATGACGCATAACCAGCATGCCAAAGTTCAATCGGAAACAGCATCAACTCCTTCCTCATTCAAGCCTCAATCCATTCGGGGGCTAATGATGGATTCATGTACCTACGGTATGGTCATAGGCCTGACCTAAACGTCCTACCCAAGTACACCCTTAGAAGAGATCACCTTCCAGTCGACCAACGAGGAACCCACTCGACTGACTAGAAGGACTCGAGCATGGAGACTCACTCGACCATGAAGATACACTCGACCACCAGAAGGTCGGAAGGCACTCCGCAACACAACGGCCTGTAATTGAATAGACTTAATGATAGTTAAGGCACTTTATGAGGGGCGTTACCAGTAACGCCCCCGGCTTAATGTACTTTAACCCCTCCATTATGTGGGCTGGCTGGGGTCCTGGCGCACTCTATATAAGCCACCCTCCTCCACAGGCAGAGGGGTTCGCACTCTTGTAACACCTATACTTATAATCCACTCGACCGCCTCAGGGCACCGAGACGTAGGGCTTTTACTTCCTCCGAGAAGGGCCTGAACTCGTACATCGCTTGTGTTTACAACCTCTCCATAGCTAGGACCTTGCCTCTCCATACCTACCCCCCACTCTACTGTCAGACTTAGAACCACGACACACGGCATTTTGGCTCATGGGTGCATCTGCACTTGAGGTGAACAGTAAATTTGTTTAAAATAGTAAAAGATTCAAAAAAATCGAATTGTTTTGCGATGCTAGATGCTTATGTGTGTGATGTCCGTGCCAAATTTCGTGGAGTTCTAACATTTCAATATCTCCCAGCAAAAAAGACAAATTTTGAGGTTGTAAGAAAGTTTAGTGTTCAAAACCAATTTCGTCTTTTTTGCATTGAGCTCCTCAGATGTCCGAACAAGCTGAAATTTGGTACTGACATCCCTTATTGGAAGTTCTTTCACCTAAAAAAATTCAGATTTTTTGAGTTTCCTTAGTATTTTTTATAATTATTGTTCACCGGGAGCAAATGAGGCTGTGCACCGAATTGAATATATGCGACTCCCTTCAGTTTTTCTTTTCTTTTGGCAATATGAAACATAGCTATTGCTATCTGAACTTTCAATAATAAAAACGCTCTAGTGGATTATACTAGTAGAATCATTAATTACATGAAGTAGGACTTTGAATGTCTTTCTTTTCTTTTGGCCCCCATTTGAAGTGACATGAGTACTGATGACCAGGTCTTCGGATCTGAATGTAACTTTTATTATTTACAGTGTTCATTGTATTATCATAATCGAAGATGAGTAGATCAAAAGTTTTTTCTGAAAAAAAGACTAATATTTCCTCCATTCCAAAATAAGTGTATCAATTTTAATAATATAGTTAGTATAATGCTGAGACAAGAGGGAGTACGTGGTAGGCCAGGCTTCCTTACGGTAACTGATCTGCACGTGGTTTGCCAGATTTTAGCTATGGTTCCTTGAGTACCTTGCTACTAGTCGATCGAGCCGTGAGTCGCGTGGCATGCTGCCGTCTCCAGTAGCAGCCGTAAGTACGTGTTATCCATCACGATCATGTTCCGCCTATCAGTATGTTTCCTCGTGTATCACGTGCCCCAGCGTGGCATAATTTCGTGTTTTGACCCTTTTTGACACAAACTCAGGATCTGACCCCGGTTTGAAAAAAATTCATGATTTGACCCTTTTGCTACCGCTAGGGCATCTCGCGGTAGGGTTGTACAGACTACCGCCAGGGGGCCTGACGGTAGGATGCGATGGAGGGGAACGGCGGCCGTTTGGCCAGGCTGACGTGGATGGGTACCCTACCGCCAGGGAACCTGGCGGTAGCCTGTCTAACCATACCGCCAGAGCCCCTGACGGTAGGGTGTGGCTGGATTTTGCCTTCGCAAAGTTTCTGTAACGAAATATGGAAGTGCCCTGGCGGTAGGTTCACCCTACCACCAGGGTGGTTGGCGGTAGGCTGTGCGACCCTACCGCGAGGGTCCTTGGCGGTAGGGTCTTGTGTTATATTGTTTTAAGTTTATTTGCTTGCTTCTTTTCAAAAACAATATCACAACAAGTTTCACAAATATGACAACAATATCACAGATCTTAAATAATTAAACTTGGGCATCCCATACACATTAACAAAACTTGAAGTGCATAGAACATTTCAAAAGAATTTCAACTAATTAGTAAACGGAGTTCCACATAGTTTCGCAAATAGCAAACACATAGATCCACAAATAGCAAACGAGGGAGCATGGCTCGATGAGGCGATGTGACCCTGTGTGGCTACAGGCTGATAAGCTTCAACCAACCCAGCTCCAGCACACCCAAGCAGGCCTACCAGCTCCCGGGGGCATCACCTAGGAGGCTTCAAAGATGCATCTGTTCAGCTCACCAGACTGCAACGACATAAGTCAGTCATGATGACGAATACAATAATTTAAATACAACCGTCGGTTCAAACTTACCACTCTGTTGATGAGGGGTGCAAACTCCCTAAATCCACTGTGCATGTCTTTGATGCCGGTCTGGTAGGCCTCTTCCTCGGGGTCATCCCTCTCCAGCTCCGTGATGTCTTCCGCCGTCCACCGAGGCCTGAGACGAAGACAGTGCTTCTGGCCATCATCGTACCACTTCACGTGTCGGTCCAGGTAAGCATCCCAGACAGTCACTTTCCTCTCCCCGTCTTTCCGGTACCTTCGTCAGTTTCACTCCGTCACATGAATTTATGCTCCTCTCCCCAGTCTGTGATCGACTGATTCTTCTGCCGGCTCATCCTGCAAGGCATTAGCAACAAGAAACATCATAACAAAGTCGAACGCAATGAATTCATGGGCACGAAGAACAAGCACAGGCACTCACAGTGGAGTGCATGGCCGCTAGTATCGGTTGGCTAGCCCGATGGGGTATGCTGATACACCCCAAACTGCGTGGCCACGCGGTGTGGCAAGTGCCACTCGACGGCGTACACACAGATCATGGGCACGATGCACCACCAGAGACCACGGTCCTCATTGCACATCACGTTCAGATCAAAGTCCCACTCTCGGTCATGATACGGCCACCGCATATACGTTGGTAAGTTGCCACTCTCGGTCAAAAGTGGAATCAAAGAGAAATGTGTTTAGCGCGTTCATATACCTGCCAATGCGTCAAAGCGTCCAACTCGTTGGTGTAGGTCTTGTACGAAGTCTTGTTTAGGCCCGTGTAGAGTTTGAGAACGTCCCACTCGTAAGCTACGGTGGGGTGTCGAGCCTTGTCGCCGTCTTCGCTATAGGCACCCCATGGGCGTCTTGGCAGCTTCTCAGGACGCCCCACCGGCAGCCGCTCCCACATCCATATGCAGAAGGCCCAGATAAAGCCACCCATATTGGACTTCTCTCCCGTCCTCTGTGTTGCGTCGTCAAGCTGCAAAAAATCAAATGAGGATCAGATATAACAAAATGTCATGAACATACTTACGTAGGTAGGCAATTAGATACTCTCTTACCGAACGGTATAGGTAGGCGAGAGATGCGGTCCCCCAACTGTACCCTGCATCCCAGTCGGCAAGGAAGAACAGATACGACCAGTTGGCAGAGTTCCCGGATGCGTCTGGAAACACGACCTCCATGAGAAGATACCATAGGTAGGCCCTCGCGTACCACTCCACAGTCGTCTTATCGGCGTCTTCGGGGCATATCTTCCGGTGCTCCAAGAGCCAGGACAACGACACACTGGATGTACGGTTACCCTTAGCCTCGGGGCAGCCGCCGATGAGGGTGCTAACATTCTCCTGCCAGTTGGTCCTCTTCACTCGCCCGGTTAGTGCATGACCCTCGATCGGCATGGCAGTAATCATCAATCGATCCTCAAGGGTCACCGTCATCTCCCCGCATGGGAGATGGAAAGAATGGGTCTCCGGTCGCCGCCGGTCAATCAGAACTGTCAGAGCTACATGGACAAGCATCGGCAGTTGACGCTTGAACTGCAACACGAAACCCAACAGTCGGGCTCTCTTGAAGAACGGCGCATAGCGCTCGTCGTAGTCCATATGCCCATGAACCCCATGACCCCTCATGCGCAGTGACTGGAGAACCTGTCAAAAAGTGAATGCCAAAAGTTAGGAAATTATTTTCATCAATCCGAAAACTTTGATCAAAATTTCATTCATATCACTTACACTAGTAGAAAAACACCTAATAGTCCCGGTTCGTAAGGGCCTTTAGTCCTGGTTCATGAACCGGGACTAATGGGTCGTTACTAATACCTCCACCCATTAGTCCCGGTTCAAACACGAACCGGGACCAATGTGCCTCCACGTGGCCCTGTGCGCCGAGCCCAGTCAGGGGGCCTTTGGTCCTGGTTGGTGGCTCCAACCGGGACCAAAAGGCATCCACGTCGACATTCCATGGCTGGGGTTTTGTTTTTTTTAAAGGAGGGGGTGGGGGTTTCGGGGGGTTAATATAGGTGTTTCATATATTGTGTTAGCTAGCTAACTAATAGAGAGAAGTGTCCTCTCTTATGTCCGTGCTTGGTTGACGCTACATATTATATATACATAAGTGATCGAGAGAACCAGTCAGTACAGAAGTTCATCATGCATACCGAGAGAAGTGATCGATCGACCTCTCCTTCTCCGAGAGATTGGTCGAACAACAAGTTTTCGTATCTTGTATCCGACTCTACTGGCTACATACATGTACAATATGTATAAGATCTCTTAATTACAAACCCCTAGCATTTGAAATCCATTTCCACGTGGTATTCTCCGGCTTTACTGATGACGTGGTCAAGAAAGAATCCCGCCAATTCCTCTTGAATTGCTTTCATGCGATCTGGTTCTAGGAGTTCATTCCGCATCTGCCACGTCTAATTTGAAGAAGGGGGTTAATTAATACATATATATGAATGAAACTCAACAGACATGATGGTGTAATAAAATGAAATTGTGAATATTATTGCTTACGCACTTGATATTGTCTTTTAGAGTAGCCCCGATTGTTTTTCAAAGTCGTGGTGTGGATGAACTCGCACACGTAGTACCCACAGAAATCATTCCCTTCCTCCTGCCATAAGCACTTTACGAGAAATAGAGGTCAATCAAACTGATAATGAAGCATTATAAATGGCATTGATGAAAGTATAGCTATAGAATCAACGGGAGATGCGCACAACTAGCTAGCCACTAGTACTTACTTTCGGGTATGTATATCGCAGCTCCTTCGGCAGTCCCGGAGCTTCTGCGGTGAACTGTTTCCAAACCCTGCAAGACAAAGAAAATAATTATTATTACTTGAGATATCAGGAAATGAACAAAAAGTTGCCGATATGGTGCGATAATGATCGATTGAACTTACTTGCTGAGCATTTCAATCATGTCCGCATAGGTTTTGAGATCTTTCCGTCTCAAGTCTAAGACGGTTACTAGTCCATTCTCAAGCTTAATCTCCAGAAGAATATAGTGGTACCTGTGCACGCATGCATAACTCATCAATTACATTACTATAACCTCGCTCGAGTAATAAGGGAAACCGAATATGCACACGACAGTACACTCACTTGCCGTTGTAAGTAAAGAGTATGGTATGTTTGTTTTGATTTTTGATCAACGATTGTAGCAAGTTGTCCTCGGCCTCTTTGACGTCCTTTTCAACCAGAAATTCATCTATGATATTTGTGTTAATGAACCCAATATCATAAATTTCTTGTTTTTGCACTCGACGATCTTCAATCTGCACAATATATTGAGGATAATTAATTATAAATACATGTAATGAAAGAGCCGAGCAAAAGAAATAGTACTTACAGGCAGTAGCAAAAGACCATTAATTTATCGAGGGCCTTTTGATTGAAGAACGTGAAGAACTCATCAAATGGAACACACAACAGATCATTTGAAACAAGGTCGTGCTCCTCTTTAATGTTCAGATACAAACGATTCGTCCCCTCAGACTCTCTGCAGGTTTTCATGTACCAACTATGGAATCCTCGCATCATTGTTGTCAGAGATTTTTCATCTTCGACGAGAGGCTTCCCGTACTCATATCTGTGTTCGTCCACCTCCATGAAATCAGGAAGTGCATCGTCAGGCAGGTAATCTTCAAGATTGCCATAACCGGCCACCGTCCCCGGAGCATTAGACACATTGAGCGGGGGACACGATTGCTGTGCTTGTTCGCCGAGATGGGCAATTTTTTTCCCCTTTGCTCGTTCTTTTAACCTTTTATCACTGACAGTAGTTCCCGACCGCTGGGCTTGGAGATATGTCTGTTCAGTAATGCGCTCATAGTTGGTTCTCGGTGGAGACTTTGCTGGTTTCCTCAGGGCATCGATAGTGCGCTTTGCTTTCACCGGATCTACCTTCTCCTCCGGAGGTGGATGTCTCTTTGCTTTCACCCCTTCAAAGAACTCCTTCACGTGGGTCCGCACAATCGTATCTCTTTCCTCCTCGGACCTCTCGTACGGTAACTTCTCTAGAGGCTTGAGAGATGATGGACCATATTTGTATTGCCTCCCGCCTCTGGTTGTGCTGCTAGACGCCAGAGCAGATGGAGCGGCTGCGGCGTCTGTCTTCTTTCGTGCTTGCTTACGAGGCGGAGGAGAAGGAGTACGACGCGCCGGAGCAGCCGGGGCGGCGGCGGGTCTCTTCCGCCCTTGCTGGCGAGGCGGAGAAGGAGGAGGCTGCTGGCTGCTCGAGAGCGCCAGCGCAGGCGGAGAAGGAGGCGGAGTGCCGCCACACGCCGGAGAAGGAGGTGGAGTGCCACCACGCGTGCCCTGATCGTCACTCGCCGGAGGAGGAGGCGGTGGAGGAGGCGGAGTGCCCTGACTCGCCGGAGGAGGAGGAGGAGGCGGAGGCGTCCAGTTCGGAAGGTTGATGAGCTCCTTCCGCCATAGGCATGGAGTCTTCAGAGCAGAACCCAGCCTAGTCTCCCCTTCACCGGTAGGGTGGTCAAGCGGGAGGTCCTCAAATCCCTCCGTTATTTCATCCACCATCACCTTAGGATATCCTTCTGGAATCAGCTGGCAGTGATAAGTTGTGCCGGGTCCACTAGGATAAACAGAGCCAACAGCCGCCTTGACCTTCAAGTTCATCCATCGCACCATTATGTGGCAATTTTGAGACTCCGTGATATCATCCACGGGATAGCTGGCAGGAGCCGTCAAGACATGCTCCGGCTGAAGCAGCTCAGTGGAAGCCTCACTGCTTCTCCGCTGAGATGGCGGGGTAGCTTCGGGGAAGCTTCGGCAGGTCATTTGCTGCGATCTGCTGCTTCTCATTCCTCTTCTCGTTCCTCTAGCCCCATTACCCTTTCGTGCAGCGCCTGCAGTTGGCCCTGCTCCAGTTTCTTCCTCCTCTCGTGGGTTTTGTAACCCCCTACGTTCGGAAAACCAACCTTCCATGGAATGGAGCCTGGCGTGCCTCGTGTCCGTCCAGGGTGCTCAGGATTCCCAAGGGCCATTGTGAGCTCGTCCTTCTCCCTGTTTGGAATAAACGTCCCTCGCTGCGCTACATCGATATAGTGTCGAAGGTTCTTAACTGGTATTTGCAGTTGCTCGTCCGTCCAATGGCACTTCCCTGTTACAGGGTCCAAGGTTCCGCCAGCCCCGAAGAACCAAGTCCAGCAATGGTCTGGCCAGTACATTTTCTCTGGTTCGATCCCTTTTTCAAGCAGATCATGCTTAGCCTTGGACCACTTAGGCCCGGCTTTGAGGTAGCCACCTGAACCCGTGCGATGGTGAAGCTTCTTCGCAGCATTTTTCTTGTTTGTCGCCGATATCTTCTTACTCTTTTCCGATGTCTTGTGGGCCACAAATGCGGGCCAGTGATCTTTGATCTTCTCATATTTGCCGATGAATTCTGGTGTCTTTTTTTTGTGACAAACTGGTTCAGCTCTTTCCTCCACCTCTTCATTAGGGTTGCCATCTTCTTAAGAGCACAAGACTTGATTAATTGCTCTTTAACTGGCTTCTCCGGATCCTCCTCTGGCGGTAGGGTGAAATTTGCCTTCAGCTGAGTCCAAAGATCTTCTTTCTGCATATCATTGACATAAGACACCTCAGGGTCTTCCTCCTTAGGCTTATACCATTGCTGGATGCTGATCGGGTTCTTGTCCCTAACAAGAACCCCGCACTGAGCAGAAAATGCCTTCCTTGTCCGGATGGGTTTAATCGGTTCGCCGTTGGGCGCGATTTCTATGATCTCAAACTTTTCATCCGAGCTCAACTTTTTCTTCGGACCTCGTCTCCTTACCGAAATTGTGCTCGATCGGAGGGCTTGAAATTATAAGGAAGAAAGATGAGAGTAATTAATATGTGTACATATACCAAAACAATAGAAGCATCAATTAACTAGTCAGCACGAGCTTAACTAATATATATATATACCTGGCCGGACTCGGTTCGGTCATCGGAGTAGTCAGCACGGTCTCCTTCTTGTACCTCCATTGTGTCATCGGAGCCATCATGAACATAGTCCTCTTCTTGCACCGGCATTAATGGGCTGAATCCATCATGAACATAGCCCTCTTCTTCACCCAGTCCTTCCAGCTGACCATCGGTGTCGAGGAGAAATGATGCAACTTCATCACTTCCATTTGCGATTATGTCCCCCAACATCGCTTCTGTTTCTTCGTCTCGGGAGAGCTCCATAGTTTCTGCAAATATTTACAACATGTCAATTATTATTCAAACATGGTATAGATGGATATATATATATATATATATATATTAGTGGCAAACGTAGAGCTAGCTAATAACAATAAGGAATCATGTTAGTGGCCTCGACGCTGCTTCTCTAGGGTTTGGGATCGCCTCGACACAATGCTTCAAGGGTTTGGGGTGGCCTCGACGACAACACTCTTTTAACTTGGTAAATTTGGGTGGTCTCGAGAGAGTTAATTTTTCGGGTAGGGGCGCGGCGGGAGGGGGTAGGAGACCAACATCGTTTTCTCTCTAGGATTTGGGTGTCCTCGAGAGTTTTGGTCGAGCGAGAGGGCCGAGGGGGGGTGCTGCTGTTGTATAAGTTATCACGGTCGAGAGGGGGTATATATATCGACCGCCCCTCATGTCGAAGTTGCCTCAAGGGGGTTATATCGACAACGGTGCGACAACAACGAGAAAGGAAAATAATTAAGGAAAAGGAAGAAAAGAGGAAGAAGGAAGAAGGAAGAAGAAGAAGAAAAAAAAGAAGAAAAAAAAGAGGAGAAGAAGAAAGGAATAGAGGAGAAGAAGAAAAAATAGAATTTTTTTTCTATTTTTTCTTCTTCTCCTCTATTCCTTTCTTCTTCTCCTCTTCTTTTTCTTCTTTTTTCTTCTTCTTATTTAATTCTCCTCTTCTTCCTCTTCTTATTTTCCTTTTTCCTCTCATTCTTTTTCTTCTTCTTCTTCCTTCTTCCTTCTTCCTCTTTTCTTCCTTTTCCTTATTTTACTTTCTCCTCTACACTAACCTAAAATGCACTAACCTAAAATCGATATCTACTAACAACCTAAATAAAAATTAATACATATATGAAAAAACATATGTAAACAAAAAATGCTATGAACATTATATTCATACATACATATATAGCCACATCCATTTATCATATATATAGCTACCACATACATATATACATTATATATATGAAAAAATGCAATGAGCAAAAAAAATACACTTATGAAAAAAAATACTATGAACATGTACATATATATATATACACATACAAACACATATACACAAAAAATGCAAAACATTGCTATGGAAATTGCAGGGCGTGTGTGTGTGTAAGCAGGTAGGGCGGCGTGTGTGTCACAGCAGATGTGGGCGGCACATGTGGCAGCAAGAGGGCGCGGGACGGAGGGGCGCAGGAGCAGGCTGTGCTCACAGGGGGCGGCGGCGACAGCTCAGGCGAGCAGCCTGACGGAGTCAGTGGCGGGGCGACGACAAGGTGGAGCAGGGGCGTCGGGCGGCGATGGCGACGAGGAGGAGCAGGGGCGTCGGGGGAGAAGTGGGCGATTTGACCGGAAACTGCTAAGTGCTGCTTATATAGCAAAGCCTTTAGTCCCGGTTGGTGGCACCAACCGGGACTAATGAGCCATTTAGTCCCGGTTGGTGCCACCAACCGGGACCAAAGGCCTCTTTTTCGGCAGCCCAAAGGGCGGGAACCGGCGGCCTTTGGTACCGGTTGGTGCCACCAACCGGGACCAATGCCTCCCCCTTTAGCCCCGGTTGGTGCCACCTACTGGGACCAAAGGCCCCTGTGCTGCCCGCGTCGGGGCCAAAGTTTAGTCCCACCTCGCTAGTTGAGAGGGGCACGCAGTGGTTTATAAGCCCCACTGCCGCACCCCTCTCGAGCTCCTCTCCACCACAGGCTTTCGGGTATACTTGCTATTGCTTTGCCTGATGGGCCTTCTGGGCCTACTGCGGGCCTGAATCCTGGCCCATACTTGGGTTTCTAGTCGTATTCAGAACACGGGGGCCCAGTAGGAGGCATTTTTTTGTTTTTTTTGTTTTCTTTACTTATTGTCGCTATTTTTTTTTCCACTTTTTTGTTTTGTTTTTTGCATTATTTATTTTCTTTTGTTTTTCTCTTTATTTTTTAATTCTTTTTTGCTTTTAGTTTTAGAAAAAGTATAAACTTTTTGTTAGTGCCATTAGTTTTCAAATTTGAAAACACTTTTTTTGTTTTTTTGTTTTCTTTCTTGCTTTATTTATTTTATTTTGTTTCTACTTACAACAAAATACTTATTGTTGCTATTTTTAATTATTTTCCAGTTTTTTGTTTTGTTTTCTCCATTATTTATTTTCTTTTTTTTGCTTTATTTTTTATTTCTTTTTTCTTTTAGTTTTAGAAAAATTATAAACTTTCTGTTAGTGCCATTAGTTTTCAAATTTGAAAACACTTTTTTTGTTTTTTTGTTTTCTTTCTTGCTTTTTTTATTCTATTTTGTTTCTACTTACAACAAAATACTTATTGTTGCTATTTTTAATTATTACGAGGGCCGAACCATAAGACATTAAAGCATTTCAAATGAACTATGAAAAAGTTGAAAGTTGGCATGGTATCATAAATTCACCCACATAGCATGTGCATGTACAAAACGGACAATGGTATCATACTCGTGTGTTACAAAGTTGGCATGGTATCATCATAATAGTTGCGGGAGAAAGTCTTCACTTTTTCTTCGCTTGTGTCATTTGCTTATTGCGCCGTAACCATGGATAATCATCACCGCTTATCAGGATGCTGGGGTCAGCCTTGACTTTGAAGGGAGGAATTTCATGAAACTTTTCATAATCTTCAGACATGTCAGTCTTGCCCTCCACTCCCACGATGTCCTTTTTTCCTGAAAGAACTATGTGGCGCTTTGGCTCATCGTATGATGTATTCGCTTCCTTATCTTTTCTTTTTCTCGGTCTGGTAGACATGTCCTTCACATAGATAACCTGTGCCACATCATTGGCTAGGACGAACGGTTCGTTAATGTACCCAAGATTTTTCGGATCCACTGTTGTCATTCCGTACTGTGGGTCTACCTGTACCCCGCCTCCTGACAGATTGACCCATTTGCACTTAAACAAAGGGACCTTAAAATCATGTCCGTAGTCAAGTTCCCATATGTCCACTATGTAACCATAATATGTGTCCTTTCCCCTCTCGGTTGTCGCATCAAAGCGGACACCGCTGTTTTGGTTGGTGCTCTTTTGATCTTGGTCAATCGTGTAAAATGTATTCCCATTTATCTCGTATCCTTTCCAAATCGTAATATCGAAGATGGTCCCTCGACAACAAGTACAGCTCATCACAAACAGTGTTGTCACCTCGAGACGTGCTTCCAACCAATTGCTGAAAGTCCCGATGTGTTCACATGTAATCCATCGTCGCCTTTGCTCCGGTGTTTGGGGCATGATCGTTCTTGTGTTCATCGACATACGGGTCACCAAGGTAGAGTTCAGTAGAACTGTAGTGGCGTGCTTGAGACCAAGAATATCCGTCCTGCATATTATTGAGTCCCTTCCAAGCGTGCCTTTTCGGTCAAGATCCCCTCATACCGCGATTGAGGGAGACCTATCTTCTTAAGGCCAGGAATGAAGTCAACACAAAACCCGATGACATCCTCTCGTTTGATGGCCCATGGAGATGCTTCCTTCGGCCTAGTGCGATTCGGACATATTTCTTTAGGACTCCCATGAACCTCTCAAAGGGGTACATATTGTGCAGAAATCGGGGCCCGAATGACAATCTCGTCAACTAGATGAACTAGGGCGTCCGTCATGATATTGAAGAAGGATGGTGGGAACACCAGCTCAAACCGACAAGACATTGCACCACATCACTCCTTAGCCTTGGTATGCTTTCGGATCGATCACCTTTTGAGAGATTGCATTGAGGAATGCACATAGCTTCACAATGGCTAATCGGACGTTTTCGGTAGAAGCCCCTCAATGCAACCGGAAGCAGCTTGCGTCATAATCACGTGGCGATCATGAGACTTTAGGTTCAAACTTTTTCTCGACATATTTATTATTCTTTTATATTCGACGAGAAGCCACGGGACCTTCATACTAAGCAGGCATTCAAAGAAGATTTCCTTCTCTTCTTTGGTAAGAGCATAGCTGGCGGGACCTTCATCTTGCTTTGGAGGCATGCCGTCTTTTTCGTGCAAATGTTGCAGGTCCTCCGTGCCTCACCGTATCTTTTGTCTTCCCATACCGCCCAAGAAGCCTAGCAGGTTCACGCAAAGGTTCTTCGTCACGTGCATCACGTCGATCGAAGAGCGGACCTCTAGGTCTTTCCAGTAGGGTAGGTCCCAAAATATAGATTTCTTCTTCCACATGGGTGCGTGTCCCCTAGCGTCACTCGGAACAGCTAGTCCGCCGGGACCCTTTCCAAAGATTACGTGTAAATCATTGACCATATCAAGTACGTGATCACCGGTACACATGGCGGGCTTCCTCCGGTGATCTGCCTCGCCTTTGAAATGCTTGCCTTTCTTTCGACATTGATGGTTGGTCGGAAGAAATCGACGATGGCCCAGGTACACATTCTTCTTGCAGCTTCCCAGATATATACTATCAGTGTCAAGTAAACAGTGCGTGCATGCGTGGTGTCCCTTGTTTGTCTGTCCTGAAAGGTTACTGAGAGCGGGCCAATCGTTGATGGTCACGAACAGCAACGCCTTTAGGTGAAATTCCTCCTGTTTGTGCTCATCCCACGTACGTACAATGTTTCCATTCCACAGCTGTAAAAGTTCTTCAACTAATGGCCTTAGGTACACATCAATGTCGTTACCGGGTTGCTTAGGGCCTTGGATGAGAACTGGCATCATAATGAACTTTCGCTTAATGCACATCCAAGGAGGAAGGTTATACATACATAGAGTCACGGGCCAGGTGTTGTGATTGCTGCTCTGCTCCCCGAAAGGATTAATGCCATCCGCACTTAAAGCAAACCATACGTTCCTTGTGTCACTTGCAAACTCATCCCAGTACTTTCTCTTGATTTTTCCCCACTGCGACCCGTCAGCGGGTGCTCTCAACTTCCCGTCTTTCTTACGGTCCTCACTGTGCCATCGCATCAACTTGGCATGCTCTCCATTTCTGAACAGACGTTTCAACCGTGGTATTATAGGAGCATACCACATCACCTTCGCAGGAACCCTCTTCCTGGGGGGCTCGCCGTCAACATCACCAGGGTCATCGCGTCTGATCTTATACCGTAATGCACCGCATACCGGGCATGCATTCAGATCCTTGTACGCACCATGGTAGAGGATGCAGTCATTAGGGCATGCATGTATCTTCTGCACCTCCAATCCTAGAGGGCATACGACCTTCTTTGCTGCGTATGTACTGTCGGGCAATTCGTTATCCTTGGAAGCTTCTTCTTCAATATTTTCAGTAGCTTCTCAAATCCTTTGTCAGGCACAACATTCTCTGCCTTCCACTTCAGCAATTCCAGTACGGTACCGAGCTTTGTGTAGCCATCTTTGCAATTGGGGTACAACCCTTTTTTGTGGTCCTCTAACATGCGGTCAAACTTCAGCTTCTCCTTTTGACTTCCGCATTGAGTCCTTGCATCGACAATGACCCGGCGGAGATCATCATCATCTGGCACATCGTCTGGTTCCTCTTGATCTTCAGCAGCTTCGCCTGTTGCAGCATCATCGTGCACATCGTCTGGTTCCTCTTGATCTTTAGTAGCATCACCGTATTCAGGGGGCACATAGTTGTCATCGTACTTTTCTTCTTCGCCGTCTTCCATCATAACCCCCATTTCTCCGTGCCTCGTCCAAACATTATAGTGTGGCATGAAACCCTTGTAAAGCAGGTGGGTGTGAAGGATTTTCTGGTCGGAGTAAGACTTTGTATTCCCACATATAGGGCATGGACAACACATAAAACCATTCTGCTTGTTTGCCTCAGCCACTTCGAGAAATTCATGCACGCCCTTAATGTACTCGGAGGTGTGTCTTGAACCGTACATCCATTGCCGGTTCATCTGCGTGCATTATATATAATTAAGTGTGTCAAAAATCATTACAGAACATCATGAATAGATTATTAAGTGACCAAATTAATAGAAGTTCATCATCACATTAAAACCAAAGTACATACATAGTTCTCATCTAACAATATAAAGCTCTGCAGAGCATCTAAATTAATTAAACCATACATTGAAACTATGTAAAACATTTCAATGCAAAAACAAATGCGATCATAATCGCAACCAATGTAACAACTGATCCAACGGCATAATGATACCAAGCCTCGGTATGAATGGCATATTTTCTAATCTTTCTAATCTTCAAGCGCATTGCATCCATCTTGATCTTGTGATCATCCACGACATCCGCAACATGCAACTCCAATATCATCTTCTCCTTCTCAATTTTTCTAATTTTTTCCTTCAAGAAATTGTTTTCTTCTTCAACTAAATTTAACCTCTCGACAATACAGTCGGTTGGAATTTCCGGTTCAACAACCTCCTAGATAAATAAAATCTATGTCACGTTGGTCGGCATAATTGTCATAAACAATAGATGAACCAATTGTTATGAAAAGATAATATATACCACATCCGAATCATAGACAGGACGAGGGCCGACGGTGGCGGATACCAAAACCATCGCACTATATAAGATGCAATAATAAAAGTAAGAAAATTATACAAGTATCTATATAAACATACAAGTAAGATTTTTTTTTCCTTTCAGAAAGAAGATAAGAACAAGAGGCTCACTACGGTGGTGCCGGCGACGAGATCGGCGCGGGCGATCGACGGCAGTGAAGACGAGGACGGGACGTGACGGACCGCTAAACCTAGACAAATATTGAGGAAAATGGAGCTTGGAGGTCGAGCTTGGAGAGGAGAAAGCTTAAGTAGTGTGGCTCGGGCATTCCATCGAACACCTCGTGTGCATAGGAGGTGAGCTAGAGCACCACAAAGCTCTCTCCTCGCCGGCCACGAAAAACAGAGCAGTGAGAGTGCTCTGCTCGCGGGGTATATATAGGCAACTAAATTGGTCCTGGTTCGTGGCTTGAGCCGGGACTAAAGGGAAGCCTTTGGTCCCGGTTCAGGCCCACCAACCGGGACCAATGGTGGTGGGCCAGGAGCAAGGCACATTGGTCCCGGTTCGTCCCACCAACCGGGACCAAAAGGTCCAGACGAACCGGGACCAATGGCCCACGGGTCTGCCAGCCCAGGGGCTCACGAACCGGGTCCAATGCCCCTATTGGTCCCGGTTCTGGATTGAACCGGGACTAATGGGCTGACCCAGCGTGGACCATTGCCCCCTTTTCTACTAGTGTTACCTCTCCGTTCTCTATGAAACGGGCACGATGACCTTTGTAGAATGCCCAGTCCAGCATGGAGTACCGTGGGCCGATGTTGTCCGCAAGAGGTGGCCGCCTTAATAAATATTCATAAAGAAAAACATCATAAGCATAAGCATACATAAACATGCATCATATCAAAATCATATCACCATGCATCATATCAAAAAAAATCCTCCAACAACATCTACTACACATGATGGATCAAATCATATAAAAAAATCCTCCAACATGCATCATATCACAAAAAAAAATCCTCCAACATTCATCTTCAATGTATTATCTCCAAAGAACATCTTCATATCATCATATCAACATGCATCATCACTCCAACATGCATCATATCATCATATTTTTAAACAAAAAAACCCTCCAACATGCATCATATCATCATATTTCTAAACAAAAAAAAATCCTACAACCTCTTCATATCATCATATCAACATGTATCATCAAACTACAATCAAGTCCTCCCACATGCATTACATCATAATTTTTTTAACAAAAAAATTATGAACTAGGGTTCATCTTCACACTAACATATAAACTATTGATTAGAGTTCATATTCAATACCACTACTTACTAAAGAACTAAGAACTAGAACTGCAATCACGCTAAAACAATCATAGGTGAAAAAAATCCAATCTAGGTTCAAAAAAATGAGGGATTCCAAGCAAATAATGCGTCGAATCGGAAGCAAGTTAGCAAAACTAATTGGAGGGATCGGAGGAGCTTACGTTTCTCTCTTCGGGGCCATCTCGATCTACCAAAACGGTGAAGAATCAGTGAAGATCCGAGGGGGAGAGTGGAGGAGATGAGAGAGGGAGAGAGGGGAGACTTGGGGGAGAAAGAAGGAGCAACTACCGACGGAGGGAGGGGGAGGGGTGGGGAGATGGGCAGGGGCGCGGGGTCTCGGGCGAAATAACTGCCTGGACCCTATACCTGGGTTAGACAGGCTACCGCCAGGTGCCCTGGCGGTAGGGTGCGACGGAGGGGGACGGCGGCCGTTTCCCCGTGCTGACGTGGATTAGTACCCTACCGCCATGGGCCCTGGCGGTAGGCTGTATAACTCTACCGCCAAAGACCCTGTCGGTAAGAAAAATGGTCAAATCATGAATATTTTTCGAACCGAGTCCAGATCCTGAGTTTGTATAAAAAAGGGTCAAAACACGAAATTTAGCGCCCGAGCGTAAATGCATGTGCCGATGTACGCCCCTGCGCCCCTGCGTAAATGCATGTGCCGATGTACGCCCCTGCGTAAATGCATGTGCCGATGTTCATGAGGAGAAGAAACGCTCTAGTGGATTTTTTTCTTCGATGGCTAAAGAGTTTTATTCCATAAACATGGGTTACAATAGAGAGGTAATAATTCCTCAATACAAGGTGGTCCTCTACTAAGCCAGCAGTAGTACTCTCTGTACGACTATACAAATCCAAACGATTTTCTACCCTGTTCTGCTCACGTTTAATTTTCAAAGGAATAAAAACTCTTTCAACCATAAGTAGACAAATTTCCGCCAACACATGTCCATAAGCCGATCTGGTAAGATGCTCCCCTTCCAAAGCAGACAGAGCCACCGAAGAATCGGACTGAACGACGATGGGTAAGTTACAATATTGAATAGCTAATGCCATACCCTGTATATTGCATGTAGCTCCGCCTACAACGGCTTGGCCCAAGAGCATGATCGTCCGCACTGCCGGCCGGCCTCTTTTTTCCCCTTTTATTTATTCTTGTTTTCTTTTTTTCTTTTTTTTTCTTTATCCTTTTTGTAAAATATATTTTAAAATAATTTTATAACTTTTTAGTAAATAAAGTTTGAACATATCCAAATTGCATTCAAACATAATGAAATTTGATTAAACATAAATATTTTACAACTATTTTTGTGAAATTTAAAACCAAATCTACCGTACTGCTGTCGCAGTCGTCATCGCTGCTCCGGCCGGCGGCGTCCCAGTTGTCATCGTCGTTGTCCTTATCCGCTGTATCAAAGTCGCCCCCCCCCCCACCCATCCGCTTGCAATGCCACTGCCTCCAATTTCGCATCCACCTCCGCGGCCTCTGCCGCCGCCTGCGACGCCCGTAGGGCGACGAGGTATCTGGGGGTGTCGTCGGGGTCGTCGTCTTCACGGAGCACGATCTGCTCCGGCGGGAGCTCGACGACAGGAGGGGCAAGGGAAGCGGCGGGCGTGGGTGCCGGAGCATGGCGTACAACGCGTCTCGCCGGTCGACACGGGGCCGACGAAGAATCTGTCGCCGCCTCACCAGAGCTCTTCGATGACGTCCCAATAGCCCTTGTCGTCCCAAAAGCGATGATGGACGGTGTTGTTCCACTGGTTGTCGATGTGGTAGCAGCACTCCTCCGGCGTCGCGCCAGGGCCCCTAGTTGGGTACCCGTCGGCGGTGATCTTCCACTCCTTCAGAAGACGGCACCTCGGCGGCACCAAGAGGCCGAAATGGAGGCTCCTCAGTCTCCGGCGTGCCCAACCTCGATGGCCAGGCGCTACCCGGTGGAGGGCCGCCGCTGCCGGTGCCACTGGACGGCATAGTCACCAATAGGAAGAAAGAAGAGAGCACCCGGTGGCGGGGGAGAGAGAGAGAGCGTTAGTGAGTGAAGGGCCCGCGTACGGGTTTTATAGGCACAGGTCGGGCGGCGGGTAGGTGGACGAGCGGCGCCGGAGTAACGCCGGCATTAATGGCGGCCTCGGGTGACGTCGGGCCTCGCGAGACGGAGGGCGGTCTCGGGAACGGTCGCCTTGACCGGCACCACACGGGCCGCGCAACGCGTTTTGACCGCCGCAAGTATTTCTGGACAGAGGGAGTACGTACGTAGACGTCGGGCATACCGGGTACGTCGCGCACCTGGCGCGTTCGTGCGCGGACGGCCTTTTCTGTGACGGGACAATCATGCCATGAATTTTGAAGGGGTACGGGACGATCTCAACCGTCCTTGTATTTAGGAGTTGTACTGAAGAATTGATTCTATTATCAATTCAGGTTCAGTGCCTCTGTTTAAAGAGTATATCGGATCTTGCTTTTCCGGTCCCTATGGGAGGATAAGCTGCCAGAAAAGAATTCTGAACCTTAGCATAGCAAGTGCCAATAAAGCTGGTGCGTGTATGTCTTTGACACAAAAATTTCCATGCCGTGAGTTTTGGTGCATGTCAGACACTAAGTAGAAGCTATCTTCTCGTAGTTAATCAGCTAAGTTTTGGCGTTCTGAGAGACTTCTCTATAGGTTCTTTGCTGCAAACCAGAGCCGGGCATTCTGAAGATGTGAACGGTATCCTGCTCTTCATCGGGAAGGACGGTAATGTTGGTTGGGAATTGTAATGCTTACTTAGGCGCCCGAAAATCACATTTATATATGGATCACTCACCTGTGTTGGCGATGACTGCGAAATGAACGCAGACTTCCAAAGCTACACGTACGGATTGTTTCTCTGTATTTTTCTTCTTCTTCAGACTTCCAAGTTGTACGAATTAACAGTACTTCTCTGTATCTGGTAGTAGTACTTTCTACAGAGTTCACGCTGGCATGAGCTGCTGCATCTCCAACAGTGGCCCTAAAAAACGCGCGGCGGGGTAAAAGTGGATTTTCACGCCCGCGGGACGGTTTCGCGCCCCAGCGGTCGCGGAAAACTCAGGCGCACGGGAAAAGAGCGCGCGTGCGCAAAAAAGTGGCCAGGCGCGCTAGCTTTGATGCACGGCGTCCAGCGCGCTTTATAAATGCAGCGCCCGCCACATGCCCTCCCACCGCTCTCCATCTTGCCACGCACCCTCTGCTGCTCTCGCCTCGCCGACGCCGCACCATCGTGTCGCCGCACCGCCGGGGAGTTTCAGGCTACCGCGGCGTCCACGCGCGTCCCTCCGGCGCCTTCTTGGCGAGATGTGCCTCGGCCTCGGCACTTTCGACACGCACTACTAGGAAAAACCTTATACACAGAATGTTATCAGTAGCGCTTGTTAAGATGAGGCGCTACTGCTACTTAGCAGTAGCGCGTCTGGCAGAACCGCGCTACTGTTAGCAGCTTAGCAGTAGCGCGTCCGGAACAGAAAGCGCTACTACTATAATTGCCACACCGTTCCCGACGTGCTAGGTATAGTAGTAGCGCCCTTCTACGAACAGCGCTACTACTACGGATTTTAGCAGCAGCGCGTTTTTCTTCCCACGCTACAGTTAAAGCTATTTTCACCTAACCCCCCGCGCGGCCTGATTCCTTCTCCTCTGCTTCCTCCCCCAATTCCCGACCCCGACTCGCCGCCGTCTCCCCCGACCCCGCCTCACCGCCATATCCCCCGACCCCGCCTCGCCGCCGTCTCCCCCGACCCCGCCTCGCCGCCGTCTCCCCCGACCCCGCCTCGCCGCCGTCTCCCCGACCCCGCCTCGCCGCGCCTCGGTGCCGCCGTCTCCCCGACCCGCCTCGCCCGCGCCTCGGTGCCGCCGTCTCCCCCGACCCCATCTCTCTCCCCGCCCTCTATAAGCACTCTCCCCTTCCGATCCTTCTCTCCCCTTCCGACCCCTCTTCTCTACTTAGTATGAACCCTAGCTATTTAGTGCTAGTTAGTATGAACCCTAGGCTATTTTTAGTGCTAGTTAGTTAATTACTTAGATGGTAATTAGGGCAGTAGTTCCTAGGTACTAATTAGTTAGTAAGAACTAGGTACTAATTAGGTACTAGAATATTTTTATTTATAGTAAGTTTATTTTTAGTAAGAACTAGTTGAATTAATAGAACTAGTTAGTAAGAACTTGTTTCTATTTTTTAGTTAAAGCAATTTTCCCGCCTCGACGTGGACGATGCCTATCCCAAATCCTCGTCATCGAGTCGGCGAAGGACGACACCTGCTTGACCAGATCGGCCATGTCCGGGACTGGGCTCCGCCGGGGTGGTACTGGGAGGCGCTACCTACCGGGGGGCGCAGGTTGGTGAGGAGCCAGCCTGTCGTTGACCCGAACCTTCTTTGGTGGCGGTCGCGTGGGCCAGTGACGATCCAGAGGCTCGAGGACTCCACGGAGGTGGTGCGTCACCGTGTCAGTGAGGAGGACGCGCACGTCCGTCGCTACTTGTTTGCGTTGGAGCACAGGCCGTTCTCCAATACCTGGCAGGTTCTCCGGGGATCTCACTGGAGCTATGATCCCGTGATGGTGCCTTCTCTGTGGGTGTCCACCGCCTGCGCCGATACCCGTCGTGTGCTAGAGTTTTAGTTGTATTAGTGATGTTATATGTATGACACTATTCGTGATGTATTAGTGATAATATTCGACGATGTACTGACGCATGAGATGATTTACTTTTGCTTATTGAATGCATGCTAATTTGAGTCCTATAAGATATTTTGAAATGTATATCTTGTGTTGCTCAATATCCAAGTGGCCGGTCATGTTTGCAGGTTACACCTCCGAGTGGCCTATGTTTTGCTAGAGTGTTGATTCATTTCCGTTCCGGCAAATTTCAGGCGCTCGATATGTCCTATTTTAGCAAAGGTCATGCCAGATTTTTCCGTGAATTTTGGCATGACTTGTGCCAGAATATGTAGGAAATATCGAGTGCCCCGGATTTTTGTGTTGAGTATCTTGGTAGTTGTCTTCGATCGATTTTCAATTAATGTTTTAACTATGAACATAGGAAATGTCTGACGACGAAAAGGATTTCGGTATTTGCAAATACTGCGAAGACGAGCGCGGCCTGTGGGACGGAATCTTCCTAGATGATGATAGGCGCTTCAGCATCAAGCTGGACGAGAACTTCGAAGTGGATACAGTAAGTCACAACGACAAGTTTTTTTTCGTAATTAAGCATGACATCTGCTTCATTTGCTTCAACTTATATTTTTTTACTATTCTACTAGCGTATCCCCTGCCATGCAAGAGTTTTTATATTGGATAAGATAGGTTTCAGTCATAGTATGGAGGAAAAGAAAGTTTACTTGAAGACCGAGCATGGTTATATTTTCCATGCAAAGTTATACAATTCAGATGACTACACCTATTTTGGATGCAAAACATGGCGAGCACTATGCAAGACTTATGCATTTGAGCCTGATATGGTTATCACCTTTGATATTCGTCGTCCGGAAGATGATATTGAAGGTAATATCGGCATCTTGGTCGATGTGCAGACGCCTCCAGTGTTGGGGAACGTCGCAGAAAATTAAAATTTTTCCTACGGTTTCACCAAGATCCATCTATGAGTTCATCTAAGCAACGAGTATTGGGAGAGAGTTTGCATCTACATACCACTTGTAGATCGTGTGCGGAAGCTTGCAAGGTGATGATGGAGTCGTACTCGACGTGATTCAGATCACCGATGTCCAAGTGCTGAACGGACAACACCTCCGCGTTCAACACACGTACGGGACGAGTGACGTCTCCTCCGTCTTGATCCAGCAAGGAGGAAGGAGAGGTTGAGGAAGACAGCTTCACCGGTAGCACGACGGCGTGGTGATGGTGGAGAAGCAGTACTCCGACAGGGCTTCGCCAAGCGCTTGCGGAGGAGGAGAGGTGTTGGGGAGGGGAGGGGCTGCGCCTTGGAGATGGGTACAGCAGCCCCCTCCCCCCCTTTATATAGGCCCCTTGGGGGGGGCGCTGGCCCCTGGAGATCCAATCTCCAAGGGGGGGCGGCGGCCAAGGGGGTTGAGTGCCCCCCAAGCCAAGTGGGGTGCCCCCCCACCCCTAGGGTTTCAACCCTAGGCGCAGGGGGTGGGCCTAGGGGGGCGCACCAGCCCACTATGGGCTGGTTCCCCTCCCACTTCAGCCCATGGGGCCCTCCGGGATAGGTGGCCCCACCCGGTGGACCCACGGGACCCTTCCGGTGGTCCCGGTACATTACCGGGAGACCCCGAAACTTTCCCGATGGCCGAAATACCACTTCCTATATATTATTCTTTACCTCCGGACCATTCCGAAACTCCTCGTGACGTCCGGGATCTCATCCGGACTCGAAAACATTCGTAGTCACATACTAGTCTTCCTAATAACCCTAGCGTCCACCGAACCTTAAGTGTAGACCCTACGGGTTCGGGAGACACGCAGACATGACCGAGAAGACTCTCGGGCAATAACCAACAGCGGGGTCTGGATACCCATGTTGGCTCCCACATGCTCCTCGATGATTTCATCGGTTGAACCACGATGTCGAGGATTCGATCAAACCCTGTATGCAATTCCTTTGTCAATCGATGCGTTACTTGCCCGAGACTCGATCGTCGGTATCCCAATACCTTGTTCAGTCTCGTTACGCAAGTCACTTTACTCGCATCAGTAATGCATGATCCCGTGGCCAACACCTTGGTCAACTTGAGCTCATTATGATGATGCATTACCGAGTGGGCCCAGAGATACCTCTCCGTCATACGGAGTGAGAAATCCAGCCTCGATCCGTGTCAACCCAACAGATACTTTCGGAGATACCGTAATGTACCTTTATAGTCACCCGATTCGTTGTGACGTTTGATACACCCAAGGCACTCCTACGGTATCCGGGAGTTACACGATCTCATGGTCGAAGGAAGAGATACTTGACATTGGCAAAGCTCTAGCAAACGAACTACACGATCTTTTATGCTATGCTTAGGATTGGGTCTTGTCCATCACATCATTCTCCTAATGATGTGATCCGTTATCAACGACATCCAATGTCCATAGTCAGGAAACCATGACTATCTGTTGATCACAACGAGCTAGTCAACTAGAGGCTCACTGGGGACATTTGTGGTCTAAGTGTTCACACGTGTATTACGATTTCCGGATAATACAGTTATAGCATGAACAAAAGACAATTATCATGAACATTGAAATATAATAATACTTTTATTATTGCCTCTAGGGCATATTTCCAACAGTCTCCCACTTGCACTAGAGTCACCAATCTAGTTACATTGTGATGAATCAAACACCCATAGAGTTCTGGTGTTGATCATGTTTTGCACGCGAGAGAGTTTAGTCAGCGGATCTGCGACATTCAGATCCGTGTGCACTTTGCAAATCTCTATGTCTCCATCTTGAACATTTTCGCGGATGGAGTTGAAACGACGCTTGATGTGCCTGGTCTTCTTATGAAACCTGGGCTCCTTGGCAAGGGCAATAGCTCGGTGTTGTCACGAAGAGTTTGATCGGCCCCGACGCATTGGGTATGACTCCTAGGTCGGTGATGAACTCCTTCACCCAAATCGCTTCATGCGCTGCCTCCGAGGCTGCCATGTACTCCGCTTCACACGTAGACCCCGCCACGACGCTCGCTTGCAGCTGCACCAGCCATCGCTCCACCATTCAACATATACACGTATCCGGTTTGTGACTTAGAGTCATCCAGATCTGAGTCGAAGCTAGCGTCGGCGTAACCCTTCTGACGAGCTCTTCGTCTCCTCCATAAACGAAAACATGTCCTTCGTCCTTTTCGGTACTTAGGATATTCTTGACCGCTGTCCGGTGTTCCTTGCGGGATTACTTTGGTATCTTGCAACCAAACTTACGGCAAGGTTTACATCGGTCCGTACACAGCATGGCATACATAATAGATCCTATGGCTGAAGCATAGGGGATGACACTCATCTCTTCTTTATCTTTTGTCGTGGTCGGTGACTGAGCTGAGCTCAATCTCACACCTTCTAACATAGGCAAGAACCCCTTCTTGGACTGATCCATTTTGAACCTCTTCAAAATCTTATCAAGGTATGTGCTTTGTGAAAGACCTATGAGGCATCTCGATCTATCTCTATAGATCTTGATGCCTAATATATAAGCAGCTTCTCCAAGGTCCTTCATTGAAAAACACTTATTCAAGTAGGCCTTAATGCTGTCCAGAAGTTTTGTATCATTTCCCATCAAGAGTATGTCATCTACATATAATAGGAGAAATGCTACAGAGCTCCCACTCACTTTCTTGTAAACGTAGACTTCTCCATAAGTCTGCATAAACCCAAACGCTTTGATCATCTCATCAAAGCGAATGTTCCAACTCCGAGATGCTTGCACCAGCCCATAAATGGATCGCTGGAGCTTGCATACTTTGTTAGCATTCTTAGGATCGACAAAACCTTCCGGCTGCATCATATACAGTTCTTCCTTAAGATGCCCGTTAAGGAATGCCGTTTTGACGTCCATCTGCCATATCTCATAATGATAGTATGCGGCAATTGCTAACATGATTCGGACGGACTTTAGCTTCGCTAAGGGAGAGAATTTCTCATCGTAGTCAATCCCTTGAACTTGTCGATAACCCTTAGCGACAAGTCGAGCCTTATAGATGGTAACATTACCATCCGCGTCCGTCTTCTTCTTAAAAATCCATTTGTTTTCTATCGCTCGCCGATCATCGGGCAAGTCTGTCAAAGTCCATACTTTGTTTTCATACATGGATTCTATCTCGGATTTCATGGCTTCAAGCCATTTGTTGGAATCTGGGCCCGCCATTGCTTCCTCATAGTTCGAAGGTTCATTGTTGTCTAACAACATGATTTCCATGACAGGGCTGCCGTACCATTCTGGTGCGGAACGTGTCCTTGTAGACCTTCGAAGTTCAGTAGCGACTTGATCCGAAGTACCTTGATCATCATCATTGTTTTCCTCTTCAGCTGGTGTGGGCATCACAGGAACAGTTTCCTGCACTGCACCACTTTCCCGTTCGAGAGGTAGTACTTCATCGAGTTCTACTTTCCTCCCACTTACTTCTTTCGAGAGAAACTCTTTTTCCAGAAAGCATCCGTTCTTGGCAACAAAGATCTTGCCTTCGGATCTTAAGAAGAAGGTATACCCGACAGTTTCTTAGGGTATCCTATGAATACGCATTTTTCCGACTTGGGTTCGAGCTTTTCAGGTTGAAGTTTCTTGACATAAGCATTGCATCCCCAAACCTTTAGAAACGACAGCTTAGGTTTCTTCCCAAACCATAATTCATACGCTGTCGTCTCAACGGATTTAGACGGTGCCCTATTTAAAGTGAATGTAGCTGTCTCTAGAGCGTATCCCCAAAATGATAGCGGTAAATCGGTAAGAGACATCATAGACCGCACCATATCCAATAGAGTGCGATTACGACGTTCGGACACACCATTTCGCTGAGGTGTTCCAGGCGGCGTGAGTTGTGAAACGATTCCACATTTCCTTAAGTGTGTGCCAAACTCGTGACTTAAGTATTCTCCTCCACGATCTGATCGTAAGAATTTTATCTTTCGGTCACGTTGATTCTCTACCTCACTCTGAAATTCCTTGAACTTTTCAAAGGTCTCAGACTTGTGTTTCATTAAGTAGACATACCCATATCTACTCAAGTCATCAGTGAGAGTGAGAACATAACGATATCCTCCGCGAGCCTCAACGCTCATTGGACCGCACACATCGGTATGTATGATTTCCAACAAGTTGGTTGCTCGCTCCATTGTTCCGGAGAACGGAGTCTTGGTCATTTGCCCAAGAGGCATGGTTCGCATGTGTCAAACGATTCATAATCAAGAGACTCTAAAGTCCATCAGCATGGAGCTTCTTCATGCGCTTGACACAAATGTGACCAAGGCGGCGATGCCACAAGTATGTGGGACTATCGTTATCAACTTTACATCTTTTCGCATCCACACTATGAACATGTGTAACATTACGCTCGAGATTCATTAAGAATAAACCATTGACCATCGGAGCATGACCATAAAACATATCTCTCATATAAATCGAACAACCATTATTCTCAGACTTAAATGAGTAGCCATCTCGTATTAAACGAGATCCAGATACAATGTTCATGCTCAAACATGGCACTAAATAACAATTATTAAGGTTCAAAACTAATCCCGTAGGTAAATGTAGAGGCAGCGTGCCGACGGCGATCACATCGACTCTGGAACCATTCCCGACGCGCATCGTCACCTCGTCCTTCGCCAGTCTCCGTTTATTCCGCAGCTCCTGCTGTGAGTTACAAATATGAGCAACGGCACCGGTATCAAATACCCAGGAGTTACTACGAGTACTGGTAAGGTACACATCAATTACATGTATATCAAGTGTACCTTTGGTGTTGCCGGCCTTCTTATCCGCTAAGTATTTGGGGCAGTTCCGCTTCCAGTGACCCTTCCCCTTGCAATAAAAGCACTCAGTCTCAGGCTTGGGTCCATTCTTTGACTTCTTCCCGGCAATAGGCTTACCGGGCGCGGCAACATCTTTGCCGTCCTTCTTGAAGTTCTTCTTACCCTTGCCCTTCTTGAACTTAGTGGTCTTATTGACCATCAACACTTGATGTTCTTTCTTGATTTCAGCCTCTGCTGACTTCAGCATCGAGAACACTTCAGGAATGGTCTTTACCATCCCCTGCATGTTGTAGTTCATCACAAAGCTCTTGTAGCTTGGTGGGAGCGACTGGAGGATTCTGTCAATGACCGCCTCATCCGGGAGGTTAATGTTCAGCTGGGTCATACGGTTGTGCAACCCAGACATCTTCAGGATGTGTTCACTGATAGAACTGTTTTCCTCCATCTTACAACTGTAGAACTTGTCAGAGACATCATATCTCTCAACCCGGGCATGAGCTTGGAAAACTAGTTTCAGCTCTTCGAACATCTCATATGCTCCGTGGTGCTCAAAACGCTTTTGGAGCCCCGGTTCTAAGCTGTAAAGCATGCCGCACTGAACGAGATAGTAATCATCAGCACGAGCTTGCCAAGCATTCATAACGTCTTGGTTCTCTGGGACGGGAGCGACACCTAGCGGTCCTTCTAGGACATATTGTTTCCTGGCAGCTATGAGGATGATCCTCAGGTTCCGGACCCAGTCCGTATAGTTGCTGCCATCATCTTTCAGCTTGGTTTTATCTAGGAACGCGTTGAAGTTCATGTTGACATTAGCGTTGGCCATTGATCTACAAGACATATTTGCAAAGGTTTTAGACTAAGTTCATGATAATAAAGTTCTAATCAAAATTATGAACTCCCACTTAGATTAGACATCCCTCTAGTCATCTAAGTGTTACACGATCCAAGTCGACTAGCCCGTGTCCGATCATCACGTGAGACGGACTAGTCATCGTCGGTGAACATCTTCATGTTGATCGTATCTTCCATACGACTCGTGTTCGACCTTTCGGTCTCCGTGTTCCGAGGCCATGTCTGCACATGCTAGGCTCGTCAAGTTAACCCTAAGTGTTTTCTTTGTGTAAAACTGTCTTACACCCGTTGTATGTGAACGTAAGAATCCATCACACCCGATCATCACGTGGTGCTTAGAAGCGACGAACTGTAGCAACGGTGCACAGTTAGAGGAGAACACTTCTTGAAATTTTGTAAGGGATCATCTTATTTACTACCGTCGTCCTAAGTAAAAAAGATGCATAAACATAATAAACATCACATGCAATTATATAGTTGTGACATGATATGGCCAATATCATAAAGCTCCATTGATGTCCATCTTCGGGACTCCATGATCATCTTGTCACCGGCTTGACACCATGATCCCCATCATCATGATCTCCATCATCGTGTCTTCATGAAGTTGTCACGCCAACGACTACTTCTACTTCTATGACTAACGCGTTTAGCAATGAAGTAAAGTAGTTTACATGGCGTTCTTCAATGACACGCAGGTCATACAAAAAATAAAGACAACTCCTATGGCTCCTACCGGTTGTCATACTCATCGACATGCAAGTCGTGAATCCTATTACAAGAACATGATCTCATACATCACAATTCATCATTCATCACAACTTCTGGCCATATCACATCACATGATCAATCGCTGCAAAAACAAGTTAGACGTCCTCTAATTGTTGTTGCATCTTTTACGTGGCTGCGATTGGGTTCTAGCAAGAACGTTTTCTTACCTACGAATCACCACAACGTGATTTTGTCAACTTCTATTTACCCTTCATAAGGGCCCTGTTCATCGAATCCGCTCCAACTAAAGTGGGAGAGACAGACACCCGCCAGCCACCTTATGCAACTAGTGCATGTCAATCGGTGGAACCGGTCTCACGTAAGCGTACGTGTAAGGTTGGTCCGGGCCACTTCATCCCACAATACCGTTGAGCAAGAAAAGACTAGTAGAGGCAAGTAAGTTGACAAGATCCACGCCCAGAACAAATTGTGTTCTACTCGTGCATTAGAGAACTACGCATAGACCTAGCTCATGATGCCACTGTTGGGGAACGTTGCAGAAAATTAAAATTTTTCCTACGGTTTCACCAAGATCCATCTATGAGTTCATCTAAGCAACGAGTATTGGGAGAGAGTTTGCATCTACATACCACTTGTAGATCGCGTGCGGAAGCTTGCAAGGTGATGATGGAGTCGTACTCGACGTGATTCAGATCACCGATGTCCAAGTGCTGAACGAACAGCACCTCCGCATTCAACACACGTACGGGACGAGTGACGTCTCCTCCGTCTTGATCCAGAAAGGAGGAAGG
Source organism: Aegilops speltoides (assembly GCA_021437245.1). Taxonomy (NCBI): domain Eukaryota; kingdom Viridiplantae; phylum Streptophyta; class Magnoliopsida; order Poales; family Poaceae; genus Aegilops; species Aegilops speltoides. The sequence goes on along the minus strand of CM038141.1, from coordinate 10,476,156 downwards.
AGAGGTTGAGGGAGACAGCTCCACCGGCAGCACGACGGCGTGGTGATGGTGGAGAAGCAGTACTCCGACAGGGCTTCGCCAAGCGCTTGCGGAGGAGGAGAGGTGTTGGGGAGGGGAGGGGCTGCGCCTTGGAGATGGGTACAGCGGCCCCCCTCCCTCCCCCCCTTTATATAGGCCCCCTGCACTACAACAAAAAAAATTTAAGTAACACAATCATGTAACAGACAGAAAAATGTGTGACAAGGAAAATTACAGTAACACGTAATTTTTGTTGAACGACAACTAGTAACACACACTGTAACAGTCCCCAAAATGTGTTACAGAGATATTACGATAGTGACATATAAGTACGTGTTGGTACCAATGTGTTACAAAATTTTTCAACCAGTAACATCTAAATATGTGTTGGTGCCAATGTTACGAATTTTTAGTTATAGTAACACATAATTATGTGTTGATATAGTGTTACAAGCTCTAATATAGGGGGAAATAGAAAAAACTAAAATCAAGCGCATATATAAATCACCGATACCTTGACACATAGTTCCCACATCTTAATATTATTTTTCTATAAATATGTTTTTGTTTTGATAATAGAGTTTTCATTCTTTGGTCAATATGATATGAAAAAACAATACAATTTGGTTGTAAATATCAAACTATTTCAATATGGTAGTAGTGAATATCCTATTATCCATATTTTTACATGAATTTTATGACGACTCAGCAACCATAAAAGCCAAAAGGACAATTTAAAATGACTATATAAAATTAAGTATTTGACAACAATACTCACGAAGGAGTGGAAGAATAACAACAAATGACAGTTTAACTTTTGAACATTGTTTTCAAAACTTGACCAAACCAACGGTCAGAACGGAAAAAACTGAAACCAAGGCATCACCCAATATTTTAAGTAGGTCAGTCTTTTAACAAAAAATATTGAAATATCAAAAAAAAATCATGTGTAAACTAGGAATTGAACCATTATCCTTGAGCCAAGGCATGCCCAACGGCCCAATACCAAATGGGCTTGCTGCAATTTGTGATTTAATAATGGATTACAACCAATAATAAGTGATTCCCCTAAAAAATAATAATAAGTGATTCATTTGGTGAGAAGTCAATTTTTTAGATAAGTAACTTAAATATTCTGTATTTTTCTCACTATTGAATCACTTTGTGCATTTTAAAACCGAACCAAAAAATATAATGAAAACCAAACCAATTTTTTTATGCTTTTTATGGTTTCTAGTTTCGGTATGGTATGAACTTCCATAAGGTTTTCTTTTCTGTTTTTTATGGTATACAACGAAAAACCAAACGGTTAGCCGAATACAGTGAAGTAAAAAAATATTTATATTTCTTCAGGCGAACAACCATACTTAGTCAATTTTTATTGTACAGACTTCACCCGCTATGCACGTCCATTTTTTCTTGGAACGTAGTCAGTTTTATCTTCAAAAACACTAAACACATCCATAACTAATAAGGCATGAATACATGAATGCATATATGGTTTGTATAAGAAGAAAACGGTAATCTAGTACTAATCTGCAATCTAGTAGACCAGTGTAGTACTAGCATGAAACATAGACAAGAAAGTTGTTCGTGTGCTAGTAATTTTTTTTTCATAAGAACATACACACACACTGCAGCTATTGCAGCATACATTGCCTAGTTGACTGGGCGGAAGATGGTTAGCGACTAGCTGCAAGTGCGAGCAACAGAAGTCACACACGCACAACAGCTAGCACCAAGCTACGATGCAAGCCACAGAAGTCACACATGCAAAGGCTGGTTCACAACAACAGAGAAGAAAACATTGAATCAGACACCCAGGTTTTGACTCAAAACATCAATTTCAAACAGACGTAAGCTTAGTTTACAAGATGGTAAATGTGACATAATACTTCTTCCACAAAAGTGTACCTATCTATTTCCAATGACAATCCGTCATACATGAAGTTTAACTCAGAACAATTTTCGGGTTTTTTTCAAACTTCATGGTTGAAGAGCAAGAACTATGCAGACATATATAAATGTCCGCTAAAAGAACGCATAGCTTCATGCACCAGTTTAGAACAATCCTTCTAATCTCCAGTGGCAAAATTTCCTGAAAAAAATAAGATTCACTGAAGCGCTTGAGCAGAAGTTCATTACTAGTCAAAAGAGTCAAGATATATTCAATACATATATGGTCTGTAATTATAACATACTGTTAACTTAGTGATTTATGTAGAACATGAGATTTCTTAGTTAACGCCAAGTTCCTATTTGTCAGGTATAGATAACATGTATGATTCAGCACAGACATGCTTAACCATACAAACTAGACAGAAACACAACAGGGCCAGCAAAAATAGTATCGTGTATCATGATAGAGTGAAATATACCAGGAAAACAACATTTGTTTCTAATAAAAGGAAGCTCCAGGAAAAAAAGTATCTTTATTAAGAGGGGAATACCATCTCATATAGCTTCGAAAACAAGCAGAACACAACATCTCACAGAGCTTTAGAAAACAAGTAAAAGGCACGAGGCAAAGCACAGAGCTACTGCTACATCTCTTAACAATAAGTTATTTGAATCGTGCATGAAATTTTGCATAATATTCTCAACCAAGTAACTCTCAGGACCATAAGGATGAAGTACTAACAGTTACCACAATGGCAGCATCAATGGAAAATATAAACGAGAAACTAAAAAGCAATAGAGAAAAACAAAGGTTGGCTTTATATGTTTAATGGCTGACCTCATTCCTCCAAATACCCATCTGGAACTTTTATATCATTAAGTACTTTGCAAAATGTTCCTTCGGATTTTTGAGTTCCCCGAGTACCCATCTGGAATTTTTATATCATGAAGTACTTTGCAAAACTCTTCCTTCTGTTTTTTTGAGTTCTCCGAGTACCTATCTGGAACTTTTATATCATGAAGTAGTTTGCAAAACTGTTGCTTCTGTCTCTTTCACATGGTATAAGAAGCAGCAGGAAGAAAATACTTGTCGTTAGGTTTATTTTTAGGATGTAGCTCTAGCATAATTTTCATGTCCTGCAGGTCTAGCCGTGCCTTCAAATTATCCTTTGACTTGTCCTCTATGTACGCAAAGTCAAGAAAACTAGCTACACCAGCCAAGCATTCCTCACTTGGTCTAGGAGAAAGCAATAGCTCCTTTATAGATTCTAAATCCATTGATACACTGTGTAACAAAAAGAAATATAGTAACTGCGTTGAGTGATAAGGTACAAAAATAACATGTGCACCTACAATGCAGTGGCGGATCTAGAATTTAAAAACAGGGCGGTCCACCAAAAAAATGTGATAACAAAAATGAGATGCCGACGTTCTAATTAATTTAACAATAGCACATACAAATAGATCAATATGGTCTTACGTGCATACTAAAATGATTAATTTTGTATAAGAGAAGCATACATAATAAATACGCTGAGAAGTGCAAAGAAGACTATGTGTCCTTGTTACTTTCGTAGAGTGGCTTTGTTAAAGTAACTTGTTAGAATGGAAACAATCAGACAAATCATTATTACGTCACTGGTTAACTGTTCATGTACTGGATAGCAAATTATGTGTATGTCTTCACATGACTGTGTGTTCATGTACTGGATAATGTCTAATTGATTAATTCATATACATGATATTCTCTAAATCAAGCAGCAAGCAACAAATCCATCCTACGGTTGTAAGCCTGCAATTTGTCAAAGAAATGCACAACACAATCAAACAAATAGTAATTACCAAATACCAATAACAAACTCTAATTCTTTTCTCCAATATCTCTCATTATTTATCAACAACTTTCATCAGGACGGCAAAAACAACACAGTTCGGTTCAGTAGTTCAAGATTGATAATTGATATAAGAATGGGGAGGTGCAGAACAGCAGAGAGAGATCTTACCAGCGTCGGCCGAATGTCCTGGTCTGGAGTAGAGGTCATGTTCGCCCTGGTTGGCTGCTGCTGGACTGGTCAACCGTAGGGAGTTTTGGTCGGCGCTGTACTGGAACAGGGAGGTCGGAGCTGAACCAGGCGGCGGCGTACCCTCTCCCCAGGCGCCAGTAGAGATCACGCGGGACGGGGGGATGCGGGAGTGGCGACGCGGGGTGGTGCCGTTGGGCGGCTGCGCAGGCGGCGAGCCGGCGAGAGAGGGGCGGGCCTGGCGGCCAGGCAGGGGTGGCGGCGCCCGATAGGGCTGCTTCGTCGGGGGAAAGGGAGAACTGCTCCCAATTCGGCCGTGAACCCTACCAAATAGGTTTCTTTATAAATAAAAAAATAGCATATATTATATCATGTTTTTTCCGGTGAAATAGGGAATTTTTATTCCAATCCAACGGGATTACAATCTGCCATTAGAATACTTTGAAGAAAATCTGGAGCCCTATGCAGCCTGTGCTCCGAGCAGTTCGGGCAGAATTCACAAAATTATGGACCAACCTATTATCTATCTATCTTACAATGTTTAAACGCTCGTTCTTCCATTAAGAGATTGATCTTCATAACTAGTTTACGAGAAGGTGATTTGATTAGTGAAGCATCCTGCATCGAAGATAATGCTCCTAGCGAGTCCGATTGCACAATAACAAGAAGATTATACCACTCTAGTGACATTCCTATTTTGATCTCTTGATTCTCTGCTTCGAGAGCGTTGTTACAAAAAAAGAGCACCTGGTAAGATGCAAAGATCACCTCACCACGTCCATTCAGTAATATCATTCCTACACCCCGCCGAGCTATCAGCCGAGAAGGATCCATCAACTGTATGAGCTAGCCAGCTTGGCGGTGGTGGAGTCCAAGGGAGCGTTGGTTTAGGAACCCCGGCCTCCCGTATTGGTGCAGTACTAACCATTGGGATAGCAGACCAAGGACGTATATGGTTCTGGCAAGTCGTCTTCAACCTTAATGCTTTTTTCTGTATCCACTAGTAGATCTTAATCTCACCCTTATAGTAAATCCGAATTGGCCATACCACATCACAATTAAACTTATGGTTTGATCCCTTGCCTGCGAGGGTTCATAATTATAGTGTGCTCGGGGCACCCCGACACTGACAGTAACCCTTGGCCTCGCCGTTTAATGAGGGTTATAAATAATGTTATGTCGAACTACTTTGACATAGAGCACGAGCCAAGATCCTCTAGAATGTTCCCGCTTCGACGAAGCCTCAGCGAGGTCTCTCTTATAGTAGTCAAGTGCTGGTAGTTTCATAGCTATTTATGGGGGGATGCGATATGATTAGATGACCCCACAAATATGGGAAGCCTATCTTTCATAATCGATGAATCTCTCACATAGATAGTTACCCTGACTCATAGACATATAAACGATTAGCATGGACTAATAAGGTAACTAGTTTTTGTAATGGCTTGATCAGATCACACGATGGGAGGGGTGCTCACACTTACATGTTGTACACTATTCATGAGTACATACACGTTCTTGGTGGCTAATTTGCAAGTAATTGATAATATGTTTATATATATTGTGCTAATTTTGTAATCAACGGTATAATTTGAATACTAAATTTGATTGAAATGATACAAAAGATTCTTATTGCCAGCGGGAGGGCTCCGTAGAAATTTCCTTGAATTTTGTTACGGTTTGTGTCCTACTCAAGAACGCGAGATGACGGCGGCTCCCTAAAGATGGAACAAGATTCTTCCCACACAACACCCGTCTCGATGGTCTATCTAGCATTGTCGGAGGTTGTGTGGAGGTGTGTCTCCGGCAGATCTTGCAGGATTCGATCGGTGGTTGTCTTTGGTGGATCTACTCCGGTCCGGTCTACATCGTCTATGTTTTTTTGTTCTACGTGTCTCTTTATCGGCAGTGGTTGCTGTTCCGGTGTGCTAGTCCTATGGTCATTAGAACGACGACTTCCTGGCTGTCTACTACAAGAAGTTTTGTCCGGGTCGGGCGAGGGAGGGCGACGACGGCGGCGCGCCTTCAGATGGCTTCAATACTTGTACGTTGCTAAGTGGTCTAAGAATTTGGATGCAATATTTATTATTTTTGTGTTCATTTTACGGTCATTATTAAAGATGAATAGATAGAAAATTTTCTAAAAAAAAGGGCATATCCCATGGTATCCCATGATTTTTAATTGAAAAACCCTGGAAAACACAAGGACACGGGTGGGATACGTGCGTGATAGGCTAGGGATACGGCTGGGCCTATAAACAGCCTCGGTCCATATAGAAAACCTAGGGGTCGCACGAACAAAGGTGCTTCCAGCAGCAGCGAACGACGCGCCGCCCCTTCCTAGATCTTCGCCGCCACCGCCGCCGCTGCCGCCGTCGCATGGGCTCAATGCCGTCACTACCGCTGGACTCGACACCACCTCCGCCGCCTGGACTAGACCGGCGACGTCTCTCCCCAGCATCCTCTCCTCCGGACGGCAGGTAACCTCAAACTCATCATCCTCTCATGTCTTCATCTCTGTGATTTTGTTTTCATCCGTTGAGTTGCCGGCTTGTGTAGTTGAACTCCTCAAGATTTGTATGTTATTGCTTTGTGATTTGGAGAGTAAGTGGTACTTTGGGGTGTGTATTCTGCTACTATGTACTAATAGCTTCTTGTGCTGTGAGGTGTGAACTTAGTGGACCGCATCACATTATATTGTATGCACTGGATCAAGTGGAATTATTCTATAAATTTTAAAGATGTCATGTTTTGTAAATAAGCGCGTATACTGATGGATTAGATTGTGTTCATCCTGCACTTGTAAGATGTCATGTTCTGTAAACAGGCGTCTGATTATCTAACCACGAACACATGATTTGAATCCTGCTGAACACATGCACATTATGTTCAACAATTACAATGACCCTTTTGTATATTGGCTGTTAATTTAGGGCGTACGATACACAGTCGTTGCTATCTCGACGCCCAGTGGAAATCTATTTCTAGGTTCTGCTGCTTCTGCATGCCATTCACGAGTAGGGTACGTACAGCCAGGCATGCACTTCACCTGGCCAGACTGTCCACTGACAGACAGCTTAGAACTAGGATTCACATGCATGAGCTAGCTACGCATTTCTCAACTTATTGTTCTGTTAATAACACTAGTACTTCTCCGTGTTAAGCAGGGCCAGATTGGATAATGCCAAAAGCTCGAAAGGCCTGCGGTGGACATTGTCATTACCTGAAGATAGCTGACTGAATAGTGTGACATCTCTTGGAACATCAAACCGTGGTGCATGCTTTTGTGGCATCTCGTGGAAATTTACTAGGTGTATTGTACACAGTTTTGCGAGCTCTCCCCAGGTTTACAATGAGTCTCCTGTGGGTGGCTCGCAGATCTTGTGTTTAGCTGCTCACTTGATTGAATACTAGCGCTGCTGCTACTTTCTACCCAATACTCATGAATGATTTCTGCTTGGCTGCTTGTTCTTCCCAGTCAATTAGCAATTTGAGAATTAAATTAGTTGGGCACACAATTGATTTAGCGCAAATCATTGTTGTATGTGTCTTTCTAGTTCGTCTAGTGATAGTAATTTGGCACAGATTCGCTCTAGCCTAGCACATATATTTTAGGGAAGTTAGTATCACAGATTCAGTGTAGCCTAGCACATATCTTTCAAATATGTAAGTCTCTTGCAGAAAGTTGTATCATTACTTTGAGTTCCTTTGATGAGTTTACTCTTCTACCCGATATACTTACGTGCTCATGTCATTCCATGAATTATTGCAGAGGCAGTGTTGGAGAAGATGGCGTCTCAGATTGGGTAGTAGAGATTGTGAAGAGCAATATGGATATCTACCTTACTGAGAGGGAATGTAGGTGTAATACATAGTGCTTATTATGGTAAGGGTTCTGCAGGCCGTACAGCAGTAGATGTATGATCATTTCAGCAGTAGATTATAATGATGGCTACTGCTTTCCATGTATATGTTTATGTAGTCATCTGGACATGCTCGTTGACTATTCCTATAGAGTGTGATATTCTTTATAACTTTTCCATGGATGAACCTATTCTGGATAATGAGTTAGCAAGGGTTTCTGATTGCAAAAGAATTGGTGATGCTTGTGCTTCAGCATACTTAATTGCATGGACTTCAGCTTTTGTAAGTTAAAGTATTTTCTTTCATATTCCAAAATTATATTTGTATACATTTAATCACATAACTGTAAGGTCTAATTTTCTTTTACAGATTCAAATGAAGGATAATTGAGTTGCAGCTGAATTCTCTGGTTGGATCAAGCAGCAAATAAAAATAGAAGATTGTACTTAGCAATACCTGTAGTTTGTAGTTTACACTGATAGATTGAAAAATGTAATATCATTCGCAAGATCTTTTTCTTTGGTCGAATTGATGCAAATGCTATCGTGTAATATTCTCCATAGTTGTGTTCTCTACAGTCAAATTGATATGAATGATATGTTGTTGCACCAATATATTGGTATTTTTTTAATTGTAATGCATATGTATCCTACACTCTTGTATATTTATAATAAATATCTTGATGTTTTTTATTTGTGTATGTGTCGTGCTTCAATTTCTCTCCTTTTTGTGGTGCCAAGCATCATAATAAAATAATAAACTATTTAAGCAATTCCATCGATTTTATATTAAATAAATGTATATTACATAAAAATGGTTACCTAATTTTGTGGTTAATTATTAAAAAGAAATACAATAATTATGTTGCCGTACTAATATAGTAGTGTTACTAATGGTGTTACTATAGTTACAAACTATGTTACTAGTGTAGTTGAGAACTATAGATTATAGTGTTATGATATTTGGATAAAATGTTACAAGTTGTGTTACTATAGCTACAAAAACATGTTACCACAATGGTTTACATCTACGAAAATATGTTACTGCAGGTGTTACTGTAGTTTCAAAAATGTGTTACCAGCGCGTTTGGTAACACACAATATGCATGTTACTATAACGTAATTGTAACACAATTTTTAATATATTGTAACAATTACTATATGTGACAGTGGACACCACTTAGTAACACGGTCTAATGGAACACATTTCCGAAGGTGTTACTAACTGACTTAGTAACACTATTTTGGGCCTGTAGTAACATAAAACCGTGTTACAAAAGCTCATCTGTTGTAGTCTTTGGGGGGGCACGCCCTGGAGATCCAATCTCCAAGGGGGGCGGCCAAGGGGGTGGAGTGCCCCCCAAGCCAAGTGGGGCGCCCCCCACCCCTAGGGTTTCAACCCTAGGCGCAGGTGCCCTCCCACTTCAGCCCATGGGGCCCTCCGGGATAGGTGGCCCCACCCGGTGGACCCCCGGGACCCTTCCGGTGGTCCCAGACATTACCGGAGACCCCAAACTTTCCGATGGCGGAAATACCACTTCCTATATATTATTCTTTACCTCCGGACCATTCCGAAACTCCTCGTGACGTCCGGGATCTCATCCGGACTCGAACAACATTCAGTAGTCACATACTAGTCTTCCTAATAACCCTAGCGCCATCAACCTTAAGTGTGTAGACCCTACGGGTTCGGGAGACACGCAGACATGACCGAGACGACTCTCGGAAATAACCAACAGCGGGTCCGGATACCCATGTTGGCTCCCACATGCTCCTCGATGATTTCATCGGTTGAACCACGATGTCGAGGATTCGATCAAACCTCAGTATGCAGTTCCTTTGTCAATCGATGCGTTACTTGCCCGAGACTCGATCGTCGGTATCCCAATACCTTGTTCAGTCTCGTTACCGGCAAGTCACTTTACTCGTACCGTAATGCATGATCCCGTGGCCAACACCTTGGTCAACTTGAGCTCATTATGATGATGCATTACCGAGTGGGCCCAGAGATACCTCTCCGTCATACGGAGTGACAAATCCCAGTCTCGATCCGTGTCAACCCAACAGATACTTTCGGAGATACCTGTAATGCACCTTTATAGTCACCCAGTTACGTTGTGGCGTTTGATACACCCAAGGCACTCCTACGGTATCCGGGAGTTACACGATCTCATGGTCGAAGGAAGAGATACTTGACATTGGCAAAGCTCTAGCAAACAAACTACACGATCTTTTATGCTATGCTTAGGATTGGGTCTTATCCATCACATCATTCTCCTAATGATGTGATCCCGTTATCAACGACATCCAATGTCCATAGTCAGGAAACCATGACTATCTGTTGATCACAACGAGCTAGTCAACTAGAGGCTCACTAGGGACATTTGTGGTCTAAGTGTTCACACGTGTATTACGATTTCCGGATAATACAGTTATAGCATGAACAAAAGACAATTATCATGAACATTGAAATATAATAATACTTTTATTATTGCCTCTAGGGCATATTTCCAACATCCAGTTATACCATTATGTAAGTTTCTGAACCATATCTATGTCTTTGATATTGTTTATTCAAAAATAGTTGACAACTAATTTGTATTGTCAGCTTATTTTGGTGCAAGCAAACATGTCCAGCGCTTGGTAGACAGGACCGTATACTGTCCCGGGGCTGAACTCAACTGCGAGGAGCTCAGTCATTATGTTTCATGGCTTGAGGATCTTGATACTGTCAAGACAAATTTTCTTCCTGCATTTAGAAATGTTAGTACTGAAAATGTGCGACCAATAGTGTTCGCAATGAACTACGGTCACATCTATTTAGGAAGGATGGTAAGATTTTTACTATTTGTCATCCGTGCATCTTTTCCATACATTATTTTTGAAGCTAAACTTCATTGCTAAGTATGTTACCGTACGATGTTCTTCAATAGGGACTCCCGACGAATGTTGTGCCTTATGGGATCGAGACTAAAGGTACCATGAGTATTATCAGCTTACGGCCAAGATATCCTACAGATTACTTTAGTGCATTCAAGATTAGCGACAGATGCTTAATAATGCAAGACTGGACCAAATATGTGATGGGGGAGCGCAGAGAAGTACTAGGGGCAACAAACAGATGTGCTACCCACGATTAGGAGACTGGTTCATCTGCATGCTCCAGTTTGATCGAGGAGGAGAGCTATACATGTTTTATGTTATTTTACCTAAGAGAGAGCAGCAGGAGTGATTAGCTAGCTAGAAATGAGTTTGAGGATGATGATGTGCTACACTATTACTATGATGATAAAATAGCTAGTGTTGGTGGTAATGACTATGATGATTATTATTAGCTAGTGTTAGTGCTGATTAAATAAATACTGTTGGTGGTAATGACTATGATGATGATTAAATAGCTTGTGCTGGCGGATTAGATTCAAGTGGAGGCAACATGTGGTGCACATCGAAAGTACTACTAGTCCAAACTAGATCAAGTTTGGATTAGTAGTATACTTTTGACATGCACCACATATTGCCTCCACTTGAACCTAATCCACCTTCATTTGACACACTGTTATGGACATAATGATGTAAACCTCATAACAGCTGGTATTGTACCAATATTTGTACGATGGCGCATAAATACACTAAAAAAATACTAGTAGCGATGGACAGAAAACACGCTGCAAGTAGTTACCTTAGCAGTAGCGTGGTACTGAACAAACGCTGCAGCTATTTGTCCTAGCAGTAGCGCGTGCGGGCACGCGTTACTGCTAAGCAATAGCTGTAGCGCCTTATTAGTAGCGCGGCCTCCCGCGCTACTAGTGGACACAAAACACGCGCTACTGCTAGGGTTTTCCCTAGTAGTGACCGCCCATGAGGCCGCCCCGCGCGTAGGACACGACGGCGTGGCACCTCCGGCGGCCTCATAGGGACATGAACTTCCTCGACGTGCCAACGCGGGATGGGCGTAGGAGCTCGTGCCTCCCCGTGGCTTATCACCGACGAGGATCGTCGCGATAACTGGAGGTGGGAGCGCCGTCTCGACATCGCCGAGATGGACGAGGAAGCCATGGCGCTGTGGCGCCAACGCTTCCTGCAGGACATCATCAACGAGCGCGAGTTGGAGAGGGAGGAGAGGAGGGCGGAGCGAGCCGCCTATCGCGAGGACATCCGTACGCGGAAGGCGGCCACTCAATTCAACCTCGAGCTAGGCGTAGCGTCGATCTAGGACTCCGATGACGATCGGTATCTTGACGCCTTCATTGAGATGTCGAAGGAAGACATCACCGAGGCGGAGTCGGAGTCGGCGGAGGGGACGACGAGGAGTAGTTGAACTTTCTTTTTTTGGTCTATCTATGCTATGAACTATCTATGCATCGTTTTTTATTTATCTATCTATGCCTATCTATGAGTATCAAGTCGGAGTCGAATGTATATCGAGTTAAAGTAGAAGGAGAAGACGATGAGTAAAAAATATAGCGCGTCTGCTGGAGTAGCGCGCGTAATTTTTTGCAGTAGCAACTGGAGCCAGCGCTCCGCGGCGCGCAAAAACTGGCTAGCGCAATTTTTTGCAGCAGCCACTGGAGCCAGCGCTCCGCGGCGCGCAAAAACTGGCTACTCCGGTGCTGTATATGTTTTTTTAGCGCACCTGTTGAAAATGCTCTAAGCTGTTACACCATGGACCATCGATATCCGATGATGAGATATGTGTGGACAATCAACTTTCATAAAAGCACTTTCGCGCCTATCCATGTAAACCAAGACCTCTCTGCTGACCTAGCAGCCATTCTTGGTTGACCGGTTGCCTCTTTCCCGCAATCTTACCTGGGCTTGCCTCTTTCGACTTCCAAATTAAATCTTTCGGCCTTTTTCTTCATCATCGACAGAGTGGACAGGCGCCTTGCTGGATGGCACGGTCTGCTGCTTTCTTTGGCTAGCCGGGCAATCCTAGCGCATGCAGCCCTTGATGCCCTACCTATATCTATGCTATGAGCGCTCTGCTGCTTCCAATCGGGACGCTGCAGGAGATTGACAAACGGTGTCGCGCTTTCTTCTGGTGTCGGCAGGAAAAAACCACGGGCGGGCAGTGTAAAGTGGCTTGGGATCTTGTGTGTGTGCGCCGTTTGCTAATGGTGGTCTCGGCTTCTCATCCCTCAAACACTTAAACTCGTTTATGTTACTTAAACACTTATACAAACTCCACGACTCTGGCAATCAAATACAGGTGGTCACCATATGCTGCTCCTCAATATCTTATAAACAACAAATACAGGTGGTCACCAATCCACGACTTGGGTACTTGCATGAAATCTGCCACTCCGATCCGGCGTGACATTTTCAAAGGCCTGGACTTCGTCCGATCCATTACCATGGTTTCTGTTGGCAATGGGCAATCCACTTCCTTCTAGGCCGACCTCTGGCTACCAAACTCCGTACACACTTTGGTTGCTCGTTCCCCGGCTCTCTACTTCCATTGCAGCCGGCAGTCCACTTTTGTGGCTCGGGTGTTGGCTTCCCCGGAACTGAACCTAGACCTCACGGATCGATTATCTCAAGCGGCAGAACATGATCTGGATGTTTTGCGGGTTATATTGACAACAGTACACTTGAATTTGCGGGTACAGGACAAGAGGATCAACAGGCAGGGAGGTAAACCTCTCACAACCAAAATGGCCTACTCGACGATCTAGCTAACACAGCCAACTACTCCCTCCGTTCGGAATTACTTGTCTCGGAAATGGATGTATCTAGACATATTTTAGTTCTAAATACATCCATTTTCGAGACAAGTAATTCCGAACGGAGGGAGTAACCAACTAGCTCCGGCCATCTGGAAGAATTATGCGCTGAACAAATGCAGGATTTTCATTTGGCTTGCGTGGAAAGATCGTGTCTACACCAACGAGCAACGCTTCCGGCGGTCAATCGCCACCTCCGTTGCGTGCCCGTTCTATGGCGCTTGCGAGAGCATCACACACTTACTTCTTCAATGTCATCTACTGCTACCCCTCTGGGACGCGCTACAGAACCTCCATGACGGAAGGCCAAACAGTCTACTCGATGTTTGGCTTGGAGCAACCAACAACAAAGTTCGATCGACTGTGATCATTGCCGTTTTCTGGAATACTTGGAAAAGGAGAAACGCTAAGGTGTTTCGGAATGAAAATTGGGGCATACACTGCATTGCGAGGGATGCGGCCTCCGACCTAACTCTCTGGTCCAATCGGTGTAAAAACACCCAGAAGCAAGCTCTACTGAAGAACTGGGGATCAATGTTGTTTCACCTTGCCGTGAGAATATAGCTCCATGTACCCCTAATTTTGAGTTTCTCTGCTTTTCTCAGACCCCCGTGTAACCCTCAGATACTCCTTGTAATTGTTATGCCTCGATAATATATGGTTCAGGCCGACGTAAGCCCGCCATAGATGCATAAAAAAAAAGATATGCGTAGGATTCCATATTTTTCTAAGCTGTAAGAATAAATACTACTCCCCCCGCCCTCTTCACAAATACAAGTTGTTTTCTTTCGTCAAACAGATGTATATAGACATATTTTAGTGTCTGTTCACTCATCTCAGTGCATATGTAATCCATATTGATATATTCAAAACATCTTATATTTGCGAACGGAGGGAGTTACGCTTACGCATTGCGCGAATGAAACATCTTAGAATGGTGAAAATAAAAATGATCAATGCAAGGGAGTCTCACAAGAAAAAGGAAGAGAAAAAAAAGGAAAAAAAAAAACTGGAGAGGATAGAAAACGTCGACAGCAGGGATCGAACCTGCGCGGGCGAAGCCCAACAGATTTCAAGTCTGTCTCCTTAACCACTCGGACATATCGACCACGTTCGATTTTATTTACTTCCTACGTATTTAATAAGTAGTCCTGCATGTCAGTACGTGCCAAGGTGTACGTGTCATTCATCTAGAATCATCAGTTCTGTTTATTTATCAGGCGCTGAGATGTTTTGGTTTAGAATAACGTGGCACGTGCATGGTTGGCGATGAAGATGTGTTGGTACACACGACACATGCATGTGCTCTCTTTTGATTCTCAACATAAAAATGCATGTACTGTATTTTTATCGATGACACGTGTAAATATGTAACCAAATGATCGTGCACTCTGCTGCAAGATTTATATCATCTACTACATGTTTTCTCTTGTCTTCTACCACTACCAGAAACTGAAATTTTTCTGTGGGCTGAAAACCGACAGGAAAATAGGGTTAACCGTCAGGAATAATATTCCCTGTCGGTCAACTGACAGGAATAGCCGACAGCCATAGCTTGACAGGGATAGTAGAATATGCCTGTCGGATGGCCGACAGGAAACTTATTCCTGACGGTAGACCGACAGGAAATTGTAATATCCCTGTCAGGACAGAACCGCCAGGAAAATAGAATTGAGTGGACAAAAAAATAAAAATGATAAAAATGCATTGCACATAATCAATCCATCTCACAACGAATCTAGAATATACACAACAACTCAATAGGTTACATAAATCATAGTTCAAATAAATCACATATATGTACTTCATATACAAATCTGTCTATAATTAGCATACAACAGCTGAAGGTCACTGAAATAGAAGTGCACATCTAATAAAACATAAGTCCTTCAACTATATATGGAGAAATAGGAGCTCATTTTAACTCAATCATAGCTTGGATTGCAAGCTTCTCTTACAGATTACCCTACACCAAATAGACTCATTGCTCTGTTAAAAAAAGAATAGACTCGTTGAAGTAAGATTGTGCAAGAAGTAGATCATTATCTAGATGATACAGAAGTACATATTCGACATATCAGTTTCTCAATTTAACTTGGCCAAACCTTGGCTCCATTCCTCTAAAGTTATCACATAATAACTGAGTGAAACTATAAGACACATAATTGTATAAAAAATTGACAACAAATGCATGAGTAATGTTGTTTCGAGAAAATAGTAATACCTAGCCTCAAAAGGATCGCCTGCTGAATATAACAGTTCTGCAATGAAAGAACACAGGTACAAATTCATTGTTTTTCAATACGTGGATAAGCAATCAACAAAGAACATGGAGAATCAGCATACAACTCAGCCTAATTTGCAAACCACTCGACAATAATGGGGAGTTAAGTTTCTGCATTTCAGTCTTCCAAAGTCATTTATATGGATCTGTGCTACACTTTAGTCTAGTGTGTACTACTTACAATTTTAAGTAGCATCTATATAATTAGTGAGAGCACTAGGGCAGGCTCCACACCAATACAGCTGGAACATATAATAAGAAAATATATTTTTTCTGGAATATGCACGAGTGTGTGTATCATATACTATTAAAGAAGAAGAGGGGGAAGAGACCCATCCACAATAGTTACATGACTGACGACATACAGTATGTTCCAAGAAGAATGTAGTAATAAGATTAACTAAATTCAGATGACATACAGTATGGCCTATGACAGGAGCCCCTCAACATATGTTTGTCTTGTTAATTGTTATTACAGAACATGCATTTCTCATGCATAGCTACTGGTAAAAGGCATTTCCAGGTATAGTTTCATTGTCAATACTCTAAACTATAATGTCTAGGTACATAGATGTTCTTGAGCATACTAGAGATGTCATGATCTCACAATATCAAAACTTGTATCAAAATTAATCATTACTTAAGTTTGAGACATGTTGAGAAATAACAGTATAACCATACCTTTGATAAGAGCAGAGGATATTACACCTCTCATAGATCGATCTCAAACCTTAAAGCAATCAGTAATTGTTAGTATTAACATGGTGCTCCGAAATCAAATCCTAAAATAGATGAGCATTGAATGGCACCTCCACTATATAAACGTATCTTGTCTTTCGCAACAGCAGCGACAATCCGCATCCATCTCAAAAAGAGAGAAGACAAGGAAACAATCTGCATCCGGGGGGATTATTAGCATGAAGACCACACAGGCCCTGCTCCTGGTCTCCCTAGCCCTCATGGTGCTATCATCAGGTAGTACACGCACGGCGTCAGTGGCAGAAGGTGGCGGCGTCAATGTCGACGTCGTGGCGCCGACGGCGGACTGCTCGGGGACGGTGATCGGGCGGGGCGAGGCGTGCGAGCCCCGGAACTGCGAGGCGGAGTGCCGGAGGCAGCACGACGGGTTGGGCGCGTGCGCCGCCTTGGGGTGCAGCTGCGCCTTCTGCGTCAAGTACCCTCCCTCCTCCGTCGCACAGGGAAACTGATACCGTCAAGTACCCTCCCTCCTCCATGGCACGCGTGATTAGCGGAGCCCCTGGCGGAGCGACTGAGAGGCGATCGCCGGGCGGATGCGCTCCGCTCGTGCCGGCGGCCGATCCAGGCGAGAGAGAGAGTAAAATAGAGGGAAAGGATGGATCCTGGAGTACCCAGGCGGATGCGGATCCGCTGGGGATGCGCGAGGCGTGGCTCAAGGCCAGATCGTAGGTGCGCAAGTACTCAGAGAAGAGGCAGGCCATGATAAGCGGGAGTGGAATCGGAGGCAATCCTCCTGCTTATTCAGCAACAGGATTTGAGAGGATCCAGCGCAAATTTCAGCAAATGAGAGAGGATCTGCAGCGCAGACTCTTGGAAGGGGATCAGCAAATTGATTCGAAAGGCCATGGCGCATCCCAGACGGCGGATCCGCCAGATAAAGGAGGAGGTTCGTTTCAAGTTATTGTGGATCCGGGGGCAAGCCCGAAGGAAGATTATCGGTATGAGGCCGATCCCGACGAGCAAATACCATATATTGATTGGAAATCAGGTCTACTTAAGGAGGCTGTGGGAAGACTGCGATCCCCACCAAAGTCCACTAGTTCACACACTAGCACCCATTCAGAGACCATGGCGGACAAAACACACCGTGAGGGAAAGGAACCCATGGCGCAGTCAGGGAAGTTGGAAGTGATCGGCAAGGGCAAGGGCGACCTGGGCTCAAGGCCACTGATGCGCGGCGGCTCATCCCGGGGGAGTGGTGACCCGGAACGCACCCCCGGGGGCCAGGAAGGATCGGCAACCCAAGGAGCCAGAATAGCAGGCAGAGGTGCGGCTGTCGCCCCTGCTTTCCCTGTCTCTTTGGAGAATCAGGCACCGAATGTGGTCCGCCTGAACCTGACCAAGGAGAGGGCTGCCATGCGCACAAGATGGATAGCCGTAGGGCTGTTCTTCTCGGTGCAGCTCTTCAGCATCGGAGGGCTCTTCAAGGAGCTCAAAAGCAAGTGGGGTCTGAGGGGGCGTCTCATTCATTCGCCCCTAAAGAACAACCGCTTCCTCCTCGAGTTCGAACATGAAGGCGACCTGAGATTCATCCTCAGGAATGGCCCGTGGACTCACCGCGGGGACGCCTTTCTGGTGACGGCGGTGGATGGGAGCGTGAGGCCGGGCGACGTGGTGATCGCTCACATGCCGGTCTGGGTGCGTATCTATGACGCTCCCCCGATCATGTTGTCTGAGCCGGTAGCCCGTGAGATCGGCAGCAGGCTTGGAGAAGTGCTTGAGGTGCACACGGACATGGAAGGTAAAATTTGGGGCGACTACCTCAGAATTCGTATCAACCATGATGTCGATGAACCTCTCTGTAGCACATTAGAGTCTCATGATTTCGCTGAAAATGAAGTGTTCTTCTTAGAGGTCAAGTATGAGAGGGTCCCCCGGTTCTGTAGCTACTGTGGTTTTCTTGGTCATGGTCAGCGCGATTGTATGTTGCCCGTAGACCTCCAAAAGATGAGGTTCTCGGCAGCGTTGCGTGCATCTCCCTTTAAGCACAACAACAATAGAGGTAGCTATGTCATCCCCGATGCCGGCAGTGCCCGCCGTTTCCTACACTTCGACTCAGAGGTCGGATGTGGAGTGAGAACAGCACCACCACAGCTGGCAGCAGAGAGGTTTGGTGAAATCTCTGAAGAAGTGCTGGCAGACCCGACAGTGCAGGCTGCGATCGCTGCGGTCAGTGCCATCAAATTGGGACCAGGCACTGGCAAGTCTCCGAGCACATCGCCACACAAACACGGTCTGGAGGAAGAGGGGTCAAACACTAACAAATCCCCACCTCCTTCGGGACTGAGGCCTGCTGCGTCGGGAGAGGGTATCAACTTCAACAACGCCCCTCCTCTGATGGCCACTGTAGGCCAGCCCATCACCGGCGGACAGAACTTAGAAGAACCCAGCATGGAGTACCCCCCGGGTTTTGGTCCTATTCCGCAGTTCTTCAAGGGGCAAGCACTAGGCCATACACCAACAGCGGCAGTTGCAGCGGCGCAAAACGCCTCAGCTCTGGCCGCATCTAGCATTGCGGCTGGGAAGGCTGTGGCGTCTCCAGATGGGCTCGGCGGCGGCGGGACTGCAGGACAGGAGCAGAACCGAAGAAAGGAGGAGCACCAGATCAATACTGCAGAAGAAGTTGTAGGCGAGAGGATTACGGTCCTAGGGAAACGAACTGATCGGGAGCAAGATGAAGAAAAGTCCATCGGGAGCAACACTGGAAAGGAAGAAGGGGACCAGAAGAAGGCAAGAAATGAGTCAGAAGCAGCGGGAGACGGAGACACGGGTGCGTATGGTGGTCAGGAAGCGACCGGCCAAGGGGCTGCCGGCACACTGACGGGCGCCAAAGGAGGTGCCCGTCAGGGGCCATGACGGTCCTAAGCTGGAACTGCCGGGGACTGGGGCAACCCCGGACAGCTCAGGAGCTGGTGTGCCTAGTGCACACGTACAAGCCAAAGCTTGTGTTCCTCTCTGAAACGCGGCAGAGCAATTCGTATGTTAATAAGCTGAGATGGAGGCTTGGCCTCAAGCATTGTATTACGCAACCCGGCAAAGGGAAAGGTGCCGGTATTGCGCTATTCTACGACGAAAGTGTCGAAATAATAAAGCTTGCTGTTGGCCCGAGGTATATTGATGTTTTAGTACGGCTTACTCCTACTGGAAAGCAGTGGCGTGGCACTTTTATTTATGGAGAGCCAAAAGCCCATGAAAGACACCTCATGTGGGAACTGCTGAGAAGAATCAAAGATAATTCAAATGCACCATGGCTGATGCTTGGGGACTTCAATGAGACGATGTGGCAATCTGAGCATATGTCGGTCTCAAAGAGGTCAGAAAGGTACATGGAAAATTTTCGAAGAGTTCTCTCTGACTGCAATCTCTTTGACCTTGGTTTCAAGGGTCCAAGCTGGACCTACAGTAACAAACAAGAGGGAAGTAAGAACGTACGGGCGAGACTGGACAGAGGTGTTGCATCGTCGAGTTGGTCTGAGCATTTCAGAGAAGCCACTGTCGAGCATATCTGTTCCAGCCGATCTGACCATTTGCCGATCCTCCTTAGATGTGGGAAGAGAAGAGAGTGGAAACCGGTCGGGTCGAGGGACTCACGCCCTTTTCGTTATGAACACATGTGGGAACGCGTAGAGTCTTTGAAAACAGCGATTGAGAAGGGATGGAAGGGTTCAGGAGAGGCACGTACCCTCCAGGAAGTGGGCGCAAAGATAAACAATATACAGCATGTATTGAGGAAGTGGGCAGAGAGTGACTTTGGGTCAGTTTTGAAGAAAACAGCAGAGATAAGAAGAAGACTTAGTGTCCTGTGGAACTCCCCCAACTCAACTGAACAACAACAGGAAGTCAATCGGTGCACCGTGGAATTGGACGAATTATTATTGAGAGAGGAAATGATGTGGAGGCAGCGGTCACGAGCAACTTACTTGCGTGAAGGAGATCGCAATACCAAGTGGTTTCAGAGAAAGGCGACTTGGAGAAAGAAGAAGAATGAAATCAGCAAGCTAATGGATAGCACTGGAGTCTGGAAAGAGGACAAAGAAGGGATACAGGAACTTGCTAAGAATTTCTTCCAAAATTTATATGAAAAGGAAGATGAGGTGGAGCCACAAATTATGCTGAATCTTGTGGAGACAAGGGTGACAGAGGAAATAAATTCAGAATTGACTAAACCTTTCTCGACACAGGAAGTGAGTGACTCATTGTTCCAGATTGGACCCTTGAAGGCCCCGGGACCGGATGGTCTACCGGCGAGGTTCTATCAGAGAAATTGGGGGGTATTGAGAGAGGATGTGGTCAGAGGGGTCCTGAGTTTCTTTGAGACTGGAGTGTTGCCCGAAGGAATAAATGATACAGTAATCGTGCTAATTCCAAAAGGCAAGGACCCTCAATCACTAAAAGATTACCGACCCATAAGTCTATGTAATGTCATATACAAGGTGATCTCGAAGTGCCTCGTTAACCGCCTAAGGCCATTCTTGGATGGGATCATTTCTGAGACACAAAGTGCTTTTATTCCTGGGCGCATGATCACGGACAATGCCATGATCGCGTTCGAGTGTTTTCATAAGATTCAACACAGCAGAAACAAACATGATACTCACTGTGCATACAAGTTGGATTTGGCAAAGGCATATGACAGGGTTGATTGGAGATTTCTTGAAGGAGTTCTGTTGAAGATGGGTTTCAATCAAAAATGGACTGCCTGGGTGATGGAGTGTGTCCGCTCTGTGAGATACAAAATAAGATGCAATGGGGAGTTTTTGGCCCCTTTTTCCCCAACTAGAGGCCTGCGGCAAGGAGATCCACTGAGCCCCTATCTTTTCCTCTTTGTTGCTGATGGTTTAGTCAGTCTCATGAAGAAGGAAACAAATGACGGCAACCTGACACCTATTAAGATTGCGAGGAACAGCCCAGGAATCTCAAATCTTCTTTTCGCAGATGATAGCCTAATTTTCTTTAAGGCAAATGTTGTACAGGCACAGGTTATGAAGAGGGTGTTGGCGTCTTTCCAGCGAGGTACGGGGCAATTGCTGAGCGAAAACAAATGCTCTTTACTTTTCAGCGAGTGGTGCCCGGAAGAGTCTAGGGAAGAGATAAAGAGAGTTCTGGGAGTGGTTTCCTCCTCCTTTGAGAGCAAGTATTTGGGTTTTCCAACTCCAGAAGGGAGGATGAAGGACGAGAAATTCCAACCGATCTTGGATAGATTCAGTAAGAGGTGTAGTGATTGGTCAGGAAGATTTATGGCATACGCAGCAAAGGAAGTTCACGTCAAATCCGTGGTCCAGGCTCTCCCCTGATTTACTATGGGGGTCTTCCTACTCTCAAAAGGCTTTTGCGAGAAATATGAGAAGATGGTTCGTGATTTCTGGTGGGGGGGACGAAGAAGGGCATCGGAAGGTACATTGGATGTCGTGGGAACGCATGACACGACCGAAAAGGGCAGGTGGTATTGGCTTTAGGGATATGCACCTGTTCAACATTGCACTGCTTGCAAAGCAAGGGTGGAGGCTACTACAGAATCCAGACAGTTTGTGTGCGAGAGTGCTCAAGTCAAAATACTATCCACACGGAAATCTCCTTGATACGGTTTTTGCCTCAGACGCGTCCCCGGTATGGAGAGGAATTGAGGTTGGGTTGGAGCTCCTAAAGAAAGGCATCATCTGGCGGGTGGGGGATGGAAGAAGCATTCAAATCCAAAGAGACCAGTGGATCCCTCGGAAGGAAGGACTAAGGACTGCATCTTTTGTTAGGAGATCAAGACTGCGGTGGGTGAACCAGCTCATGCAACCAGAGAGTAGAGAGTGGAATGTGGAGCTTATAAGGCAAGTTTTCCACCCCTTTGATGCAGATGAAATATGCAAATTATCCATTCCAAGGTCTAATGCAGAAGATTGTATTGCTTGGCACTACGAAAGAAACGGGGTTTTCTCAGTAAGAAGTGCATATAAACTGGCCGCTGCAGCACATGGGCAGACCCGACAGTCCCCATCTAGCTCGTCAAATGATCCTGACGATAGGAGCATTTGGGACCTCATTTGGAAGTCGAACGTTCCACCAAAAGTGAAAATTTTTGGCTGGCGAGTTGCCACCAACACGCTAGCCACGAAGAAGAACAAGTGGAGGAGGACCTTAGAGCTGGATGCCACCTGCAACATCTGTGGTTGTGGCGAGGAAGACAAATTCCATGCGGTGGTATCATGTACTAAAAGTCGTGCTCTAAGATACGAAATGAGGAAAGAATGGGAACTCCCGCCCGAGAACTCTTTCCATTACACGGCCCGGACTGGCTGCAACTGCTATTAGCGACAACATCGGTGGATGTGAGGGCGAGGGTGTTGATGCTTCTTTGGAGGGGATGGCATCTGCGTGAAGATTGTGTTCATGGTAAAGGCAAGGAATCAATTGGCCATTCTGTCCAATTTCTCCTGAAGTACGAGGATGAAATACAGTTGGCAAGAACCAGACATACTCCTCTTCGGAGGCTGGCAAAGAGAGGTGGCCTGTGCCAACACCAAGTCTTGAGTGATGATCGAAATTAATGAAATGGACTGCTCTAGATCAAGGTGCAGTAAAATTAAACTCGACGCAACTTATCTGCCAGACAAAGGCCTATGCTGGGCGGGAGCAGCTGCGAGGGACTGTCGAGGCCTGGTGCTCATATCAGTTGGAAAACAGATTGGCAGCGCGCGGCGTGGAGGAAGCAGAGGCTAGAGCAGCTTTGGTTGGGATGCAGGCCCTGGCAGGAATATCTGATGGGCCAATGGTGCTAGAGGTGGATTGCATGGCGTTAGTTAATGAACTTAAAAAGGGCTCCCTGAATCTATCTCCTTGTTTTGGTGTGCTACGGGATATCATGGAGGTCTCCGAGAGTTTTACTTCCTTCAAGGTCACTCACGTTGGAAGGAAGTGCAACACACTGGCCCATGAATTAGCAGCAGAGGCAAGATGAAGGGTGATCTGCAGCTCCTTGCGAGTTCCGCACAGATGGCGCCTTTGATGCAGGCTGAATGTATTCCCCCCACTTGAGTATTTGGTGTACTCGAGTTTCTCAAAAAAAAAAAGAAATAGAATTCATAGTGTAATGTATGCAATAAAAGAAGGATCTATTATATTGCTCCTCGAGTATGATGTATCAGCATTCAGAAAGGTCAAGGAGCCAAGGGAAATAAAGGAAAGGCTTGAGTGCCTGGCGTCACATGCAAACGAACGTGCTTGGATATTGTACCACAATCAGATGCTGCGCTCGCTCGAGGATTCACATCTTGATCCGATTGCAATTCACTTAGTTTTAACATAACTCAAAAAGCTGCGGGTGTGTCCTCTTTGGCTACACCAAGTGTGGTGCAAATCCCTTGTTTGTTCGTCTTTCTTTCTTACCAAAAAAGTTCAAGTAAGCCGATTGGATATGCAGGGCGAATTTTGTATCTCCAACTTAGTCGCAGAAACAAAGTCAAAATAACAACTTAAAACTTGACCCAATTGCAAGTACTTAAGCAAAGTAATTAAAAGGTTCACAGCCTCACTGCTCAGTCGGACTTGAAAGTTTTTACAGTTTTACTCGGCATTCCGAGGCAAATTTTATACATAAAAACTTCTCATTTGTTCTTCTCTTCTTGTACGAGCTCCTTCTCCGAGGTGTCTGGCACTCTAGCCGGCTCAACAGACATGTCCAGGCTGATGAGGGAAGCGATCTGACTGGCGGTTCTGGTGAAAGTTTGCATGTGGTCTTCAAAGTCCTCTCCCTCCGGATTCCCCATGCCAATGTTCTGCAACTTCGCTTCATTAATCTTGGGGAAGTGGATCCGAGTGAGAGCTAGAGCGACATTAGATCCACAACGAGCAGACGATTTCCTACGCCTCGATACTTTTCTAGGCACTTGCTCAAGTTGTTGTAAACAAATGGGTAGAGCTTCATCGACCTCTTCTCCAGGATGCAGAGTTGCATTGATGGCCTTCATGGATTTTCTCACTTGGGCTATGATGATTTTCGCTGCTTCTGCTTGTTCTTCTACTCAGATCACAGCCTCAGCAACCCGAGTGGATACCCACGGAGTTCCTTTGATGTCAATACCAGATGCTTTGAGCTCCTTATGCACTTTACGAGCCTCCATGATCGGATCGGGACAAATCACTGCATAACATAGAAAAACAGTCAGAAAAGAAAAGATTAGTCCACAGATTTAGTATTGAATTCACTCGAGAAGAGAGTAAATGCTAACCCTCAAACCTCTACTTAACCTCATCTAGCTGGCCCACCAAGAAGGTTTCAGTGTTGGACATTCCTTGTTTGAGCTCGCCAAGATCCTTTGCATACTTCATTTTGGTCATTTCTGCAAGATCAGACATTTTTAGATATTTGGAATGCCATTTAATCTCAGATGCTTTTAGAGCTTCAATTTATTTATTCATTTCCTCCACCGCCTTCACGTAATGATCGTTCATCTCTCTGGCTCTTGGAGCTCCCCAACCTGTCATCGGCTTTCTTGGTCTTAGCATCAGCTTGCTCCCTGGCTTTGGCAAGAGCAATGTCTTTCTTTTCCAAGGTTTACCGCATGGATTCTACAAAAATAGATCCACAACCATTTGGTCAATAGGATATTTTCAGCATATGCATCTGATTAGGATCAACTTCGTTTCAAATTAGTTAATGGGCAAAGCTCAAGATCATTAAGATTGCAAGGTTACCTCCCATAGCAGTTTTCTTCTTTTCAAGCCGAATGGTCTTGGCTTGTTCTTCGTCAAGCTCCTGGCGTACCTTCTCCAGCTCCTTCTGTAAAGCTAAGTTTTTGGTTCCTAGTTCACAAGTTTTCTGCACAAGATTAGACATATACAAGGTTTAAGTTAGTCGTTTTCATAAGGTAATAATTAATCCACTTGGTTCGTCGACAAGCCGAGTGAAGCAATGAATTGAAGGTACAATCTGGGTCTATGGAGTGAAGAGTTATTGCTCATTGAGACACATGGTTGTTATCAGTCAGTTAGAGTCTGGGGAGCTACACCCATTAGGTGCACTGATCATGCCCCCATTGGAATTATATCAAAGTTTCGGTTCGTCCCACGAGCCGAGTGAAGCATTAAGTTAAGAGTTACTAGATCATCGATGGCGCGCGTTGCCGCGCCCGTCTCTTTTTCAGTATAATGGTAGGAAATTTGATAAATATATGATGGCATGGAATATTGATGTTAAATATGGAATAAGTTTCTTAGAATTTAAGGACAATGAACTTAATATTTTGGATTAGCAAAAGGGAGCATGAAGTGTAATCTGTGTACTGTAGTTGTAGGACCGATCTCTAAAATCTGATTCTCAAAACATCATATTGTACAGTAAAATGACAGCTCTAAAACATTATAAATCAGCCTTAAAATATCTCCCTTGGCATTGAAATCAAAAACACATACATTAACTTGTTTGATCTTGGTTTTCCTTATTTAAAATTTATGGCTGCTCATTGTTCTTGCCCATCGTAAGCCACACTTGTTCTTGATTTTACCGCATTGACATCTCATTGGCAGTTTATCAATCGATCATTTTGTAAACTTTGGTCCTCGCTCATTAACTGATTTGACCTATTTCAGAATTGATGATAAATACGTGTTTTAAAAGGATGGTAAATTGATGAAAGTAATGTTATTTTATTTATTTAATACCAGACAATTATACTGAGCACCAAACCATTGCAAACCATTATATTGAGAAACTAAAACCCCTTTGTTTTAAAAGTTTATTAATAAAACTGTCAACCAAAAAGCATCTAATTATGAACGTAATCAAAGGGACCATCACATTACTTCACAGTAGCTAGGAAGGTCATTCTTAGCCATCTTGAGAAATCTTAAATTAACCTTCGCTATTTTAAGATAAAGCCTTCAGTGCATAATCTCAATTAGATCAGTATGGGTCTGTTTTATTTGCTTGGTCATATATGTTACAAGTGAACAGTGCACAACTTCATAGTTGACTATAACCCACATGACCAAGCGAAAATGCAGGGTAATAATACACTTACCTCAAGCATTCAACATCAATGGGTATCATCACCTAGCTCTTTGTCCTAATTAGTACTGAAGTTGAACACCGCAATGGACAGGTGTATCATTGGTGCCGCCCACTCTTAACTTCTGAATCCGTAAATATCTAGAAATTATAAGCTCAAGGATTTTCTGGCTAACAATACACTGATCTGATGGCACCTATTTTATTGTCATAATTAGCAGTTTCCCCTAACGGAGTACCTTTTGCAAGGTATAATCAGATCCTCCATCTCTTAATTCAAATGCATGTCTCATATATTCCGGAATGCAACTGTCCAAATATTAAGAAGCGAATAACTTTGGTGGCTCTTGAGCCAACACACTTTGTACCTGAAACATAAACTGTATGGTAAGTTGATATGAACATCCGTTACAGCAATGGACATGATGTACTCCTCGGCTATTCGCACATAGAAAATAAAGACCGTTGAGCACAATGGTTCCTCTTGTGCATTGCATCAAACACGTGAATCACACTGTTAAGGAAATCGAAGTCTCTAGATAGCTCAAAGAAACACGAGACACAAAAACTTAATTGGGAAGAGAGTTTGCTTGAGCAAGGCCAGCCGCCGCGTGCCATGGCTGCCGTTGCCCCGCATGTCCGCGATCAGCCCATGGAGCACCAATGGAAGCTTCACCATCCAAATATTTATGTTACGGACCTTTTTCTTGCAGGGAAATATTACAGGACTTATTTCTGCACAACAAATAACTAAGCATATTGTGTATCATTTGAACATTGTTTAAATAAGTAGAGAGGGGATCGGACCGCACAAGTTGATGCCAGTAGGCTCCCCACTGCTGGCCACCACTGTCGATACAAGATGTCAAGATCTAGCACGACACACGACCTTCCCTTCCTCCCTAGCTTCACCTTCAAGCTGCTAGGAGAAGCTCATCGCATCGCCTCCCATAACAATGAATGGTGAGATGGTGCAGGAGGCCGCCACCGTGCTACTGGAGTGCATGCTAGGGCTTTCACAACCTGGCCGTCAGGAAACATAGAAATTAGTCATGAAAAAAGCAAGATGGAGAATTAGGCAACCAGGTTGAGGTTGGCCTGCATCACGAAGCGGTACTTCCCTGCCCGGACGACTGACGACTGCCCTACCACCACCAGCGAGACGACTAAGACCATGGCGCAGGGACCTATCACGAGGACCCCGGTTGATCCGTCATCGCTGCACCATGGTCCGCTACAGCCGCCACAACCTCCTTCCGTCCCCCGTCCGCGATCTTACCTGCGAGGCGCGGCCAACTCCGGCCAGCCGCGAGCAACGACCTCCATTATCGCCCGCATACCGCGCCAACCGGTTGAATGGACCGGCCACCAAATGCTGGATTCTGTAGATCGACTCGCGACACGCACACCGCATCCCGCATTGGAT
Organism: Aegilops speltoides; assembly: GCA_021437245.1. Taxonomy (NCBI): domain Eukaryota; kingdom Viridiplantae; phylum Streptophyta; class Magnoliopsida; order Poales; family Poaceae; genus Aegilops; species Aegilops speltoides. The sequence goes on along the minus strand of CM038141.1, from coordinate 10,448,169 downwards.
ACCCTCGATCCATGGCTCCTGGATCCTCTCAATCGAGTGGTACAGGGTACCCTCGCGCGCGATGCGCCTCGCCTGGATCCAGCCGTTGGCCGCCCGAGCCGCTCGCATCGAAGCCGCGACGGCCGCATCTAGCGCGGCCATCCCCTCTGTATAGAGCGATTCTTTTCGGAGACGGAGCGGTACTCACTGAGGTTTGTTCGTTGCGTTCGGCCTGAGCAGGGAAAATGGGCCCGATGCAGCCCAATTAACCAGAGGGGTCAGAAAAAGCTACGGGAGCAGCTGCCCTGGCTGACATTTAGCCCACTTCGCGATTGAGGTACAGCTAAACGAAGATCCAATAGTGAAAATGTCCAGGTAACGAAATCCAACGGCCAGAAATGCCTAATTACTGAGAGGGCAGGGATTAGGTTCAGTTTTACTGTTCTTAATTGGTTCTAGAGAGTCTAACCCATTGCGAAAAATTGTTTAGAGTCTCGGAGGCTACACCCAGTGGGTTCACTGATCATGCCCCACTGGAAGAAATTCGTAAACAATCGACTTGGACCATCAATGAACAGAGTGAAATCATGGATCTAATATATATTCTTGTTCTATGAAGTTATGGGTGATCTCTACTTCACACTCCAACAGATTGCTAGCAATCAATTGTCAGTCGGATTGTTATCGGGAGATCGGGCCATAGAGTCAAGTTCTGGATTTCCTAAAGACGCATTTAGATGACAAGCAACGTAAACTTTAAATCAGTCGGATAAGCAAGTCGAGTTTATCTATCATGTACAATTGATTTTCTAGATGGTGAAACTAATCGAGGTTGAGACGCGTTCTAAGGTGGCACACTTCCATATTCTTGAATTCCGTCTCATTCCATGGTGATATGCACCATTTTTGATTCGATCTCATCCTCGGTGATTGGATTGGGGCTCACTCAGATCGGGTCATTCAAACCCTGATATGTATACATGCATCTTTCCCTGTCTTGGAGTGGTTGGATGCGGTGACTAATACAAGCCGATAAGAGATCAATTCCTTCTAAGCCTTTCCTTTTTGGGCCGATGAAGTTCTCGCAAAGAGCGACAAACCTAGAGAGATATGTGATGGCATTTGGGGGCAAATGGTGAAGTTGAGCCCCATAGAATCTAGGAAAATACTTGAGAAAGGCCACAGAGCCAAAGAAAATACTCTTTCCATATGAGAAATGAGAAGTACCCGCCCATCTTGATTGGGAACCGGCTCTAGTTCTTCGGCCACCGGCAACCTCCATCCTTGTTTCAACACGAGCCCTTCAGTGACAAATCGGCGTATTGTCTCTTCGGTCACCAATGATGGCGTCCAGTCACCTTGGATCCAGTCGGGTAGAAGCGTGAATGACAACGAACCCTTCTCATCTTCTTGAAATCCAATTCGCGAGTCTTTTTCTCGACCAAGGTGGTGGCGGAGGATCAGATGCGCAGTTATGGGTGGAGGAGATGGTTGCAGCGGCGGTTTTGGTGAGGAGATTTGGCAATGGAATGAGAATTTTCTGATTCGCCCTTTCTGCCTTTTTATTTATAGAAGGGAGACCACAAGCGACGCGAGATCCTGTCAGTTCATCATTCAGATCTACGACACTCATTGCTACATTAGTTTTGGCAAGTGAACTTAGTGGGTGCCCTAATCGCGGCACCATCAGCACCCCTCATTATGCCTGCTACGGTGCACGAGATTTGAGCATGGGAATCGAAAAGTCTTCTTCATAATCATCATGATTTCTAATTTGCATTTGTTTTCTGAGTTCATATCAACTTGCTCTAAATTTTTAAACAACTTTGACCATAACTTTGCAAATTATAACAAGTTGAGATGACCTCATAAAATGCAAATAAGATATCAAAATGATCGGAAAACACCAACTAAATTTTCATGCAATCTTCATTCATGAAAAAGTATTGGTTACACCTTTTTTGTTTAATAATGTTAATAACATTAATAATCTTGGGTTGTTTAAACAATACATTTTTCTAAATGAAAATGACATGAACATAAGGTAACATTTTACTGAACATTTCGATATCTTGAATTTTTTTTTTGAGTTCATATAAATTTGTTATGAATTTTCGGCCAAACGGTCAAAAGGTACACGGGCTACCTCAAGCATTAATCTAAGGGCAAAACGGAGCAGAGCCAAAAAGTAAGCGCAAAACCCACGGGCTGGTACAAGTTAGGTCAAAAGTGTAATTGTCCCTTCTGTTGCTATGGAATAACTTAGAGCATCTCTAGCCCACTGTCGGTGTCAAAACCGGCGGATCTCGGGTAGGGGGTCCCGAACTATGTGTCTAGGCGGATGGTAACAGGAGACAAGGGACACGATGTTTTACCCAGGTTCGGGCCCTCTCGATGGAGGTAAAACCCTACGTCCTGCTTGATTAATATTGATGATATGGGTAGTACAAGAGTGGATCTACCACGAGATCAAGGAGGCTAAACCCTAAAGCTAGCCTATGGTATGATTGTTGTAATGTATGTTGTGTCCTACGGACTACAGTCCTCCGGTTTATATAAACACCGGAGAAGGCTAGGGTTACACAGAGTCGGTTACAATGGTAGGAGATCTACATATCCATATCGCCAAGCTTGCCTTCCACGCCAAGGAAAGTCCCATCCGGACACGGGACGGAGTCTTCAATCTTGTATCTTCGTAGTCTTGGAGTCCGGCGGACGATGATAGTCCGGCTGTCCGGACACCCCCTAGTCCAGGACTCCCTCAGTAGCCCCTGAACCAGGCTTCAATGACGATAAGTCCGGCGCGCATAATGTTCGGCATTGCAAGGCGGGTTCCTCCCTTGAATAATCCAGAGAAGATCATGAACACCAGGATAGTGTCCGGCTCTGCAAAATAAATTCCACATTCCACCGTAGAGAGAATAAAATGTACACCAGTCCAATCTGCTGACGTATTATGCGGCATGACATCACACCGCTACCAAGCCTTTATTTGAATCGTTTTTTATTATACCACCTCAGCACGTTTAGCGAAGCGGTTTCCTTGGCACGTCCTGTCGAAGCAGAGATCGTGTTCCCCTTATTTCGGGATTCTCATCAATACGGACGTGGGTAACCCAACCGCGCCATTGATGGTGGCGCTTGGGAGATAAGCGAGTTTTACCAGGCTGGTGGGGGACGCATAGTCTTCGTCCGCCTATATATAAGGGATAAGGATTTACCTTCTCACCTACGCCTTCTTCCTCCTTTGCTTATCCGTCTCCGCGCACTCAAGCTCCAACGCCCAAGCCCGCGCATCTCGCCTCGACCTTCTCCGACCATGTCCGGAGCGGGAGGCAAATGGTTGGCCTCCACCGTTAAGGAGGAGCACATCACGAAGCTGCGCAGCACCGGATACCTTTCCGGCGACATCGCGCATCGGCTGCCCGACGAGGGGCAGCTCATCCCCACCGCCGAGCCCCATGAGAGGGTTGTTTTCCTCCCCCACTTCCTCCGCGGACTGGGCTTTCCACTCCACCCATTCGTCCGGGGGCTCATGTTTTACTATGGCCTGGATTTCCACGATCTGGCGCCGAACTTCTTCCTCAACATCTCGGCGTTCATCGTCGTGTGCGAGGCCTTCCTCTGCATCCGGCCCCACTTCGGCCTGTGGCTCAAGACCTTCAACGTCAAGCCGAAGGTTGTTAAGGGCACGCAAGCGGAATGCGGAGGCGCCATGTTGGGCAAGTTGCCCAACGTACTTTGGCTCGAAGGGGCCTTCGTGGACTCCGTTAAGGGGTGGCAATCGGGGTGGTTCTACATCACCGAGCCGCGCGAACCCACGTGGGCGGCGGCCCCCGAGTTTAGATCTGGTATCCCCACGCAGCTCACCTCCTGGAAAGAGAAGGGCTTGTTGTGGGGCAATCCGAAGGAGCTGACGGGACTCCGAGCCTGTATCCAGAAGCTGGTGAACAATCAGCTCAGGCTCGTTGACGTGGTCCAAGTCATGCTCATCCGCCGGATTCTCCCATGCCAAGAACGGGCATTCAATCCGTGGGAGTTCAATCCGAAACAGCACCGGGCGCTAAGCGGGCTCTTTGACACGACGTACGAAGGCGCCTGGAGGGTGCTGTTTAAGGGCGCCGAAGCCCCCGCATCCGCGACGGAAGATCGCGTATTTTGCTCGCAGCATCCAGCCGACGAGGTAAGTGATTCAACCCCTTTACTGGACACTTGTGGTAAATAGATTGATTCTAAGAGGGTTTCAATCTCTCATTTCCTTTGGCAGGAATGGATGGAGAAGGCCGAGCAGCTCATCTGTCCGACTCCCATGCCGGAAGACCCAGTGGACGCCCGTCTAGCAGGGCTGCTGGTTCCGGCACTGCACGTGGTGCCAGAGAAGAAGGCCAAGAAGGTGGCCACGGGGACTCGAAAGAGTTCCCGTAATCAGGTGTCCGACGACGAGGCGGAATCCTCCCCCGAAGACGAGGAGGAGGAAGAAGACTCTCTCCCAGAGGAGGGAGAGAGGAAGAGGAAAGCCTCCCCAACAGGGGAGGCCGAAGGGTCCAAGAGGGGAAGAACTATTCCCCGGACAGCTCTGCCAACATTGACGTTGGCGAGGAGGAGTGGCCTTCAAGGGCCAGGCCTCCGGCGAGATCGTAAGTATCCGGATCCCTGACATGCAATTTCTTTTGTGTCACATAGTGTCCTACTAATGCTGCATACTGTCCGCAGTCCGGCCGATGATGATCTCCCCGCTTCATCGAGCGGGTCGTTGGCCCCGTCGGATGTGGATTCACTTCCGACTGCCTCCACCCCCCGCGCCGACGAGGACGCCGAGGTGGGATCCCAGAGAGGGACCCATCAGGAGGAGGCTCCGGAGGCGCCGCCAGGCAGCCTCCCGGACTTTGCGCCGGACTCTACATCGGAGCCTGCAATGGTTCCGGAGTCCGATAGGCGGCCCCTTCGAAAGAAGGGCAAAGCCGTGACGCCGGCGGCCTCCGTACAACCGGAGGCGCCGGACAACTTGCTGGAGGCACTCAAAGGTGCTTCCATCGAGGAAGAACACCGCACTATCATGAGTGCGGTGATTCAGAAGGTTCAGCTCGCCAAGAGCGGGCTGACCGAAGCCTGCAACAGCCTTCTAACAGGCTTTGAGGTAAGAAGTTATAATTATGTAATGTAATACCGCATAGACAGTAGCCCCTGATGCTCAGTTCGGTGTTTGGAAAGAAAAGCCGGACTGAGGATCTAAGAAGATATACGCAGGGTTGCTTTAAATATGTCCATATGGTTTCCAGGCTGCGCTGCGGACCTCTGCCGCACTGACTGCGGAGGTCGGTGCATTGAAGCAGGATCTCGAGCGGTCCGAGCGGGAGCTCAGCCATGCCAAGAAGCAGCTCGAGGACAAAGAAGGTGAGTAACACCACTTTGAATAGTTACCTTACAGAAAAGGATTTTGGTTGCAATAAAATTAACAAGGATAATATGGGTATCACAGGGGCCACGAACGAGGTGGCAGCCCTGAAGGAGGCTGTGTCCGCGGCCGAATGCAGTGCGGCCGTGGAACGGGCAGGGCGAGAAAAGTAGGAGGCACAGGTGGCGGAAGTACGTCAAGAGCTCCGGGCTCTCATGGAGAAGCATGAGAGCTTGGAGCGTGACTCCAAGACTCGAGAGTCCGAGCTTGCCTCGGCTCTCGAAAGTGCCAAGTCCGCCAAGACCGAGGCCCGTAAGGCCCTTCAGGAGGTTGAAGATTTAAAGAAGATAGCGGCGGGTAAGGCATTTTTCATGCAAAGCAAGCATGTTGATGTAAACTACCTCACACTTACCCGCATTCGGAGCTCTCCAGGGGCGTTTGCAGATCTGCCGCGTAGTGTGTCCGATGCCACCGCATTCTACCGTGGCGAGGAGGGGAGCTCAACGGAGAAGGTCTTCTGGTCTCAGTATGCTGAGGCCGGCCATCCGGTGCCCCTAAGCGACCAGCTGAAGCAGCTGGTCGAACTCCACAAGGTAGCTGAGGAGGCCATGAAGGGCCTTATAGTCCGGTGTGGCTGGACAGGCCATGCACAGGAGCTACTTGGCCTCGTCTGGCGGCTGGTGGATCGTGCCCACAGGTGGAGGTCATCAAGCGCTCCGCTTTGTATTGAAGGTGCTCGTCGGGCCCTTGCCCGCACAAAAGGTGCATTAGGGCAGGTTGGATGCGGAGAAGCTTCTCACGGACCCACCGCCACCGGGCAAGGAGTATCGCACGCCCGAAATGTATTATAAAACTGTCCTGAAGGGAGCCCGCGATATTGCGGATGAATGCCCTAGAGATGTAATTTTTGAGTAAACTCGCTATGTATTATCCTGTGCGCTGAAAACTTCGTTCATATGCGCCTTGAGCAACGCTTGTTTAATTTAAAATATTACCTTCTGTGCGGCCGTTTATAAAATCTGAGAGATGGCAAGTCATTGGCTTCAGCCCCGAGCATGAAAGTCTTTGGGGTGTTCAGGATAAACTTGAGCACTCTTGTTCCCATTTTTGGGCCCATCTAGGGAGGCGCTCAACACAACAAACAAGGCAACCGGACTTATAATGCTTGAACACTCTCACTTAGCCATAGAATTCTATAATTTTAAATTTCGGCGAAGCCCCTGGTATTCGGAAGACCGAATCCGGGGCGCTATCCACGCCTTCGCGGACATTGTCCGAACTTCGCTCGAAGCGGCGTGAGTCTTTAAGGACCCGAAAAGACCTCTCGAACAGCGACCAGTCTCTCGCCTTATCATGCCGGTCAGTTTTAGCTTTCTCCACTGAGGCGCTCGCCCGGCTCAATCAGGGCGCAATCGCAGTGGTTCTCCAAGTGCCACCTTAGCCGACAGAACGGAACGTAAGGCACCAAAACGTGGGAGCCGGGCAAACCCAACTATTGACCCAAGACATGATTCAGAGCCGATTCATATAACGCTATAAGTTCGGGGTGCCGCACTTATGAAAGTGTTCGGACTTATCATACCATAATGTGGGGAACATAAGCCCATGGTGTATTAGGCCGTACCAAAATATACGGGTGCAAGATGTCATGTAATGAACATATATATATAAAAAGTAATGTAATTGCAGTCAAAAAGTGCTGCATTATTTATTAAAGGAAATCTGCAATGAGTGCGGACTGATACAAATAGTGTTGTAAGCAAGGGATTTGGACTAATTAAACATGTCCCCCTCCAGGGGTGAGCTGCGGACTTGGTGTATATAATCGAATTTAATGCTCGTAATTGAGACCACCTGAGTGTTTGTTCCCAGCCTTTTTTCTTCCCTGGCTGTTGCATCATGAGTTCAGCAGGTTCACCGCCGGACAGGGCCTCTGGTTAACGGAGTCCTGTGTATACAAAGAAGGAAAATAATAATAATGAAAAAAAGGGGGCACACTTGCGAGCCCCTGGTGTGGTCGAGCCTCACTCTGGGTCCATTGTGATCGTGCCCCTTCCCCTGCGCCCATGGTATCTCCAAAGCGTAATGATGTACGCGGAGAGTTGTTCTTGCAATCATGCGAGGGAGGGGGTCAGGGCCGCATTGCTACACGTGCTCTGGTCGTGCCAGGTGGTCTTGGTTGGTATTGCTTCGGGCGCGTTTTGCTGTATCCGGCCATTTAACGGCCGGACTCGAAAATTGCCTTAAAAGGCTGCTCTGTACTTCTGCCGCGAGAGCCGCTGTATGTTCCTCCGTTCGGAGGGAGCGTTCCGTATTTCCGTTGACCGTGATGACTCCACGAGGGACTGGCATCTTGAGCGTGAGGTGTGCATAATGCGGCACCGCGTTGAACTTTGCAAACGCGGCTCGTCCGAGCAGAGCGTGATAGCCGCTGCAGAATGGGACTATGTCGAAGATTAACTCCTCGCTCCGGAAATTATCCGGGGATCCGAAGACCACTTTCAGTGTGACTGAGCCTGTACAATTGGCTTCCACACCTGGTATGACATCTTTAAAGGTTGTCTTTGTAGGTTTAATCCTTGAAGGGTCTATGCCCATCTTCCGCACTGTATCCTGATAAAGCAGGTTCAGGCTGCTGCCGTCGTCCATTAGGACTCTCGTGAGGTGAAATCCATCGACGATTGGGTCTAAGACCAATGCGGCGAATCCGCCATGGCGTATGCTGGTCGGATGGTCTCTTCGATCGAAAGTGATCGGACAAGAGGACCATGGATTGAACTTCGGGGCGACTGGCTCCATCGCATAGACGTCCCTTAGTGCACGCTTCCGCTCCCTCTTGGGTATATGGGTTGCGTAAATCATGTTCACCGTCCGCACTTGTGGGGGAACCCTTCATCCTCTATTGTTCGGCGGTCGGGTCTCTTCCTCGTCGTCGCTATTTAGCCCCTTGTCATTGTTTTCGGCAATTAACTTGCCTGCCTGCTTGAACAACCAGCAATCTCTGTTGGTGTGATTAGCTGGCTTTTCATGGGTGCCATGTATCTGGCATAAGCGATCGAGTATTCGGTCCAAATTGGACGGACCCGGAGTGGTTCTTTTGAATGGCTTCTTCCGTTGACCGGGTTTAGAGCCTCGGAATCCGGCGTTGACTGCCGTATCCTCCTTGTCGTCGCTGTTAATGCGGCGTTTATTTTTGCTTCGACGTGACCTGCCATTGTTGTCCTTAGTATCCGGACTGCCAGAATTTTTACTGAGGTTGTTGCTGCGAGCTAGCCAGCTATCCTCTCCCGCGCAAAAGAGGGTCATTAATGATGTGAGGGCTGCCATGGATTTCGGCTTTTCCTGTCCCAGGTGCCGGGCTAGCCACTCATCGCGGATGTTATGTTTGAAGGCTGCAAGGGCCTCTGCATCTGGACAATCGACGATTTGGTTTTTCTTTGTCAAGAACCGTGTTCAGAATTGTCTGGCCGATTCGTCTGGCTGTTGAATTATGTGGCTGAGGTCATCGGCATCTGGTGCCCGCACATAGGTGCCCTGGAAGTTGTCGAGGAATGCGGCTTCCAGGTCTTCCCAACACCCAATTGACTCTGCGGGCAAGCTATTGAGCCAACGCCGAGCTGGTCCTTTAAGCTTGAGTGGGAGATACTTGATAGCATGGAGATCGTCGCCGCGGGCCATATGGATGTGAAGAAGATAATCTTCGATCCAAACCGCGGGGTCTGTTGTGCCATCGTAGGATTCGATGTTTACGGGTTTAAACCCTTCAGGGATTTGATGATCCATTACTTCGTCAGTGAAGCATAGCGGGTGTGCGGCGCCTCTGTATTGAGCAATATCACGACGCAGCTCGAGAGAGCGTTGTCTGCTGTGTTCGGCCCGGCCAGGGTTATTGTATCCGGCGCGACGGTATTCGTCGTGGCTCGTGGGGCGCCCTCGTCATCCATAGATGGATCTGGATTGCCTTTATTTGTCCTCCAATACGTCCCGCAAGTCCGGTGCGTTCCCTTTTGGCTTCGTACTTTTGGAGCGATGCCGGGGTACGGTTTTGGTTGAGGGCCTGGATGCCTCTCTGTCGCGACCACGTGGTGGTCGGTCTGCCGTATCGTGCGCTGGTGATGAAGGTATGTACGCTTCCTCCTCTAGTCGGGGAGCAACTTGCGTCTTAGGTAGCTTTTGGAGGGCGTTCGAGTTTATACTCTTGACGCGAGGACCTCGATCCATCGATCGGCCAGCAGGTCTGATCAGCTTGAAGCTGCTGCTGCTTTTTCTTTAGGCTATTTGCCGTGGCGATAAGCCGGCGTTTAAAACGCTCTTGTTCGACGGGATCCTCGGGCACGGCGAATTAAATCGTCGTTGAGGCTTGCCTCGCCTCTTGGAGGGAGGTATATAGTTATAATCCTCGACCTCTTAAATGCCCGCCCTCTCGTGAGGGCTTGCTTCTGCATCCTCCTGCGCTGAGTCTTGCTGGAGGGGATTATCTTCGGCACTTTCTGGGGTATTATTATCTCCTGTGCCGGAATCTCCATTCTTGCTGTGGCGGGATTTAGAGCGGCGCCGCTGACGCCGGCGCTTGGGCTGTTTCTTTAAGGAATCTGCCTCCGCTGCTTCTTCGCCGTCCCCGACTTTTGGGGTGTCCACCATGTATATGTCATATGACGAGGTGTTCTTCCAGTGCCCTGTAGGCGCTGGTTCCTGTTCGTCTCCGGCATCGTCGTCCATAGCGTCGACGTCTTCAGAGTCGTAGTCTAGCATGTCGGTTAGATCGTCGACAGTGGCTACAAAGTGGGTGGTGGGTGGGCTCTGAATTTCTTCGTCGTCCATATCCCAACCGTCCTGGCCGTAATCCGGCCAGGACTCTCCGGATAGCGAGAGATGCTTTAGTGAATTTAGGATGTCGCCAAAGGGCGAGTGTTGGAACATGTCCGTGGCTGTGAATTCAATAACCGGCACCCAATCAGATTCGATTGGCAGGGGCACGGGAGGTCCGGAGTCCGGCAAGGAGTCCGGCACCTCGGAGTCACGAGCTTCGCGAGGGACAAGGGTAGTGTTCGCTCCATCGCCATGGGAGTTGGAGCCCCGAGGCGTGTCCAACCACGGTCCTCGCTCTGAAGCGATCGGCTCCGGTTTAAGGGCGGAGCAGATTCTTGTCTGACCACCAAGGCACCGTTCGTGGCGAGCTAGATCGTGCCCATTATAACATCTTGGCGGCGCTTGGCTGTGGCTCGAGCCCGTCGAAGATCAAGTCTCCGCGGACGTCGGCCGTGAAGTTTAGGCTTCCGAATCTGACCTGATGGTCAGGGGCTTAGCTTTCGGTCTGCTCCAGATGGCCAAGTGAATTAGCCCGCAGTGCGAAGCCGCCGAATACGAAGATCTCTCCGGGGAGAAAAGTCTCACCCTGGACAGCATCGTTGGTTGAAGATGCCATCGAGCCTATCGGTGACGACACAGAGGAACTCTCAATGAAAGCACCAATGTCGGTGTCAAAACCGGCGGATCTCGGGTAGGGGGTCCCGAACTGTGCGTCTAGGCGGATGGTAACAGGAGACAAGGGACACGATGTTTTACCTAGGTTCGGGCCCTCTCGATGGAGGTAAAACCCTACGTCCTGCTTGATTAATATTGATGATATGGGTAGTACAAGAGTGGATCTACCACGAGATCAAGGAGGCTAAACCCTAAAGCTAGCCTATGGTATGATTGTTGTAATGTATATTGTGTCCTACGGACTACAGTCCTCCGGTTTATATAGACACCGGAGAAGGCTAGGGTTACACAGAGTCGGTTACAATGGTAGGAGATCTACATATCCGTATCGCCAAGCTTGCCTTCCACGCCAAGGAAAGTCCCATCCGGACACGGGACGGAGTCTTCAATCTTGTATCTTCGTAGTCTTGGAGTCCGGCGGATGATGATAGTCCGGCTGTCCGGACACCCCCTAGTCCAGGACTCCCTCACCCACCCCTAAGAAATAGAGGAGTAAATGGCCGAGTAAACCTTGGTGAAGTATTTAATCCACTAAGTTTTGGTCAGTTCTAGCCAAACCCATAAACTAGCAGAGTGAAATTTTGTTTTTGCCAAATTTATTTCATTTTCGGCCACCAAAATAAATTCACTAGTTTTCTATTTTATTGACCAGCATTTTGATACAAGAGAGTGCATTCTTCACTAAGAGATCGATCTAAATAAAACTAGAATGATAATTAGGCACTTTAATATAAGTTCAAGTGCCATAACTACCCCTACTACTTCTTTTAATACTTTCTCTATGTCTTCGTTCACCCACATTGTTGAGATTCTCTTTCGGCTTCTTGAGCATGCACACTCCGTTGTTGTCTCCCTCCATACAATTGAACAATTCATCGTCTCTATTCTCAACTCTAGCAAGTAGTGCACGAACATCTAGCAAATTCCTTGCTATCAATATATCGATGTACTCTTCTTCCCAATACCATAACTTGCATCCATCCTACACACAACTTTTTTTGCAAATAGTAAGCTATGAATTATGACAAATCTCAAGAACAACAGGACAAACAAGCACTCACCCCATTCTTTTGCACTTAAAGAACTCCCATCGAAAAAGTTATGGCGTGATTGAAACTTGGCACACCACCTGCCGTGGGCAGTGGTCACAATTGATGACTGACAACAGGGAGCCGGCGAGCTGGTAGGTAAGTGCCAAGACCGAACGAGGGCCGCCAGTCATGGCTTTGCTGATGGCCGGACGACGAGTAAGTTCCGAGCTCCCAGGGAAGGGGCTGTCGGTGTCAAAACCGGCGGATCTCGGGTAGGGGGTCCCGAACTGTGCGTCTAGGCGGATGGTAACAGGAGACAAGGGACACGATGTTTTACCCAGGTTCGGGCCCTCTCGATGGAGGTAAAACCCTACGTCCTGCTTGATTAATATTGATGACATGGGTAGTACAAGAGTAGATCTACCACGAGATCAAGGAGGCTAAACCCTAAAGCTAGCCTATGGTATGATTGTTGTAATGTATGTTGTGTCCTACGGACTAAAGCCCTCCGGTTTATATAGACATCGGAGAAGGCTAGGGTTACACAAAGTCGGTTACAATGGTAGGAGATCTACATATCCGTATCGCCAAGCTTGCCTTGCATGCCAAGGAAAGTCCCATACGGACACGGGACGGAGTCTTCAATCTTGTATCTTCGTAGTCTTGGAGTCCGGCGGACGACAATAGTCCGGCTGTCCGGACACCCCCTAGTCTAGGACTCCCTCAGTAGCCCCTGAACCAGGCTTCAATGACGATAAGTCCGGCGCGCATAATGTTCGGCATTACAAGGCGGGTTCCTCCCTTGAATAATCCAGAGAAGATCATGAACACCAGGATAGTGTCCGGCTCTGCAAAATAAATTCCACATTCCACCGTAGAGAGAATAAAATGTACACCAGTCCAATCTGCTGACGTATTATGCGGCATGACATCACACCGCTACCAAGCCCTTATTTGAATCGTTTTTTATTATACCACCTCAAGACGTTTAGCGGCGCGTTTCTTGGCACGTCCCGTCAAGCGTAGATCGTGTTCCCCTTATTCCAGGATTCTCATCAATACGGACGTGGGTAACCCAACCGCGCCACTGATGATGGCGCTTGGGAGATAAGCGAGATTTACCAGGCTGGTGGGGGACGCATAGTCTCCGTCCGCCTATATATAAGGGATAAGGATTTACCTTCTCACATACGCCTTCTTCCTCCTTTGCTTATCCATCTCTGCGCACTCAAGCTCCAACGCCCAAGCTCGCGTATCTCGCCTCGACCTTCTCCGATCATGTCTGGAGCGGGAGGCAAATGGTTGGCCTCCACCGTTAAGGAGGAGCACATCACCAAGCTGCGCAGCGCCGCATACCTTTCCAACGACATCGCGCATCGGCTGCCCGACGAGGGGCAGCTCATCCCCACCCCTGGGCCCCATGAGAGGGTTGTTTTCCTCCCCCACTTCCTCCGCGGACTGGGCTTTCCACTCCACCCATTCATCCGGGGGCTCATGTTTTACTACGGCCTGGTTTTCCACGATCTGGCGCCGAACTTCATCCTCAACATCTCGGTGTTTATCGTCGTGTGCGAGGCCTTCCTCTGCATCCGGCCCCACTTCGGCCTGTGGCTCAAGACCTTCAACGTCAAGCCGAAGGTTGTGAAGGGCACGCAAGCGGAATGCGGAGGCGCCATGTTGGGCAAGTTGCCCAACGTCCTTTGGCTCGAAGGGGCCTTCGTGGACTCCGTTAAGGGGTGGCAATCGAGGTGGTTCTACATCACCGAGCCGCACGAACCCACGTGGGCGGCGGCCCCCGAGTTTAGATCTGGTATCCCCACGCAGCTCACCTCCTGGAAAGAGAAGGGCTTGTTGTGGGGCAATCCGAAGGAGCTGACGGGACTCCGAGCCTGTATCCAGAAGCTGGTGAACAATCAGCTCAGGCTCGTCGACATGGTCCAAGTCATGCTCATCCGCCGGATTCTCCCATGCCAACAACGGGCATTCAATCTGTGGGAGTTCAATCCAAAACAGCACCGGGCGCTAAGCGGTCTCTTTGACACGACGTACAAAGGCGCCTGGAGGGTGCTGTTTAAGGGCGCCGAAGCCCCCGCATCCGCGACGGAAGATCGCGGATTTTGCTCGCAGCATCCAGCCGACGAGGTAAGTGATTCAACCCCTTTACGGGACACTTGTGGTAAATAGATTGATTCTAAGAGGGTTTCAATCTCTCATTTCCTTTAGCAGGAATGGATGGAGAAGGCCGAGCAGCTCATCTGTCCGGCTCCCATGCCAGAAGAACCAGTGGACGCCCGTCTAGCGGGGCTACTGGTTCCGGCACCGCACGTGGTGCCGGAGAAGAAGGCCTAGAAGGTGGCCACGGGGACTCGAAAGAGTTCCCGTAATCAGGTGTCCGACGACGAGGCGGAATCCTCCCCCGAAGACGAGGAGGAGGAAGAAGACTATCTCCCAGAGGAGGGAGAGAGAAAGAGGAAAGCCTCCCCAACAGGGGAGGCCGAAGGGTCCAAGAGGGGAAGAACTATTCCCCCGGACAGCTCTGCCAACATTGACGTTGGCGAGGAGGAGTGGCCTTCAAGGGCCAGGGCTCCGGCGAGATCGTAAGTATCCGGATCCCTTACATGCAATTTCTTTGTGTCACATAGTGTCCTACTAATGCCGCATACTGTCCGCAATCCGGCCGATGATGATCTCCCCGCTTCATCGAGCGGGTCGTTGGCCCCGTCGGATGTGGATTCACTTCCGACTGCCTCCACCCCCCGCGCCAACGAGGACGCCGAGGTGGGATCCCAGAGAGGGACCCATCAGGAGGAGGCTCCGGAGGCGCCGCCAGGCAGCCTCCCGGACTTTGCGCCGGACTCTACATCGGAACCTGCAATGGTTCCGGAGTCTGACAGGCGGCCCCTTCGAAAGAAGGGCAAGGCCATGACGCCGACAGCCTCCGTCCAACCAGAGGCGCCGGACAACTTGCTGGAGGCACTCAAAGGTGCTTCCATCGAGGAAGAACATCGCACTATCATGAGTGCGGTGATTCAGAAGGTTCAGCTCGCCCAGAGCGGGCTGACCAAAGCCTGCAACAGCCTTCTAACAGGCTTTGAGGTAAGAAGTTATAATTATGTAATGTAATACCGCATAGATAGTAGCCCCTGATGCTTAGTTCGGTGTTCGGAAAGAAAAGCCGGACTGAGGATCTAAGAAGATATACACAGGGTTGCTTGAAATATGTCAATATGGGTTTGCAGGCTGCGCTACTGACCTCTGCCGCACTGACTGCGGAGGTCGGTGCATTGAAGCAGGATCTCGAGCGGTCCGAGCGAGAGCTCAGCCATGCCAAGAAGCAGCTCGAGGACAAAGAAGGTGAGTAACACCATTTTGGATAGTTACCTTACAGAAAAGGATTTTGGTTGCAATAAAATTAACAAGGATAATATGAGTATCGCAGGGGCCACGAACAAGGTGGCAGCTCTGAAGGAGGCTGTGTCCGCGGCCGAGCGCAGTGCGGCCGCGGAATGGGCGGAGCGAGAAAAGCAGGAGGCACAGGTGGCAGAAGTGCGGCAAGAGCTCCAGGCTCTCATGGAGAAGCATGGGAGCTTGGAGCGTGACTCCAGGACTCGAGAGTCCGAGCTTGCCTCGGCTCTCGAAAGTGCCAAGTCCGCCAAGGCCGAGGATCGTAAGGCCCTTCAGGAGGTTGAAGATTTAAAGAAGATAGTGGCGGGTAAGGCATTTTTCATGCAAAGCAAGCATGTTGATGTAAACTACCTGACACTTACCCGCATTCGGAGCTCTCCAGGGGCGTTTGCAGATCTGCCGCATAGTGCGTCCGATGCCGCCGCATTCTATCGTGGCGAGGAGGGGAGCTCAATGGAGAAGGTCTTCTGGTCTCAGTACGCTGAGGCCGGCCATCCGGTGCCCCTAAGCGACCAGCTGATGCAGCTGGTCGAACTCCACAAGGTAGCTGAGGAGGCCATGAAGGGCCTTATAGTCCGGCTGTGGCCTGGACAGGCCATGCCTGGGAGTTACTTCGGCCTCGTGCGGCGGCTGGTGGATGCGTGCCCCTGGGTGGAGGTCATCAAGCGCTCCGCCTGTATTGAAGGTGCTCGTCGGTCCCTTGCCCACACAAAAGTGCATTGGGGCAGGTTGGATGCGGAGAAGCTTCTCACGGACCCACCGCCACCGGGAAAGGAGTATTGCACGCCCGAAGTGTATTATAAAACTATCCTGAAGGGAGCCCGCGATATTGCGGATGAATGCCCCAGAGATGTAATTTTTGAGTAGACTTACTATGTATTATCCTGTGCGCTGAAAACTTTGTTCATATGCGCTTTAAGCAACGCTTGTTTAATTTAAAATATTACCTTCTGTGTGGCCGTTTATAAAATCTGAGAGATGGCAAGTCGTTGGCTTCAGCCCCCGAGCCGCGAGTGCTGGGGTGTTCAGGATAAACTTGAGCACTCTTCTTCCCATTTTTGGGTCCATCTAGGGAGGCGCTCAACACAACGAACAAGGCAACCGGACTTATAATGCTTGAACACTCTCACTTAGCCATAGAATTCTATAATTTTAAATTTTGGCGAAGCCCCTGGTATTCGGAAGACCGAATCCGGGGCGCTATCCACGCCTTCGTCGGACATTATCCGGAACTTCGCTCGAAGCGGCATGAGTCTATAAGGACTCGAAAGGACCTCTCGAACAGCGACCAGTCTCTCGCCTTATCATGCCGGTCGGTTTTAGCTTTCTCCACTGAGGCGCTCGCCCGGCTCAACCGGGGCGCAATCGCAGTGGTTCTCCCAGTGCCACCTTAGCCGACAGAATGGAACGTAAGGCACCAAAACGTGGGAGCCGGGCAAACCCAACTGTTGACCCAAGACATGATTCGGAGCCGATTCATATAATGCTATAAGTTCGGGGTGCCGCACTTATGAAAGTGTTCAGACTTATCACACCATAATATGGGGAACATAAGCCCCTGGTGTATTAGGACGTACCAAAATATACGGGTGCAAGATGTCATGTAATGAACATATATATATATATATATATATATATATATATATATATATATATATATATATATATATATATATAAAATAATGTAATTGCAGTCAAAAAGTGCTGCATTATTTATTAAAGGAAATCTGCAATGAGTGCGGACTGATACAAATAGTGTTGTAAGCAAGGGATTTGGACTAATTAAACATGTCCCCCTCCAGGGGTGAGCTGCAGACTTGGTGTATATAATCAAATTTAATGCTCGTAATTGAGACCACCTGAGTGTTTGTCGCAGCCTTTTTTCTTCCCTGGCTGTTGCATCATGAGTTCGGCAGGTTCACCACCGGACAGGGCCTCTGGTTAACGGAGTCCTATGTATACAAAGAAGGAAAATAATAATAATGAAAAAAAGCGGGCACACTTGCGAGCCCCTGGTGTGGTCGAGCCTCACTCTGGGTCCATTGTGATCGTGCCCCTTCCCCTGCACCCATGGTATCTCCAAAGTGTAATGATGTACGTGGAGAGTTGTTCTTGCAATCATGCGAGGGCGGGGGTCAGGGCCGCATCGCTACGCGTGTCGTGCCAGGTGGTCTTGGTTGGTATTGCTTCGGGCGCGTTTTGCTGTATCCGGCCGTTTAACGGCCGGACTCAAAAATTGCCTTAAAAGGCTGCTCAGACTTCGCCGCGAGAGCATTGTATGTTCCTCCGTTCGGAGGGAGCGTTCCGTATTTCCGTTGACCGTGATGACTCCACGAGGGCCTGGCATCTTGAGCTTGAGGTATGCATAATGCGGCACCGCATTGAACTTTGCAAACGCGGTTCGTCCGAGCAGAGCGTTATGCCGCTGCGGAATGGGACTATGTCGAAGATTAACTCCTCGCTCCGGAAATTATCCGGGGATCCGAAGACCACTTCCAGTGTGACTGAGCCTGTACAATTGGCTTCCACACCTGGTATGACACCTTTAAAGGTTGTCTTTGTAGGTTTAATCCTTGAAGGGTCTATGCCCATCTTCCGCACTGTATCCTGATAAAGCAGGTTCAAGCTGCTGCTGTCGTCCATTAGGACTCTCGTGAGGTGAAATCCATCGACTAGATCCATCGCATAGACGTCCCTTAGTGCACGCTTCCGCTCCCTCTTGGGTATATGGGTTGCGTAAATCATGTTCACCATCCGCACTTGTGGGGGGAAACCCTTCTGTCCTCTATTGTTAGGCGGTCGGGTCTCTTCCTCGTCGTCGCTATTTAGCCCCTTGTCATTGTTTTCGGCAATTAACTTGCCTGCCTGCTTGAACACCCAGCAATCTCTGTTGGTGTGATTAGCTGGCTTTTCAAGGGTGCCATGTATCTGGCATAAGCGGTCGAGTATTCGGTCCAAATTGCACGGACCCGGAGTGGTTCTTTTGAATGGCTTCTTCCGTTGACCGGGTTTAGAGCCTCGGAATCCGGCGTTGACTGTCGTATCCTCCTTGTCGTCGCCGTTAATGCGGCGTTTATTTTTGCTTCGACGTGACCTGCCATTGTTGTCCTTAGTATCCGGACTGCCAGAATTTTTACTGAGGTTGTTGCTGCGAGCTAGCCAGCTATCCTCTCCCGTGCAAAAGCGGGTCATTAATGATGTGAGGGCTGCCATGGATTTCGGCTTTTCCTGTCCCAGGTGCCGGGCTAGCCACTCGTCGCGAATGTTATGCTTGAAGGCTGCGAGGGCCTCTGCATCCGGACAGTCGACGATTTGGTTTTTCTTTGTCAAGAACCGTGTTCAGAATTGTCTGGCCGATTCGTCTGGCTGCTGAATTATGTGGCTGAGGTCATCGGCATCTGGTGGCCGCACATACGTGCCCTGGAAGTTATCGAGGAATGCGGCTTCCAGGTCTTCCCAACACCCAATTGACCTTGCGGGCAAGCTGTTAAGCCAATGCCGGGCTGGTCGTTTAAGCTTGAGTGGGAGATACTTGATGGCATGGAGATCGTCGCCGCGGGCCATATGGATGTGAAGAAGATAATCTTCGATCCAAACCGCAAGGTCTGTTGTGCCATCGTAGGATTCGATGTTTACGGGTTTAAACCCTTCAGGGATTTGATGATCCATTACTTCGTCAGTGAAGCATAGCGGGTGTGCGGCGCCTCTGTATTGAGCGATATCACGACGCAGCACGAGAGAGCGTTGTCTGCTCTGTTCGGCCCGGCCGGGGTTATTGTATCCGGCGCGACGGTATTCGTCGTAGGTCGTGGGGCGCCCTCGTGATCCGTGGATGGATCTGGATTGCCTTGCTTTGTCCTCCAATACGTCTCGCAAGTCCGGCGCATTCCATTTTGGCTTCATACTTTTGAAGCGATGCCGGGGTACGGTCTTGGTTGAGGGCCTGGATGCCTCTCTGTCGCGACCACGTGGTGGTCGGTCTGCCGTATCGTGCGCTGGTGATGAAGGTATGTATGCTTCCTCCTCTAGTCGGGGGAGTAACTTGCGTCTTGGGTAACTTTTGGAGGGGCGTTCGAGTTTATATTCTTCGGCCGCGAGGACCTCGGTCCATCGATCGGCCAGCAGGTCTTGATCAGCTTGAAGCTGCTGCTGCTTTTTCTTTAGGCTATTTGCCGTGGCGATAAGCCGGCGTTTAAAACGCTCTTGTTCGACGGGATCCTCGGGCACGACGAATTCGTCGTCGTTGAGGCTTGCCTCGTCTTTGGAGGGAGGTATATAGTTATAATCCTCGACCTCTTTGTCTGCCGCCCTCTCGTGAGGGCTTGCTTCTGCATCCTCCTGCGCTGAGTCTTGCTGGAGGGGATTATCTTCGGCACTTTCTGGGGTATTATTA